>CM040917.1:4857500-5457500 GCA_023029165.1 Gobiocypris rarus
GGCATATTAGTTTACTGCTCACTGTATAGTGAGTGCAGTCATGAGCAGGGCTTGACTTAAACTGTTTTGCTCACCAGCCACTGTGGCTAGTGGATTTCCAAAGTTACTAGCCATTCAGCATTTTCACTTGCCACACTTTTGACGTAGATACAATGGGGAAAAACTGCCATTTAGATATTTGTAATATTATCTCATAATCTGCTGTCACTTTAAGACCTGATGCACGGATCCATTATTTACATTTACATTTATGCATATAGCAGACGCTTTTATCCAAAGCGACTTACAACTGAGGAGTACAGGAAGCGATCAGTCATGAATAGGCGAAGAAACGCAAAAAGTGCCTTAAATGCAGAGTTTTGGACATTACTTAGAGTAACCTTAAGCTAGAATAGGGATGGAATAAAAAAGAAATAGAGGAAGAGAAGAGGTTTTTTTTTTTTAAGATAAGATTAAGTGCTCACGGAAGAGATGAGTTTTCTTTTGAATGATGACAATGATTCTGCCATCTGGATGGAGGTAGGAAGATCGTTCCACCAGCCAGGAACGGTGAATGAAAAAGTTCTGGAGAGGGTTTGTTATACTGTTACACATGCGTTTTCTTTCTCAGCTGTTTACGTTCACTTAAACCAGAACTGACTGTGTTTACATGAATACTCGCCAAGACTGTAATTTTGACATTATTTTGTGTGCATTACAAAAAACATCACAATTTAGTACTGAGAGGTGGCTTTATGTGTGCGCACGTTGGGTGTGAGCACAAAATCGGAGTAAAATTATGCGCAATGTGCGAATTCCCACGCCGAAATTCAAGCCCTGTAACACCAACAATATTCATCCATAGCAAATGAAACGAGTGAGTGAGGGGAGATGGATAGATGAGAGAGAGAGAGAGAGAGAGAGAGAGAGAGAGAGAGAGAGAGAGAGAGAGAGCAGCTGGTGTCGTGTATCTATTTTGAGGAAAATGTCGCCGACTATCTCTGTAGTCCCATTCAGCCACTTGTAAGAACAAGCTTCTTTTCTTTTTTTAAACACATGTTGGGTATTACTGGTGTATTTTCTGGGATTTTGCCTACAAAAAATATCATCCCTGCAGCACACTCTATTTTTTCATATACATATTTATCAAAGGGCACATATTATGCAAAATTCACTATCATAAGGTGTTTGAACATAAATGTGTGTTGGCAGTGTGTGTACACAACAACCCTATAATGGTAAAAATCCACCCACTCCTTTTTTTTTAATCATCATAAATCATAAACAGTATCTCAGAACAAGCTGTTTACATGTGTGATGTCACACTGCAGAGGCCCCACCCACACATGTTGATGGACACTGACATACTAGCACAGACCCCTCCCTCAGAGAGCTGAGCTGTTCACACAGTCCGCCATGTTTATCTCCTCGTCAGAGCATTAACAGCAGCATTCAAGTAAGAAATGTGTTCTTATTAAAGCTACTAAAATTTAGTCAGTCAAGAGCAGTGATTGAATTTCTGTTTATCTTCTGTTGTTTGATAGAGAACTAGTCGAGTTTAATAGACTACTCACGGATGAGCTGACATTCTGCTCTGTGCGCATGCGACAGGACAGGTGTATGTGTGTGTGTTTAAGTTGAGAGCGATAAGGCTTTTAAACGCATGCAGATGATAATATTTCATGATGATGAAGAACTGCAATGTCACATGAACGTGTCTGCGATAGAGATGATCATTTAAACAAACAGATATCATGTTTCAGTTTTCATTTGCGTGTTCACTGCTGTGAGGAGCAGCAGCTCATTTGCATTAAAGGAGCCACGCACAGAACAGCTGATTTTTCTTCAACCCCAAAATTGCCATTTTCAAAATGGTATATTAAATGATCTGTTAGGAATTTTGATCTAAAACTTCAGAGGCACACTCTGGGGACACCTGAGACTTATATTACATCTTGTAAAAAGGGGCATAATAGGTGTCCTTTAAAAAACAAGTAATAGGGATTATTACACTCTAAACATTTTAAAGTTGAATGTGAAAGACATCCAGTTATCAGTTATCAATTTCAGTTATTTTACATTTTAAATAAATTTTTGTGTGAAAATTGTAACATTTGGTTGTCCAGTCCAATAATAAGCCAAGAAAAACACTAATAGAATAGAATAGAAATAGAAACCTTTGCTGCAAATTAAATTTTAATATGCTGTTATCGACGCTTTTCACCATTGTTTTTTTTAACTGTGCAGACATTATGTTTTCTTAAATATTGTTACCTAAAAATATTTTTCAAAGTTGTAAAACAAAGATTATTAGTGTTATCAAGAAAATTGTGGTCTTTCTACTTCAAAATGTCATGTTAATTCAGTGTGTTGCTAGCTGTTTCTTTGTAATTTTTTTGTGAAATGTACCATTCCTGGGTGAAAATTGCTTCAAAGCTGTAGTGTTTATTTATGAAAATGTACAGTAGGAAATGTATGCATACAGAATATTTGCATACTATGGACAGTATACATTCTGCACATATAGTATGAGTAGTATGGTGGCGTTCCAAACATAGCTGATGACTCAGTTTTTGCCCCAGATTCATTCTGCTACTCCATTCTTTAATTGAGAATTCCCAGCGCTCGTGTCCTTGTTTTACCTGTGGATCAGACTAAACCACTTCACATACACTTTTTGCCTTTAATGTCTGTTTACAACGCTGTTTTCTAGTTTAATTATAGTGTCATTTAAGGAAAGGACGTGGGGTTGAGACAGACAGACAGGAAGAAACCTAATTATACCGTGTTCTCTGGGATTGTTTGTGTGTGTGGCTGTATTTGGAGTAGCACTGTATCTACTGTTCTGGTTAGAGAGTCAGACTGGTTGCGGGTTTGATTCTCAATATCGACAGGAAATGAACGACACCTATACCCCAATCATCTCAGCACTCTCTGTGTGTGTCCACAGTTTGCAGTGTTTGTGTGTGTATATGTTTTGTGAAATATCAGGACACAAATGTGTATAATGACATGGGTATGACATAGGTATTACAAAAAGAGGGTGAAATATGAGGACGTTCCCCATGTCCTCACTTTTCAAAATGCTTATAAATCACACAGGATGAGGTTTTTTTCACAGAACGTAAACTGCGCAGTCTCCTGTGATGGGTAGGTTTAGGGGCAGGGGCAGTGTGTGTGTGTGTGTGTGTGTGTGTGTGATGGGTAGGTTTAGGGGCAGGGGCAGTGTAGGGGGATAGAAAATACGATTAGTACAGTATAAAATGCATTACGCCTATTGAATGTCCCCACATTTCACAAAAACAAACATGTGTGTGTGTGCATGTGTGTGTGTGTGTGTGTGTGTGTGTGTGTGTGGTGTGTGTGTGTGGGCATGTTTTTGTGAAATATCAGGACACAAATGTGTATAATGACATGGGTATGACATAGGTATTACAAAAAGAGGGTGAAATATGAGGACGTTCCCCATGTCCTCACTTTTCAAAATGCTTATAAATCACACAGGATGAGGTTTTTTCACAGAACGTAAACTGCGCAGTCTCCTGTGATGGGTAGGTTTAGGGGCTGGGGCAGTGTAGGGGGATAGAAAATACGGTTTATACAGTATAAAATGCATTACGCCTATGGAATGTCCCCACATTTCACAAAAACAAACATGTGTGTGTGTGTGTGTGTGTGTGTGTGTGTGTGTGTGTGTGTGTGTGTGTGTGTGTGTGTGTGTGTGTTCACTACTCCTAATTTGTGTGCACTAACTCGGATGGGTTAGATGCAGAGGACAAATTCCAAGTATGCCTTTTCCTTCACATTCACTATTTACACGGTATGTAGTACCAGTGTTTTTACTGTTTACACATAACAAAACCAAAACAAGAGCTGCATAATTAATCGTGAGTTTGCAGTCTCGATTCAAACACGCACACAATATCATTTCTAAATGACAGCAATTCGGCTATGTCTATTGAACCAATGACAAGTCCGATCACAGCGGAACATTTAAATCTGCCGCTGAGCCCAAGTATATGTCTCTGCAGGTTAGTAATAGGAGTTACCTCATCAGTGGGTGTGGCCATAAACAGAGGGACAGTTTCAACTGTGTTACCTGATTTGTCCACGTCACAGTGTGGGTAGGGTTTAGGGGTGGGGTGGGGTCGGGTGAAGAGGATCATTTTCATTGCGTGATTTATAAACATCAGTTTGATAACACCCACTGATTTAGAAACACCCACTCTTGTTCCGCAGAGACCTCATACTCGCTGAGCCAGAGAGAGCAGTTTCACAGACAGGGCTTATGTTAAATCAAGATTAGGCCTTAGCTCAATTAGGGCAATTAAGTGGCTTTTATAAACGTGCATTAGAAAAAAAAATACTGTGTGCATCTTGAGACAAAACAATGGCACTGACATATTTTAAGATTTGACTGTGCACATTGCTTTCAGGTAAAACACCTCAAACATGTATTTTAGTCTGGGACTAGCTTAAACCTAGTCTGTAAAACCAGGGGAATAGTTCATATATAAAAGGGGTCTTATAATGTTCCCGGGCGTTTATGTAGATTTTAGGGTTTGTGATGTCACCAGCTCATTGTAGTGCCTACCAGCCAAAAAGCCTAAAAGCCTAAAAGCGATTTCATTAAAAAGAAAATATCTCCTTTGCTTTGAACTTTGAGCGTCGTATTTTTGTAGATGATGTTTATGCTCAAACAGCAACACTACACACTAACTAAAGTTAAAAAAGACAATTATAATCAACCAGTCATTTAAAACTGATGTCTACGGTAGCGATCAAAATATATATGTCATTAAATCATTCAAGAGATTCGTTCAAAAATGCTGATTCATCCAGTAATGAAACAAGTGAGTCATTGAATCATTCATTCAACCCAATTAAAAAAAATAATTCAAATTAATTTAATATTTTTAAAGGGACGATTTGCCAGAGCCTTTAGTAAATCACATGCTATTTTGCTGAGTTTATTCAAAATCATGAGAGAATCGTGATTTCTATAAAAAGAAAAAAATTAAAAACATGATTCAGGATTGTGAAGATTCCTATTCTATTATAAATCATTTTTGTTAATTGAAATAAACCTGAAATAATATAGAATATAAATATTAAAAACTCAAACTTAATTGTTAATTATATATATATATATATATATATATATATATATATATATATATATATATATATATATATATATATATATATATATATATATACAAGCCTAAATTAAAATAAAAGCTTTTTTACAGAACACTGATTTATACTGTGATCTACAAAAAAATTTTATCAGGCAGCCAAAAGTTACATAAATTACTAATTATTTATAACAAAAATGTATAACTGAACACCACTTGCTGAATTTAACATGTTTCACAGTATATCGTTATATAATATATATGTAGTAGTACTCAGTTCCAAACATAGCCTGTGCGTGCTGACAGTAAACATCAGTCATTGGCTTTCTCCCAGGATGCTTTGCTGAAATATTGATGCGTCAGCGTCTATGTGCAGGTGGGTGGAGCTTCCGTCTGAAGCTCCTGGCCAATGAATTCCTCACCCGTGTGAATACATAATGAGCCAGACTCGTCCTGAGCTCTGTTGCCATGGTGACTGGAGTGTGGGGGGTCTGGATGGAAAGGTCTCTGTTAAACGAGAGCATCTTCACTGCTGAGATGAGTGTGTGTGTGTGTGTGTCTGTGTGTGTGTGATGACGCAGCGTCATGCTGGCGGTTCCCCGGAGGCCAATGTCTATTTTAAACTGGCAGGAAAAGGCATCTCTCTGTTTCTCTCTGTAATAGTAAATATCATGTACAAGCAGTATAAATATGTGTAAAGGGTTTTGCTCCATTATATTTACATTTATTTTTTATTTCATAGGGGCAATTTTTTGAAATTGAGATTTATACATCATCTGAAAGCTGAATAAATTCCATTGATGTATGGTTTGTTAGGATTTGATGAAAATCTGGAATCTGAGGGGGCCAAAAAATCGAAATATTGAGGAAATCGCCTTTAAAGTTGTCCAAATGAAGTCCTATATTACTACTAATAATAAACTTTTGATAGCCTATATTTATGGTAGGAAATTTATAAAATATCTCCATGGAACATGATCTTTACATAATATCCTAATGATTTATGGCATAAAAGAAAAATTTATAATTTTGACACAAATAATGTATTGTTGGCTATTGCCACAAATAGACCAGTGAGACCACATTTGTTATATTTTTATATTATATTAATTATATTATATTATATTATATTATATTATATTATATTATATTATATTATATTATATTATATTATATTATATTATATTATATTATATTATATTATATTATATTATATTTATTATAATTGTTTTGGTACTGAGTTACAGAAATAAAAATAAATGATATAGAAATATAAAAAAAAATCAAAAACATAAAAACATGACAAAAGCACATAATAAAATGACAAAAATTTTAGCAAAAATATTTAAAAATAGGTTCATTCAAAATATGATTTACTTAAGTTTCAGATCCGAGTGTGTTTTTGAAGCTCCAAAAAATCCATACGTCTCCAGGGGGATTAATAAAGGCCTTCTGAAGCAAAGCGATGTGTTTTTTTAAAAACTTTATGAACTATAATCACTGGCTTCCGGCAGCAGCCGTGCACACGTTCACGAGATTTAAAAAGGAGGTGACCTCTGACCCGACATATGACGTAGACGCAGCGTAAGCTTGGGTGAGAATTGATGAGCGTGGAAGCACAGAGGATAGAGTAAAACAAAATGCTGGTCATGAATTAAAAGTCTAAAACGAGAAGTTTTAAAGAAAAAATGTCTTAGGTTTTTGATATAAGAGAAACCGCTACGTCATATGTCAGGTCACTCCCATTATAAAGCTTGGAAGAGCCAGGATATTATTTAATATAACTCTGATTGTGTTCGGCTGAAAGAAGAAAGTCATAAACACATAGGATGGCTTGAGGATGATTCAATTATGGGATAATTTTCTCTTTTGGGTGAACCTTTAAGACCAGTTAGTGGTACTGGTCCAAATGTTAAGTCACCTAATTAATATTCATTAGCATGCTGATGAGGTTTAGAACTGCCTCCACGCCTCTGTGTGTCTGTACATTAACGCAGGAAGGTTTTGGTTTCATCCCATGGGACAAAAAGCACTTTCTCCCCATCTTTCCATGTCTCTGTTTTTGTCTGTTCATCTTCCTCCTCCTCCGTTCCAGTCCCGTGATCACAAAGACAGAGAGAAATGTATTGTATTCTGTGTGTGTAAACCACAGAGACGTGAAGTCTGATGTGTTCTGACAGCGTGTTTTTTATGTTATAAGCGCTGATGGGCCGTGCGGGTCAGCTGTAGTTCTGGGCTCAGTCTTTGTTCTTGTCTCTGTTGTGGCCTTTTGACAATAATCTTTGTGTGTTGCTAAAGCCGAGAGCTGCTGCTGTCCACAAAGAGAGCTCAGTGCTGTCGGGTGGGGGAGGACGCGGGGTTATTTTCATCATGCATTCGAAAAGGTCCTTCGCACTGACAGCAGTTTGTAGCCGTTATCGATGAGAGTTGGTGGTTTCAGACAATGTGAGTGATTCTTTGTGGTGCAACAAAATTGAGCAGTTTCATATTTGTGCAGAATCACACTGGGTAGCTCCGCCCACAGCGAGCTCTCATTGGTTCAAAGTTCCTCTCAACTCATGAAAAAATATATACACACAGGTTTTTACTTCAACAAATGAATACTTTATTATTATGCAAGGAAATTGATACATTTATAATGTTACAAAATAAGACCACTTAACATTGATTTCTCAAAATGCAAAAGGGTTTGTTCAGATTTGGGTATGTCTTTAGTCATTATAATGTGCTTTTATAGTTTGTTATGTCCTAATTAGTGTGTGTGACCTCTACATGTGATCTTCTGGTTGCTAGGCGATGGAGAGCAAGCTGCTGGTTGGTGGGAAGAACATTATTGATCACACTAATGAGCAACAGAAGATGATTGAACAGAAAAGACACGAGATTGCCGAACAGGTAACACACACACACGGTTTACAATACACTAGTTGTGCAAAAACAACACACTTCTCCTTTAGCATGGCATTCTGTGCTCTGTAACAACACAACTCTGTGTGTAAATGTGTGTGTGAGCAGACACGCAGAGAGAGGGAGATACAGCAGCAGATGTTGGATCAGGATGAGGAGACATTAGAACTCAGAGAAACGTTCTCCTCACTGCAACAGGAGGTGGAAGCAAAGACCAAGAAACTCAAAAAGGTGAGATACACACACACACACACACACACACACACACACAGCTGAACTGAGGGGAAGCGTGGTGTGGATTGTAGAAGCTCACATGCTGATGGCTTCACATTCAGAGGTTGCTAATCAAGAGAACGTCCCTCTTTTGGCACCAGTTGCTCTCAATAATAAACAATTGTGAGATACTCATTTGAGTATCTCATTTGATTACTTTCTGTTTTTATTTGGAACTTGATGGATGCAAAGATTATTCATAACAAATGTATGTCCCATATTGTATTTTCACAGTCCACCATGTTTATGTATCGCTCCCACATGTACATATGTTTTTCAACAAAGATAAATAGCTAATGTATATATTATATACATTATATATATATATTTATATATATATATATATATATATATATATATATATATAGTATATACATACATATATACTATATGTATAGTATAGTGTTATATAATATATGTATATTATAGTGTTGTCAAATTTAAAAAATAACTAATTAATTGCAAATTTAATTGTGATTAATCGCACCTAACATTATGTTTTTTATATATTTTTATATTGTAATAAATTTACATTTAATCTCCAAATGAATGTACATAAAGACAGTAGCCTATATTTTAAATATCTGTTTAATGATCTGTTTATCACTGATACAAATGTCTCTATGAAACTGATTCCCCCCTCAATTTTAGCCATTAATCAATGCCATTCAGCATTACAGTATAATTGAAAGCTAACAATTTTAACATTTACTAGGCTTTAAAAAATAAAACAACTTTCAATTTAAGTGAACTTAAGTGAAACAATCCTCACATAAACAAATTATAATAAATGCCACATTTTCCTGTGCCATTTAATATATCAGGGCTCATTTTTTTCCGTACACAGAAAATGCACAAAAAGTTATTGTTTTTGACCCATGTATCCTTGTAAACAGTGCTTTAAGATTTCCAGGCAGGTCTAACAGGTAGGAACACACAGAAATGTATTAAAGTTATCAAACACTTCATAGTCTTCACTGCATAAATTATAAATGAAATAAAGATGAATCCTTTTAAAGCTACAGGAGTTATTCAGTCAAGAGCAGTGAGTGATTTTCTTTTGTTCGGCAGCAGGTTTATTAGGCTGCTGTCACTTTAAGACCTGACGCATATGACACGGATCTGACACACATTTTGTCTTTACGTTAATTTAAGACTTAATTTAACTAATTGAAGACTGTGCTTGCGAGGATACTCGACAAAACGGCATTTTGGCATAATGTTGTGTCTTTGTCCGTACAATCACTGTCTGAAGCTGCTTTCTGTGTGCACGTGTTGTGTGTGTGTGTGTCACACAGACAGGAGATTCACAGACGTGCAACAGTACTGCACTGCGTTCTCTTTTGTCTTGTCACGCTTGAATGGTTTGGCGGCATTTGCATGAATAAGAGCGTGATCATATAATGTAACGCTAGCCAAAGGATGACAGAAAAAATGGACGCTGGGTTAATTGAGGTAAAAATTCTGAATGCGTTAAACTGGAAAAATGAATCACATGCAATAAAGATGCTGAAATTTCAGGAATAAATTACAAATTGTAATAATATTTCATAATATTCCTGTTTTTACTGTATTTTTGATCAAATGCAGCCTTGGTGAGCAGAAGAGACTTGTTTCTAAAAATCTTACCGACCCAAACTTTGCCCATCCCAATATTAACAGTAACGCTCATTAACAATATCAACTTGAGACTTTAGCAACCACTGAATATTGAGTGACAATATATAAATATAACAGCACTGAGTTCCCTAACTCCTCTGTTCCTCTTGCTCCCCTTTAATTCTGGACCTTTGACATTTGACCCCTGGAACACCCCTGACCCCACCTCTCTGTGAAAATAAAACACCTTTTATCAGTACAAGAAGGTTAGTTTGTTTTACACTTGCTCGGTTGCTGACTGTCAGAGGCTACGAGGCTAATGCTGAACGCTAGTCTTGGCATTAAAGCGTTACGAAGCACAAGCGCTTTCACAGCAACTAATTCAAGTCAACCTGCATTAATCTTCATGGCTCCCGCTGGCATGCTAACCACCAAAACCCCCTTTCTGAATCTCTGATGACTTCAGAGATTTCATTCTCAATAGTAGAAGGCAAAACAGGACTGAGCTCCACCTTTCCCATCTGCACGCCACTTCCTGTCAGAACTCATGACTTCCTGTTGGGTTCTGAGCAGTGATGGACTAACTGTAGTACATGCTCCTGACCTCACCTTTACATGCTCCTTCCTGAGCTTCACCTTTAACCCCTGCTGAGTGACACTGGACGTCTCACACTAACACTGACTGGATCACTGAACACTGAGTCATAGCATGAGAGCTGCTGATGAGATGACATGAGATGAGATAGATGGATACATGGATGAAGAAGATGAGGAGGAGGATGTATGTATGGATGGATGATGATGAAGGATGGATGGATGATGATGATGATGAGGAAGGATAGATGATGATGATGATGAAGGATAGATGATGATGATGATGAAAGATGGATGATGATTATGATGAAATACAAGTGATGATGATGATGATGATGAAGAACAGATGTTGATTGATGGATGGATGGTTGATAATGACGATTATGATGATGAAGGATGGATGATGATGATAATGTTGATGAAGGATAGATGATGATGATGTTGATGAAGGACAGATGATGATGATGATGATGATGTTGATGAAGGATAGATGATGATGATGAAGGATAGATGATGATGATGATGATGATGATGATGATGATGTTGATGAAGGACAGATGATGATGATGAAGGATTGATGATGATGATGATGTTGATGAAGGACAGATGATGATGATGATGATGAAGGATAGATGATGATGATGATGTTGATGAAGGACAGATGATGATGATGATGATGATGAAGGATTGATGATGATGATGATGTTGATGAAGGACAGATGATGATGATGAAGGATTGATGATGATGATGATGAAGGATTGATGATGATGATGATGTTGATGAAGGATAGATGATGATGATGATGTTGATGAAGGATAGATGATGATGTTGATGAAGGATAGATGATGATGATGATGATGTTGATGAAGGACAGATGATGATGATGAAGGATTGATGATGATGATGATGTTGATGTTGATGAAGGATAGATGATGATGATGTTGATGAAGGATAGATGATGATGATGATGATGATGATGATGATGAAGGACAGATGATGATGATGAAGGATTGATGATGATGTTGATGAAGGATAGATGATGATGATGATGATGATGATGATGATGATTGATGATGATGATGATGATGATGATGATGATGAAGGATAGATGATGATGATGATGAAGGATAGATGATGATGATGATGATGATGATGATGAAGGATAGATGATGATGATGATGATGATGATGATGATAATGTTGATGAAGGACAGATGATGATGATGAAGGATTGATGATGATGATGATGATGTTGATGAAGGATAGATGATGATGATGATGATGATGATGATGATGATGATGATGATGATGATGATGAAGGATAGATGATGATGATGATGATGATGATGAAGGATAGATGATGATGATGATGATGAAGGATAGATGATGATGATGATGATGATGATGATGATGATGATGATGATAATGTTGATGAAGGACAGATGATGATGATGAAGGATTGATGATGATGATGATGATGATGATGATGATGATGTTGATGAAGGATAGATGATGATGATGATGATGATGATGATGATGATGATGATGTTGATGAAGGACAGATGATGATGATGTTGATGAAGGACAGATGATGATGATGAAGGATTGATGATGATGATGATGATGATGATGATGAAGGATAGATGATGATGATGATGATGATGATGATGATGATGATGATGATGAAGGATTGATGATGATGATGATGATGATGATGATGATGATGATGATGATGTTGATGAAGGATAGATGATGATGATGAAGGATTGATGATGATGATGATGATGATGATGATGATGATGATGTTGATGAAGGACAGATGATGATGATGAAGGATTGATGATGATGATGATGATGATGATGATGTTGATGAAGGATAGATGATGATGATGATGATGATGATGATGGATGGATGGGTGATGATAATAGTGAAGGATGGATGAAGATGATGAAGAGATGATTATGATGATAAAGCATTGATAATGAAGGGCAGATGATGATGATGATGGATGGATGGATGAAAGGATTATGATGATGATAGGGGACAGATGATGATGGACGGATGAAAGGGTGATGATGAGGAGGGATGGATGATGATGATTGGTGGACGGATGATCACATGGTCTCTCTCTCTCTCTCTCTCTCTCTCTCTCTCTGTACAGCTGTATGCGAAGCTTCAGTCTCTGAAGGCTGATATTCAGGATGTGAATGATGAGCATGTGAGGAGCCGACAGGAGCTGGAACAAACACAGAATGAACTGACCAGAGAGCTCAAATTCAAGTGAGTTTAAAGAGCAAATGACTTACTTTACTTCTGCATCATTTTACCTATCTCTAAAATAAAATGACAGCTTGATAGTTACAGATGTATATAGAGCTTACAGCTCATGTGTCTGTGTCTCTGTAGATATCTGATTATAGAGAACTTTATACCTCCTGAAGAGAAGAATAAAATAATGAACAGACTTCAGTTTGACACTGAGGAAGACCAGTGGAAGTTTCAGCCTCTCGTCCCGGCAGAGAAGTGAGTGAACATCGATCTTTACATGTGATGCATCAGATGCTAATATCAGCATTCACACATCCAGCTCATTATTTTACTGCTTTACACATTTTAGAATAATAGCAAAGTCATTAAAATGATGAAATAACACTAATGGAAATATGGGAATTATGTAGTGGTGAAATAATTAGTTAATTTGGTAACCTTATTTTACAGTGTCCCAGTTACACATTTTACATATAAGGCCCTATTTTAATGATCTGAGCGCATGTCTGAAGCACACGGCGCAGGTGCACCTAGGCCATTTTCGAATCCACTTTTGCTAGTTTAACGACGGGAAAAGCGGTCACGCGCCAGGCGCATGGTCCAAAAGGGTTGTCTCTAGTCTCTCAATGAGTCATGGGTGTGTTTTGGGCATAACACGCAATAAACCATTCAGAGTCTCATCTCCCATTCCCTTTAAAAGCCAGTTGCGCTCGCATCATGGCGGATTCGCTATTTACATGGCAGAATTTGCGAGTGGAAAGACTGAACACTTCTCCAGAGAGGAATCCTTTTATTTTTTTATATTTGGCATGTGTGTGTGCTGCTGAGCATCCCTGTGTGTGTAATAAGCAGAGTGTACGCGCATTATGCACCCGCCTATAGGCGCATATTACTAACGCGCCCTTAACACAAAAAATACTGCGCTGTTGACTTTAGACCAGGTTTCAGTTGTTCAATGGCGCAGTCGTTTTCAGTTCCTCAGAATAGTGAACGCGCCAATAATGTGCCTGAACAGCATGGCGCTGGACGTGAAAATGATAACTGCGTCAGGCTGAAACTAGCAAAAAACACTTACGTCGCGCCTGGTGTCGCATTGCGCCGGGTGTATGATAGGGCCCATAGTTACTATAGTAATAACAGTCAGTTATGCATAATTACATGAAACTAACCCTAAACCGAACCTTAACTATAATTATATAGTAAGTACATGTAGTTAATTACTATTAATTAGTACTTGTGTTGTATAATTACACTGGGACACCTTACACCTTTAAATAAAGTAACAAAATGTATATGTAGGCACAATTTTTATTTGTTTACAAAAACAAATTACATGCATTTAAGCAAAAGCCTTAAAAGCCATGGTACTTACCTGACACAGGTAATAAAAAAACACCACGTTATTAGACCATAGTACTAAATGTAAGTGATGACATGATCTGACACAGGGTTATTATCATTAACTAAAACTAAACCATATAAAAAACATTTGCATTACTTGAAAAAAAATAAACATGAACTGAAATAAATGTAAATATTTAAAAAAATCCATTTCTCATTTTTGTTTAGTTTAAGTTAAAGTACTAAAATAACTAAAACTAAATAAGCTACAGTTTAAATGAAAATAAATTAAATTAAATTCAAAATATTGAATACTAATATGATTTAGTGATTTCCTGAGCAGAACAGCTCACATACTGGTAGTGAAGTTGATGTTTTTCTGTGTTTCTGACAGTAAATTCACGCAGATGAAGAGAAGACCCATCTCCGCTGTGGGATACAAGCGACCAATCAGCCAGTACGCCAGGGTTGCCATAGCGATGGGAGCTCATTCCAGATACAGGGTAGGTTTATGGAGAGAGAGAAAAGGAAGAGTAGGAAGAAAAAGTGGAACACAGCCAGAAAATGTCAAATGAAATGGTTGAAATGAGTCCACGTGATTACGTGCTGTGGATGTTTAGACATTTTTTACATTTTTAAAGATAGAAATACTAACTGAGAAAAGTGCAGTTAACTTTGTGTCCCTCCATAGGCGGAGAATATAATGGTTCTGGAACTGGACATGACTCCTCCTGTGGTGTTTCAACTGGACCTCCCGAGGTCCGGATCAGAGGAGGAACCATCTCGAGATGTTCTGTTTGACAACAGCAGTTACAGAGCGAAATCAGCGTCTGGACGGGTCAGAAAATCTCAGTCATGGTCAGTAAAACTTCAAAGATACACCTATTCAACTGCTTGTTAATGCAAATATCTCATGGCAGCAACTCATTAAAATCTAAAATCACATACTGTAAAGTAGGTACTGCATTCAAACTTACTTCACGACAGTTAAAAAAGTGTGTTCTATATAGTATTAATGTATGTAGTATGAATGAAATGTGGGCGTACTAGATTCGCCATGTTGTCACTGTCATGTGACCCACCAGTGTGAGTTGTGTCACTTCACTGTCATTCACAAATCCTCTCCCGCGGCCTCATGGGATGGTAAAGTGTCATTTAAATGCACTTACAGAATTTCCAAGTTGTAGGTTATCCGGGTAATTTTCGCATACTGTTTTATGAATACTATGAATTCGGACATACTTCTTTTGTTACATACTGTTTTTCGCCTACTATACAGTATGAAAGTAGGCATATTTGGACGCAGCGATGGTCAAGATCTGCTGAAGTTCAAACTCAGATTGGGGAAGAAAGGTGATTTATCCGACTTTGAACGTGTCATATATACTGTATGTATGTAAATTATATATATATATATATATATATATATATATATATATATATATATATATATATATATATATATATATATATATATATATATATATATATATATATATTTTTCACATACACATATATACACACATTATTTTTTGTGTGATAAAATTAAATTAGGATTATAGTCTGATACGTTCTATAGGGTAATCCGAGATTAATTTATAATCTCTGTAACATAGTGCTCATGTGTACATAGTTAAATCTCAGATGCAGATTTCAATCATCTTAAGTGCAGATTTCTCAAGTATTTATGCGCTATTTTTAGGATGGAATACTTGCATATTTCTCATACCATTTCTGCACATTTTTGTAAAAAAAAATACTATTAAACTATTATACATAAAATACTAAGACCTACTACACAATGCAGTGTGCTTGACTTGACTTCCCTTTACATCAATTTCTTGACTTTGACTTCTTGACGATTTTTTGATTGGGCTGCCAAAAGTAAAGACCATTTGATTTAAATTGTATTAAAATGAAAACCCTTTGATGCGCCACTAGCTGCAAAAAAACACGCACGCAATGAACCACAGTGTGGCATAATTGCATATATTTTTAAAGACTTGTACACTGTGAACCCGAATAAGTTGGCAAAACTCAAAAAAATTAGGCAATCAATTGCCTCAAATGTTTTAAGTTAAGAAATTTTAAGTTTAAGTAAGTAGAACTGTCATACTTTTATTTTGTAATCATTTTATCACTGCTCTGAACTTGAAATAGCTATTTGAGTAAGCTAATTCATACATTTAACTTAAAATATGTTTAGTAGTGGAAACTATCTATATCTATCTTTAATTTGCTAATTTAGTAAATGCCACCTTGCTAATTAGTAACACAATGCTTTGGTAGCATTAGCATAGAGCTCAGTGTCCACTGAATGAGGACAGCAATTTATACCTTTTATCTGTTCTCAAACTAATCTCATACTCCACTCGCCATGATGGAAACCCTACAAAATAAACCAACATAACAGAAACTCTTCTAAACTAGCATGACAAAACATCAAACACTACTAAATGTCCACCTTAATGTTAATCTTGCACAAAAAAAACTTAATATAACACTTAATTTTGCCAATTACTGTCCATTTGGAGTGTAATGGCAAAGCATGCTGGGAAATAGAAATCCCAGCCCAGTTCGGTTCGGTTACATTTTATTTGGTCTAAACATAAAAAAATAAATTAAAAAAACATGCTCATAAAACAATGAAACAATTCAGATTACTTAAAATCTGTCCGTTTTGTGAACTCAAAAGAAAAAGAAAGTTCTAAATACTCATAAAAGTTAATTTGTTTGATTTGAGTTGGCTCTACTCAAACCAATTCATTATTTTGAGCGTTAGGGTTTACAGTGTAGCATGTTTTGCAAATTATAGTAGGTCATCTGGGTCATTTGTGCATTCATTTTTATCATAACTGTGTATAAAAGTAATACAAGTATGCTGTTATATAATAACGACAAGTGTGTTTGCAGGTGCCAGTCTCCGACAGTCATTTCCTCCTCAAGCTCCACCCTCTCTCTGGCATCCTCAGGGTCCCACAGCTTGCCACACCCACAAAACATCACCATGGCAACAGCCCAGGAATGAGACTTGGAATTACCATATCTCCGCCCCCTGTAAGGCATAAACAATAGTCAATCAATCCAACATAGACAGAGGAAGACGGTGTGAGACGAACCGTCCTTCACCATTTACAAAGACTGGAGCGATGGAAACCTGCTCGCGATCTGATCTGCAGTTTCCTATAATAGTGGACGTGGGACTAGATCCATTACAACTCATCAGGACCAATAAAACGATCAGTAATAATTAGTAAAATTATTCGCCCTTTCTTTCTCTCTCTTGCTCTTTGCTCCTCAGGACAGTGAAGACACTTTGATTACTACCATCAACAGCACTGAATAGCGTTGCCTCACCTGATACCTGAGGCTAGTTAAGCTAGTTATGTTCATCCATTCTGCTGCTTCCAAAACCGTGGGTCAACCTCAGTGTTTACGTACTGACTTGCACGGGTCCGATCCAGGAGTAGAGCCACACACACCTCGAATGATGGAAGCCAAAACGGACGGGGCTTTGCGATCGCTCACCCTGATGTAAAGAAAAGAGCTGAGCAAGAGGAACGTCTCTCTTTCTATCTGCATGTCTTACTATATGTGTGTGTCTTTGTGATTCTGATCAGGGTTCTGGACGGGAGGCGGCTGATTGGCTGGAGGAAGGATCTACAGGGTTCCCGCGGGCTCATGGAAAACCAGGAAATGTCAGGGATAAAAAAACTAAACATAATATTATATAAACATGAAACAATTGTAAAAAAAAAAAAAAAGTGTGTGATAAAAAAAATACCGGACAGGTATCATAATATATGGTATTGTGTGTGTGTGTGTGTGTGTGTGTGTGTGTGTGTGTGTGTGTGTGTGTGTACAAAAATAAATCACCGCCCACTTTATTAGGAACACTTTGGTAGTACCGGGTTGGACCCATTTTGCCTTCAGAACTGCCTTAATTCTTCGTGGCACAGATTCAACAAGGTGCTGGAAACATTCCTCAGAGATTTTGGTCCATATTGTCATGAGAGCTTCACACAGTTGCTGCAGATTTGTCGGCTGCACATCCATGATGCGAATATCCCGTTCCAGCACATCCCAAAGCTGCTCTTTTGGACTGAGATCTGGTGACTGTTGAGTTCAGTGAACTCACTGTCAGGCTCAAGAAACCAGTTTGAGATGATTTGAGCTTTTGTGGCATGGTGTTATCCTGCTGGAAGTAGCCAGTGATCATAAAGGGACGGACATGGTCAGCAACAATACTCAGGTAGGCCATTACACCAGCAGCCTGAACCGTTGATACAAAGGAGGATGGATTCATGCTTTATGTTTATGCGAAATCCTGACCCTCCCATCTGAATGTCACAGCAGAAATTGAGACACATGAGACGTTTGTTCCAATCTTCTACTGTCCAGTTTTGGTGAGCGAGTGTGAATTGTTGTCTCAGTTACTGTTGCCTTTCAATGTGGTCAAACCAGTCTGGTCATTCTCCTCTGACCTCTGGCATCACCACAGAACTGCCGCTCACTGGATATTTTCTCTTGTTCGGACCATTCTCTGTAAACCCTAGAGATGGAAGTGTGAAAATCCCAGTAGATCAGCAGTTTATGAAATACTTAGACCAGCACGACTGGCACCAACAACCACGCCACGTTCAAAGTCACTTAAATCACCTTTCTTCCCCTTTCTGATGTTCTGATTCAGCAGATCGTCTTGACCAATGCTACACGCCTAAATGCATTGAGTTGCTGCCATGTGATTGGCTGATTAGATATTTGTGTTAATTAGCAGTTGAACAGGTGTACCTAATAAAGTGGCTGGGGTATATATATATATATATATGTGTGTGTGTGTGTGTGTGTGTGTGTGTGTGTGTGTGTGTGTGTGTGTGTGTGTGTGTGTGTGTGTGTGTGTGTGTGTGTGTGTGTGTGTGTGTGTGTGTGTGTGTGTGTGTGTGTGTGTGTGTAAAAATCCAAATTCCCATCTCTATTATTATAAAATGATGGAAATTCGTTGGTTAAAGGTTGTGGGAACCCTGGCTCTAGAATGAGCTCTACAAACAGCTGAGCATGTACTATATGAGCTGGCCTTTGCTTAGACCTTTAAACCACTGCACTAACTTAAAGCATTGAGATGCCATAGACCTACAAGACAAAAACACCCATACGCACACACACACACATGCCTTGCTTACTTGATTTACTTGACTCAAAGCAGCAGCCATGTTCTCCAGCCGGATGCCCCTCTCCTGTAATTATGAACATATGTGGACTTTCGTTATGTACAGGAGATCTGCGTGTTTATGTGTGTCAGATGATGATCTGTGTTATCGGCTCATGGAGCTGCTCTCACTGGATGGAATTAAAAAAGCGTTTCTCTCGCAAAAGACTTTGTTTGTGAACGTTCCTCTAGAACTTGCATAAAAAACATGGAGTATCTGATGTACTTAAAGGGAAAAAGAACATTGTCATCATTTACTTGTGTCGTTCCAAACCCTTAGCCTATGACTTTCTTTCTCCTGTGGAACATAAATGAAGATGTGTAATGTAATGCTCACACTGGATGTTTATTAAAACTGTAAAGCCCAACAAATGACAAAAGCATCATACAAATATTTATATGGCGTGTCAAGATGCTTGACATTGCACCAGTAAGTTTCAGTAAACAAATTTGATTTCAGGCTTTTGTCACACAAAGCTATAATATTACTTCAGTCGACTTGTGACCGCTGACCGGTGGAATTTAGTTATTTTAGTCTATAAAGTTTTAGATATGGATATTTTTCTTACACAAATGCACCACTTCGCTTCAGAAGGCCTTTATTAACCCCCGGAGCCGTGTGGAGCAGTTATATGATGGACAGATGCACTTATGGACTTCAAAAATGACCCAACAATTCACTGTCATTATAAAGCTGGGAAGAGTCAGGACATTTTTAATATAACTCAGATTGGATTCGTCTGAAAGTAGAATGCCATATACATCTAGGATGGCTTGAGGGCGAGTAAATCATGGGCTAATTTTCATTTTTGGTTGAACTAACCCTTTAAGGACCACTAGAGTCACCACTCACACACACTTCTTAATTAGCATAGCAAAACATTAAACACTAAATCTTAACAATAACTAACATTATATAACACTTATATGTTAGCACTTACTCTCCCTTTCAAGTGTCATGTCAAAGCATGCTGGGAAATAGAAATCCCAGCCCAGTTTCAGTTAAATTTTATAATAATTAATACAAATTTAATAATTTTCATTAAACTCAAAAATATGAAACAATTCAGATTACTTAAAATCCGTCAGTTTTGTGAACTCAAAGGGGAAAAAAGTTCTGAATAGGTACTCATAAAAGTTAATTTGACTGAACTAATTTGTGTAAGCTAATTTAAGTTTACCCTACTCAAAACAATGAATTACTTTGAGCATCAGGGCCTAACTTTTGAGCAGTGGCTATAGTGTAAGTGATTTTGGCTGAAGCGTTTTAAATGTCACATGGAGTCATTGAGGACACGGGTAAGACAATCTCTCTCTCTCAGTCTGGATGGAGGTTTACAGTAGGGCTTCTGATGCAGTTTATCTCGGTCTTCTCTGAATAATTAACGCCCGTGCCAACGCGGCGCCTTCCGTTACGGTTAACCGGGGGAAGCTGGAGGTCGCGTGCGGTGTGCTGGTGTCATGTTCTGTTTAACCTACATGAGGGTCATTTCCCTTTCATCACTGTCACTTCACCTAAAGGACTGCTCACTAAACACTGGTGTGGGTCGGTTTCATGATTGACGGGACACTTTGAGAAAGGAGGAGTTCTCTGATGATGGAGACCTGGACTGAACTGAACGATCAAGGTCAATTTCACATTCAAGCCCTGTTCATATGAGGGATATTTTGCTCATCATGTAGGCTGCCATAATGAAATAAAGTAATAAAAGTAAAACTTACGAGGAGGGAGACTGAAAATCCAAGAGGATTGAAGTGCTCACTATGGGAATGGGCCAGAAATCCATTGCTGTTTCCATGACAACCTCTTTTTTGGTCATTGGATTGTACATTTTTCTCATAACTCCCCACCCCCTCTCCCCCTATCCTCTCTCTCTCTCTCTCTCTCTCTCTCTCTCTCTCACACACACACACACACACACACACACATTAATGTGTATTCTAAAATAAACATTTTTATGATGGAAATACAACCTTGTTAAAACGTTTTAGTAGCATTTTAGTCTGAAAGCTCTTTTCAAATTATTAATAAAGCAATAATTTTTTTTTGTTGTTGCTTATTTATGATTCTATATTTTTCAGTTCACTGAAAATCACCGCACTTTCAGCGCCCTCTGCTGGATAAAACACACTGACTAGTGTTCATGAAGAGAATCTCGACATTTTTTTTTGTTTTAGACACAAATTTATATCTTCAACAAGAAAATATCAATTTTTTGTGGATAAAATGTGTCGCCTGAAAACCGTGTTGCCTGAAAACAAAACAAAAACAGCCTGACTGACCCATTAATGAAGTGCTGGTATCGCTTCTGACCGCTAGATGGCAGCGCAACAACATTTAAACATGACATGACTGACCTTCAGTACACACTGCACCACATATAAATGAACTTGTTTAGGCATTCATTTTTACTGTGTATTATGTATCTCCTTTGTGGGACATAAACATCTTAAACAAGCCTAGTTTACTGGTTTTATTTGGCTTAAGCTGGCCTTCCAACATGGCCTACCTGGTGACTGGTGTGCTATCCAAAGTAAAAAAAAGTATTTTAAAAAAGTGCTAAATCGCCACATTCAATGGACTGCAGTGCAGACGCCATATTGGAACGGTCAGTGTTTCGTCACTTACAGAATCAATGATGCCTCAACTTTTCATTGTCGTGTTAGCTGACGCCTTTGTCTTGCTGTATTGTGTTAGTACAGCAAAATCATCTGCTAAAGTCTATTGCCTATATAGAGATGTTCTACGTTTGCAGACGCTCAGTCAACTTGCTCTCAAGTGTTCATATCGTCACGGGCCGGAAATAGCCTGCACCAAAATTACAGAATCTGGCATCGTAAATGTATGCTTATCAGTGCATGTGACACTATAATATGGTTTTAATAAGATTTTACCAATAAATAGGCAACAATAAACCTGGAGTCCTCCATGATTCCTGTCCATTCCGACAACAAAGCACTTGAATGGAACAAGCTCATAATCACGACTTCTGAAGTGGGAAGTAGGACATTTCCGTTAGCACGTGAAGGCAGCATAATAGGCCTGATCATGTTTTTACACTCGTCAAAATAAGTTAGTAATCTGCAACTTTTTTTATAAGTTATACAATATTCATCAAATTCTTTAAGTCAATGTAATGTAATTTAAGTTGAAATTACTTAAACATCCATGTTAATTAAGCAGTAGAAATAGCTGAGGCATCTATGCTAAAAACCCTCTAAAACCAGCCATCAGACCTGTGAGACCAGCAAATTCCAGCACACTATCTTTTCTTTTTACACTTTTCTTTTATCACAGGCAAGAATAATTTTGTTCAGTTTTGACAAAAGTATGAAAAAGAACAAAGAGCCTATACAGAAAGCATTTTTACTACATGATTTTACAAAAATATTAACATTTAAAAATATATATATATTTAATTAAATATTTTTATTCAAAATTTTGCATTTATATTTAAGTGTATTAAATGCCAATTCACACTTCTTTCATTAAACATGAAGATACTAAGTTCTGGCTTACAACAAGTGAATTAAAATCTTTTGCTGTGGATACTACATCTTCAATGTTATGTCTATTTTTGTCTGAAATCAAATAAAGGCTAACTGAACATATTTCAACTTCTTTTCAAATTTAGGGCCACAATCAATACATTACGATCTAATTTACAGCTGTGGCCTGATAATCCATCATTATAATAATGTAAACCCTTGTGTTGGCTATCTGTTTGCAGTGGTAGTACTGTATTTAAGCACTGATTCTCTAACATGCTTACCAGCTAGTTTTAGTTGTGAAGCTAAAGCCTGTTTGTCTGCACTGAAGATTTCCTTAAATGTAAAAGTGTTTATTGTGCCAAACCCGTAGAAAGCTCCAGTTTATGGGCAACGGCACAGTTAATGTTCAACTCATCTGTGAGGTGCGAGAGATTGAAGGGAAACCTTGTTTATATCCATCCACATGATCACATTCTACACAGGTTCTTGCCCTTCTAGGATGTCACGGACACACAGAAATAAACTCGCTTCTCATCAGCTGTAATTCATCTGGGGATGTTACACAACTTACAATCTACAAACATGAAAATATCTTTTTAATAATGACGACATTGAGGCTTGTGATTCAGGAGAATAATCTCTTCTTTTGTAGAAATCTTAGCCCTGCGGGACGGATGAAGCTGTAGATGTGCTGATGCATTTTCTGTTTAAAACAGAGATGTTGCAGCTAATTTACTGAGACAATGATTCACCAGAGAGAGCGAGAGAGACAGGAAGAGACGGTGAGACACAACAACAGGAAGACACACACACACACACACACACACACACACACACACACACACACACACACACACACACACACACACACACACACAAAAGAGGAGGACTATGTGATTAATGATCTGTGTTCAAAAGTGATATCATGTAACACAGAAGAATGTTTGAATGGCACTACAGGCTTTTTCATAGCTCGGGTTTCAGTCACTGATGTACATTAGGGGTGTGGCCAATCCTGAAGCTCTTGAATGCTGGTGGGTGTGGCTAATTATAAGGGGTGTGACTAATTAAGTGAACACTGACCACTCACTTTGCAAGGTGCTTTGGTTTTTCCCCATTAATTTACTTAATTACAAATAAATACCTGTGTGTGTGTGTGTGTGTGTGTGTGTGTGTGTGTGTGTGTGTGTGTGTGTGTGTGTGTGTGTGTGTGTGTGGACTGGTAATCCTTACGTAATGGGGACAAAATGTCCCCACAAAGATGGCAATATCCAAATTTTTGTCCTTGTGGGGACATTTTTTTGGTCCCCATGAGGAAAACATCTTATAAATCACACTAAGTGATGTTTTTTGAAAATATAAAAATGCAGCATGTCTCCTGTGATGGGTAGGTTTAGGGGCAGGGGCAGTGTAGGGGGATAGAAAATACGGTTTGTACAGTATAAAATGCATTACGCCTATGGAATGTCCCCACAAAACATGGAAACACAACATGTGTGTGTGTGTGTGTGTGTGTGTGTGTGTGTGTGTGTGTGTGTGTGTGTGTGTGTGTGTGTGTGTGTTTGCAGCTTTGACAATTGCCTATAAACACAAATAAATAAATAAAAAAAAATTTAACAGCAACATCAGTAAAGAACATGAATAACTCACCAATATTTGTGTTTTATCTGTGGCTATTTGTAGGCTCCGAGGGGAAAGATCCCAAAGATTTGCTTTTATAGTTTCATTGTAAACTATAAACTATTGTTTCATTGTAAAAACACACAAAAATGAAACAGAACATCTTTTGAACTCACTCAGTGCTGATGTTTACTCAGTAATAATGATGATTGTTTCGGCTCATTGAGTTCAGATATAAGTTTGGTAAACATGCAGATCTCTGTCATCTCAGTCATTAGTCTGACCCTTGAATCTAAACATATCTCAGGGGTGGGTGAGCTCTGACATCATGCATTATAACTCCACTCCAACACTCCAACCCTGTATAATTTTCTTTCTCCAGTGAAACACTAAAGGAGATGCTATACAACATACACTGCCAAGGCCAAGAAACACTATAAAAGCAATGACTCATTATTCCAAGATAGCATTATATTAATTCACTAATAATTTTCACCTCTGCCAATAGCTCTCAAATGTCATTCACAATTGTGTATTGTAGTCCTTTTAATGTTAATGTGATCTGTAAATCTGTTTTTCAATTGGACAATCTGAATATCATCTGCATTTGTGTTTCACAGAAGAATGCAAATAGAATGGACTGGCATGAGGGAGCATGTTTACAAGAACTACAGTATAGTGCATGTACTTATATTATAAGCACAGAATACTCACACTGACTAATACGGTTAGATATTAATAATAATAATACTGGCAGATATTAATAATACATCCAGATATTACTGGTTCACAGCAGTGAAACAGGGGCTACAAAAAGCTCAAATACAACAACAACAACAACACACACACACACACACACACACACACACACACACACACACACACACACACACACACACACACACACACACACACACACACACACACACACACACACACACACACACACACATTAAATAACATTTATTAAACATTTATTAAATAACATTTAAAAAGAAATGTGATTGCAAAAATTTCATAAAATATGTAACTTCTTTACTAAAACTGATTTAATAATAATTAAAATATAACAGTGTTAATAATATTAATCTAATCTGTTATAAACAGATACAGATTGTATTATTTTATTATTTTAAATATTATGTAACAATATATATATTTATATATATATATATATAAACATGTTTATTGACAATATAAATTTTTTTATAAAATTAAATAAATAGCTTTTTTAATAAAAATAATTTAATAATAATTCAAATATAACAAGTTTTACAATGTATAGATAGATAGAGATACATTAGACACAGATAGATAGGTAGATAGATGACTAATTGATTGTATTATTATTAAATTTGTAAATATATTTGTAATATTTTTAGCTAATTTTATATATAATACAATTTATGTTAAAGTAATCCTATATAAGAAATAATCATTATTTAATTAAAACAATTTAATTGTTCCATTTCACATTGTGGCAATATTATGTGTAAATTCTGAGTACAACGTTGTGTGTGTGTGTGTGTGTGTGTGTGTGTGTGTGTGTGAGAGAGAGAGAGAGAGAGAGAGAGAGAGAGAGAGAGAGAGAGAGAGAGAGAGAGAGAGAGAGAGACTTGAGTTTCTCCAGTATGGCGTTCACACAGAGTCGTTCTGCCGCTACACCGGAGAACTCGTGAATGAATCGTGACTCAACAGCTCGGAATCATCTGATAGAATGAGAATATAATGAGAAATCACAGACTGAGATGAGAGTCTGATGTTGGAGGGTTTTAACGGGATCAGAGCGGCGGAAATTCGCCCCGGTGAGTCAAAACCGAACTTCTGCTCGTCACTTCAGTAAACCTCCATTAAACACACAACTACAAACCAAAACCTAGATCTATACACTATAATATACCGTTATAACTTAAAATATAGCATTCTAAACTATAAAAACGTACTCGCATCCGCAGGAAAGTAACTCTGAGCGGTGAATGAAGTGAACTAATGTTTGACAACATGGCTGCTCGCTTTCATCTCTTCATTCCTCTAACTTAAAGACATAAAGTCATTGCAATAGTTATTCACTATATTACATACACATGTAGATTTGGAGGTGTCATTTACATGTAGATTGAGCAAATCTGCTCCTGCGCATGCAACCGTTTCCGTTAAACGAAAACAACAAACGCGAAACATCCTGAAACTCAGCAACTTCTTACTCGACATCAGATGTGTGTATTTGTGTGTTTATGGAAGACTTTTTTTCAGTTGGTACGTGTATGTTGTGTTGTGTTTCCGTTGTCATTTTGTAGGAAGTCAGAAAGAGAAACTCAAAACATGGCAATAAAAGTCACTGACAAAAATACCATGGTATTACCATGTTTTTTAAACACGTACCATGATAATAATACTTTTGAAGTAGGCTACTTTGTATTGTTGAAAAAAAAGGTGTACTATTGTTGTAGTACCACATTATTATAGCCTACATAGTCCTTTTATACCATGGTACTGAAATTCACATACCATGGTATTTATTTATATGGTCCTATTCCAATGTGTTTCCAAAAATACCATGGTGCAATGCCCATAAAAAACCAAGGTGGTTCTATAGTAGTTTTTTTGTAAGAGATATATGCTCATTTAGTACCACGGTACAATACCATCTTTTTGTAAGAATGTAATTGTGTATTTTTAACATTAAGGCCCTTATTGAAAAGGACTCTGGAAGTGTTTATATTTTTATGCTACTTTCATTATGGTGGTGTCCTAAAAAAACTCTTTTTGTAAGGGGCTGTAACTTTGTGCTGAAGTGAGATTATTCTAAGCCAGAGCAAGTCATTACGAGCACAGCCAGTGTGTGTGTGTGTGTGTGTGTGTGTGTGTGTGTGTGTGTGTGTGTGTGTGTGTGTGTGTGTGTGTGTGTGTTTTAAATTGACACAAGAAAAAGCAAGCTAAGTTGATACTGATGTGATAACTGTGAAGGCTTAGCTATGTGGATAGAGGTTTGGTAGAGTTTGAGAGATCATATTTTTGTGCATGTTCATACCAGACCAGAGAGTCGTCAAGTCGTCACAAAGGCAAAAAAAATAACCATGAGGGTATCTTCATGCCAGGCTGTACTTTTGTATGTGTGTGTGGAAGCGAAAGGGGCCCCTGCTGCTCTTTGGCTTCTTAAAACAAAGTGTTTGAAATCCATTTATTCATGTGACCTGTGAAAACACACACACACACACACACACACAGAGGTTGACAGAGGTTTGCGATCCGGAATCTTTGGAATGTTTGTCCCCCTCATCGGATGTTCTGCCTACCTGCTACACACACACACACACACACACACACACACACACACACACACACACACATACACATGCAAGCATGCATGCATGCATGTCCACATCCACAGTGGCATTCAGACAGACAGATGGCCTCCTCCAGAATTAGGATGTCATAAAATAATCATATGAACCAACAGAGTGAGCAGACCCTAAAAGGTTAGTCCGCATATTGCATGTGACATCAGTGTACAGTCCGCAGAATATCTTGAACCTTTAACACACTTCTGAAACTTACAGCACAGGGCATGTTACTAGGTTGAGTTCTGAATCAGTGTAGGTTTAATCCAGATGCACCTTGTCAGAAGTCCAGGATGTAGGCCTTTATTTAGATACTGATGCTGGTTTATACACTTAGATCATTTTTTGTTTATAAGTGTTGCTTCAGGACATTTTTTTACATTTAAAGAGGTAAATATTATGCCCTTTTACAAAGTCTTGATTTAGTTTTTTAGGTCTTCTTGAATAGGTTTTCATGCTTAAATGTTTTTTGAACATTCTTCTCAAATTTGACTTTGTTGCCCCTCCTTCTGAAAAGTACAATGTTCTCTGATTGGTCGGCTGACCCAGCGTGTTGTGATTGGTCAGCTGCTTCAATTTGTTTCACCGATTCGCCTTAGTGTGATTATGAAATTGCAAGGCTGTGAATTTTTTATTTGTATTATTATGTGCAGCTTTTCAGTGAAGCACAGCTCTGTGGTCAGTAGTACTGTGATTTTGAGTCAATTATAACATGCATTTGAAAAAGCAACACATGTCAAACATCTTTCCAAACATGAGAAGCATTTATGAACCTTTATTCCAACAAAAGACCACATTTAATAACATGTTTTTACTTCAAACTCACTTCCTAACGACAGTTGAGCATCCTTCTGTGAAATGATGTGGCTTCTTAAACAGAATAAGGCACAACATTATTTCTATTCTATGCAGTGATGAAGGCTATGTCGATTAGCATTGAAGTATAACTATACTTATTATCATGAAAATACCTGAGAAGGCTTGAAGAACTCAGATAACCCATATATTATCGCAGTCTTGTGTTTATTAGTCATGTTTAATGAAAGCTGTTCATTCTTCTGTTTATTCAGCTACAGCAATGTCCATTGGGATTTCCTGGAATGAAGTGTTATTGTACTTCTGAACATATTCTTCTCTCTAATAAAGGCAGGAATCTCGAGAAGCTCACGCGGGCAGGGCTTATATGCTACGAGAACGGACACTGCATTTGCTTTCAAAGCGAAATGTAAAAGCGCCTATTTAAGGGACATTGTCATGGTACTGTTTTGTTGTTGTGTTTTTCATTAAGAATAATAGGCTAATGAACCCACCATTCAAGCAACCCGCAGCTGAATTAGCGCTAATTCAAAACCGAAAGTAAAATGTAATTCGTGCACAGTGCACAAGCACTGTAATGTGACAGCGAGGGAAAATCTTCTCACCGTCACATCCCAAACGGTTAGGCTAATACATTGTGGTTCTATTATTCTATTTTCCACAATGTCAAACCAACGCAGATTTAACCCAAAATGCAAACTCAGGTATGCGCTTTTTCCATATAAGTTTGTGCAGTTGTGCGCTCTAGACAGAGATTACAGAGATTACAGCCTTGCAGGAACACTAAGGCTAAGAAGAAGCAAATATATTTATTATGTATAACGAGGTTGGATTCCTGTTCAACTGTCATAATTGTAAAAAAAAAAGTATTGTATTTCGCCAGATTTTATAGTGTAAACATTTTTCAAGCGCGAATGAGAACCGTTTCGAGAATGTGAAAAAAAAAAATTATAATCCCAAAATTGAAAATCGAATACCAACCCACCAAACGAATATTCGAATATTCTGGTATAGCCCTACCCTTTTCATGCTTAAACAGCAACATTACACTAAAGAAAGTTACAAATGTAAAAAGCATTATAGGTCCTTCTGAGATATTTTTGTGGCCATTGTAGCATTTTGTTTCTGTAATTACAATTAAGCACATTCCACTCATTTTCCCATTACTGTAATGATTCCGGATCTATAAATATTTATAGAAATTCATATTTTATTGTCATGAGAATTGAAGGGTGGGGGTTTATGTGCTTAATTTTCATAGACTTAATGCTCCTAAAAAGGCTTGAATTTCCTTCAACCAAATACAACTAAATATTTCTATCTTTTGATTTTTGAGGTGAAATATGAGCCGGATGTGTTCTTGACAGGTTTCCTTAGTTACCTTCTTTTTCTGGGTGTTTAACTTCTGGGCTTTTATCCTTATTTGTCTCTCTATACGAAATGCAAATAGAGCTCATGCCAGTCCTGTGAAACACAAACACGCACACATAATCTCTCCTGTAAGCCTACTCCGTCACTTCTTTGCTGAATGGATGTGACGTCTCAACCCCTGCAACTGAGTTTGATTTTGTTTTTGTGCACAGACATTGTTCTCATCACAGTCTTTCTCTCATTCAGCTCAGAGGAAAGTCTGAAAGGGAGATCAGGGCCGCTGTCCGCGGGAACTGTCGGAAGGCTTTTGTTGTTTTCCCAAAAGGAGATATTCAATCATTTGCTCCACGTCACGTCAGAGAAACCGATATGAGCTGGCGATGGAAGAATACAAGCTCCTCCATTAACTCAAAGGAAATATCTTCAGATGATTAATAAAGAAAGACACTTAGATGCTAAATATACATGCAGCACTCAAGCATGCATGGTGTGTAAACAAGCAGATGGAGCTGTCAGTTGTGGTCGTCAAAGCAAATGTTACTGTGGTAAATGTTTCCAAAACACACAGTCATACACCTCTGTTAATGTAGAGAGTTCAGTAACTCAGCCATTCTGTTATAAACTAGCTGATGAATGACTTAAAACATGAATTAAATGTAATGCAACTTTATTGCATTATTGCATTTTCACAGTTTAATTATTACCCCATGCACCGTTACTTCCATAGTCTTCTCTTCAGCAAACAAACATGACAATGTCCAAGTTTCAGGCTGGTTGCCAAAAAAAACCAAAAAATTATATATACACATACACACTATATTGACAAAAGTTTTGGGACGCCTGCCTTTACATGCACATGAAATGTAATGACATCCCATTCTTAATCTGTAGCGTTTCATATAGAGTTGGCCCAGCCTTTGCAGCTATTACAGCTTCAACTCTTCTGGGAAGGCTTTCCACAAGGTTTAGGAGTGTGTTTGACTACTCTTCTAGAAGTGCATTTGTGAGATCAGGCACTGATGTTGGACAAGAAGGCCTGGCTCACAGTCTCCGCTCTAATTCATCCCAAAGGTGTTCAATCAGGTTGAGGTCAGGACTCCGTGCAGGCCAGTCAAGTTCCTCCACACCAAACTCGCTCTTCCATGTCTTAATGGACCTTGCTTTGTGCACTGGTGTGCAGTCATGGTGGAACAGGAAGGGGCCAACTGTTCCCACAAAGTTTGTCTTGAAGCAATAAGAGTTCCTTTCACTGGAACCAAGCCCAACCTCTGAAAAACAACCCCTCACCATAATCCCCTATCCACCAAACTTTACACTTGGCACAATGCAGTCGGGGTGGCAGGGTGCATAGGTGGCAACCTACCACGCTTGAGTTCACTGAGCTCCTGAGAGCGACCCATTCTTTCACAAATGTTTGTAGAAGCGTCTGCATGCCTAGTGCTTGATTAATACACCTGTGGCTATGGAAGTGATTGAACCTGTACACAAACCTTTATTTTGGATGTGATTTAATTGTGATTAATCGATTTGACAGTATATATATATATATATATTAAATATTGATTGGCAGTTTGTTGGCTGCTTGTATGTTGAGCTCTGGTATGTAGCCGCTGTTTCATAATTGCTCGCAACAGTGAACCAATACTATCTGGCAGTATTATTAATATGTGGCATTAATAGTCAGTGTGAGTATAGCAACAACATTCTGTTCTGGTTTAGTGTTCGACAGGCTTGTCTGAAATTAATGAGTGGCTGAACTCTGGGTTTCACTGGAGGTATGAATGGAGGTTCGAGAATGAACTGCATCAGCAGAGGCTAAAATTCGCCTGACCACACACACACACACCTCATATGGTTCCTTTACATAATTGTTTTCCACTTATGGTGTTTGAGTGAAAGGTCATGAGTTTGGGTGGCTGACAGGAATAGTAAACTCACTGCCGCCCGTCTGAGTAAACTCTATTTCCACTTTGAGGGTGGTTGTGGTTGTAGACGGTGTGTCAGTTAATTGTGAACCTGTTGCAGCTGTTTAATAAGAGCTGAAATGGATCAGCTTTGAGCTGCTGTTGTGTTGATCACGATACAGAATTAAAAATACATTAGACACACGGAGTGTGTTTTGAATCAGTCTGTTTCTGTTACACATCATCTGCCATTACGTGTGGATTTCTTTTCCTCAACCCTATATGTGCTAAACTATGTGCTGTTTGTGATTTTGTCAGTTTAGCCACTTTAGTAACACCAAGGTCGTGGGTTTGAGTCCCACTGCATGCATGAACTGATTGAATGTACGTCTCAAAGTTACTAAAAACATCTGCAAAATGCATACATGTAAATTAGCAGATGAATGTTAGAGGAGTGATTGTAAACACAGATCAAATCACTGAAAACAAGGTGTTTGCATCATTAAAGGGGTACTTCAGCGCTGGGAAGATGAATCTGTATTTAAACTGGGTCATTTATGTGAATGAAATGTGAAATTATTTTTGAATTTGGTGCCTTCTAGACTGAGAAAAGACTAGGATGAAAGGGGATGAAAGACAACAACTCCCAGAATGCACTTGCTTCGCTGCTCTAAGAGGACACTCTAGGCACGGGTACTGGCTGGATCACTTGCCCACCGCGTTTATTTTCATAAAAACAGTTCAGTTAGAGACACTACAATTAAAAACTGAACGTGTCTGTTCAATATAATGCGAGTGAGCCGAACGAGAGTCACGGCACAAACGCAGCAGGAGTCAGATTACATTCATCACATGAGCTGAGGTAATCGAGGGATTCGCGGCCGCATACATTCACAGCACGTGATCAGTCTCGCGCATTTTCAGTTTATGTCTTTGGAAGCTTAACTTTCATAGGAAGTTCATTTGAAAAGTTGAAACACTCACTTTGCGCTCCGTTTACATCAGGGGTGGGGAACGTTGATCCAGAAGGGCCACTCTCTTTCAGAGTTTAGCTCCAACCCTAATCAAACACACCTGAAGCTAATCAAGGTCTTCAGAATTACTAGGGTCACAGGCAGGTGAGTGTTTTTTTCAGGGTTGGAACTAAACTCTGCAAGAGAGTGGCCCTTCTGGATCAACGTTCCCCACCCCTGGTTTACATGAATCTCCGAAAACATGTGGAAATAGTGCCCTCTGCTGGCTATAGTCTTTAGCCTCTGGACAAAAAATCCTCAGATGGCGTACAATGACGATATTTGCGTCATTTGAGGATTTTTTTCCAGAAATAAAATTAATAATTCTCTCGTCTCAGGGTGGTATGAGGGGGGGGAAAGTACAATAATTTTAATATACTACTGGGTTTCTAGGGATGGGCAACGATCGTCGAATAGTCGAAAAGTCGGAATCACATCGAATAATGAATGTGACTATAGTTATCTCCATTACTAAAGAAATTCAAGAAAAAACAAAAGAAACACGCACTAGAAAGGCAGATGTGCTCCTGTAACACATTAGATCCAACCAGAGGGTGTCGCTAAAGTACCAAAACTTCCGCCATACATATTTATGTGCAATTGCGGTAGGCTACTGTTTAGCGAAGATTACAGCAGAGAAACACACACACAACAGAGCTAGATAATTACTGCCAGGATATATGCCCACCTCCACACAGATCCCATGACCTGGTGGAAAGCCAACGACTGCAAATATCCCCGCCTGGCAAAATTGGCAAACACATACTTAGGTGTGCCTGCAACATCAGTGCCATCAGAGCGTGTGTTCTCCGCAGCTATGGCGTTATTTTCCTGTCAATTGTCGAGAGCGCATGATTGTAGCGCGAAAGTACATTAATATAATGCACGAAAATAACACCATACGCAGCTGGACTAATTGTCAACAGATTGCGCACCCGTCTTCATCCCGAACATGTGGATATGCTCATTTTTTTTAAACAAAAATATGGCATAGATAAATAGTGCTAGACTAGACTATGACCACTTACTTTCATTAATAAAACGAGGTGTTAATAAACGTTCACGTTAGGCTATATTGCTGACAACTGAGTTCCGCTAACCTATAAGCCTAAATCATTTTGGCATAGATAGCACATTTTCGTATGAACATTTCATTTTGATAACGAAACTGGGTGTAAATGTACAACTATTAATAGAGATTGATTTGTTTAAAGAGTTTGACGTCAGTCATGTTGTAGTCTCATTCCTGCAGCCAAATCATTAATGCTTGAGGCAACATTACGAGATTATCAGTTTTGAAGACTTGAAGATGATTTAGCAGTTTTTAACATTGAAAAGGTTATAAACAGTTTCCGATAGGCCATCGTTTCCATAGACTAAACGCGTGTCTAGTTCAGTCATGCATGATGCGTTCAGTAAAAAAAAAAAAAATATATATTTAAAACCTCTCCCTGTGTCATTGTGTGTGCGTGTATCCGAGGTTTATGTGTGCGTGCGTGCATGCGCGGGGAATTTTTTTACCGATTTTCGAATAATATTCGAATACTTATCAGCGAATATCGAATAGTATTTTTGCCAGAAATGCACATACCTAGTTTCAACTGATACAAAGCTTAATGCTAATCGCTGAAGTAACCCTTTAATCACAAAGCATTCGATTCACTCTGTAGTGAGTGCACTTAAATCGAGAAATGAATATTGTTTACCCAGCCCTAGTCAGAATACATGACTACTTGATTTACAGTAAAACCAAAATTTATTCAGACACCTTCAACATTTTCTCACATTATCACAGTTTATTCACTATAGTTTAGAAAATGGTAAAAAAAATAGGACAAGAACTCAGTTAAACTGTGTCAGAGCAAATTCATCTTGATAATTTCAGATAAAGTTGATAAAAAGGTATGTAATGGATTACAATCAACCAATCAGCTGTCAGCTGTTAAATTCAAGTACACAATTGGAAAATACCAATTTAGCTCAACCAATGACCAAGCAATGCTTCATTTAGTTCAGTCTGTGGTGTCAAAGGTTGCATTAGCAATTAAAGAAAAAACACTGAAGCAAAACATGGTCAGGTCAAAGTGTCTGAATCATTTTGGTCTCAAATCCTTATAAATTTGACTGGTAGTCAGACTAGTCACTGTATGAAGAATCTTTGGGTATAATATGTCACTCACAGTTGACTTTATTTTGCTATCCTCACTTACATAAATGAACAATAGTGTCCTGAACCCACTAGTTAAAAAACCAAACCAATTTTTGGTTTGACTGTATCTATTTGAATTACATATACATTTCAATCCATTTAGATTGCAATCATTGTTTTTTTTTTTTACATAAAAAAGTAATAAACTCAATGTGTATTTGTCCGTTTATTATTCAGGATTTGCATTTTATTTTATTTAAACCATATTTTATTGTTTTATGTATCCAACTTGCTTAGAATCAGCATAAATAGGTTCATTGTGAAAACAATTTAATTCATTCAGTAAAAAAGTATGAATGTTACAAATATGGCTAGTATGTAGAACAAACAATATTTAAATAGTTCAAATGTATGAGAAATTGGATAAATATAAAAAACTTGTCGTTGTGTATTTAAAACCATTCATTGTATTAGTACTATTTCAGAAATCATATCTGGTAAATTTATGTATGACTGAATATGTTTCACAACGTCAGGAAATGTCATATGAAACGCCTCAGTCACAGGAGCAGATGTGATTGACAGACAGACGTGAGTGAACATTAGTGTGACTGTAAAAAAAAAGATCACAGACAGCAGGACAAATGATCGTGTGTGTGTGTGTGTGTGTGTGTGTGTGTGTGTGTGTGTGTGTGTGTGTGTGTGTGTGTGTGTGTGTGTGTGTGTGTGTGTGTGTGTGTGTGTGTGTGTGTGTGTGTGTGTGTGTGTGTGTGTGTGTGTGTGTGTGTGTGTGACCGAAATGAAGAGAACTCATCATCTCACTTTCTTCCTGTTTTCAGGGCTCTTGATGCTCTCTTCTGCCTGACCTGCAGCCGAGATCAGGTAATTAACACCAGGTGTTTCCTCTTAGTTGTCCTATACTTCTGCATTTCATATTCTAGTTGTATTTCAGAGTTTCATGCCTGCACTACACTACAGTTCAAAAGTTTGAAGTCAGTAAGATGTGTTTTTGAAATACGTCTCTTCTGCTCATTAAAGGGTTAGTTCACCCAAAAAGTGAAAATTAGCCCAAAACTAGCCATCCTAGATGTATATGACATTCTTCTTTCAGACGAATCCAATCTGAGTTATATTAAAAATGTCCTGACTCTTCCCAGCTTTATAATGACAGTGAATTGTTGGGTCATTTTTTAAGTCCATAAGTGCATCTGTCCATCATATAACTGCTCCACACGGCTCCGGGGGTTAATAAAGGCCTTCTGAAGCGAAGTGGTGCATTTGTGTAAGAAAAATATCCATATTTAAAACTTTATAGACTAAAATAACTAGCTTCCGGCGGTCAGCGGTACACAAGTCGACTTTATGGTGAAGGAGTAACTCTTGATGTGATGTACAGGAGCATCGCAAGCTTTGACGCCTCTTGCGGATAGGGCTGGGGAACAAACTAAAGCCCCTCTTCTCTTATATCGAATCCTCCGGCCTTTCTCTTTAAAAATTCTCATTTTAGAATTCATGACTGGTGTTTTGTTTTGCTCTATGCGTCAATACGCATGCGTCAAGGGTTACTCTTTCACCGTAATTTTTAACTTTTTCACTTGTGTACCGCTGGCCACCGGAAGCTCATTATTTTAGTCTATAAAGTTTTAAATATGGATATTTTTCTTACACAAATGCACCACTTCGCTTCAGAAGGCCTTTATTAACCCCCGGAGCCGTGTGGAGCAGTTATATGATGGACAGATGCACTTTTATGGACTTCAAAACTGACCCAACAATTCACTGTCATTATAAAGCTGGGAAGAGTCAGGACATTTTTAATATAACTCAGATTGGATTCGTCTGAAAGAAGAATGTCATATTCATCTAGGATGGCTTAAGGGCGAGTAAATCATGGGCTAATTTTTATTTTTGGGTGAGCTAACCCTTTAAAGCTGCATTTAATGGACCTAAAATACAGTAAAAACAGCAATATTATTGTGAAATATTATTACAATTTAAAATAACTGATATCTATTTGAATGTTTCTTTAAATGCAGTTTATTCTTGTGATCAAAGCTGAATTTCCAGCATCATTACTCCAGTCTTCACTGTCACATGATCCTTCAGAAATCATTCTGATATGATGATTTGCTGCTCAAGAAACATTTATGATCATTATTATCAATATTGAAAAGAGTTGTGCTGTTACATATTTTTGTGGAAATCCGTGGCACATGTTTTTCAGTATTCTTTGACGATTAGAAAGAACGGCATTTATTTTAAATTTAAATCTTTTGTAACATTCTAAGTCTTCAGGGTCTCTTTTGTTCGATTTAATGCATCCTTGTTGAATAAATGAATCATTTCTTTCTTCTTTTTTTATACTGGCCCAAAACTTTTGTACGGTTGTGTATGAAATATGACAGTCTTTCATACCTTATTACTTAATTAAAGATCACTGTGTAAAACATTAAACCGTAAAAGGAAGTTTCAGTCCCACCACGGCGGAAGTCAGTGTGTTTGTGTGTTTCTGGAGCTGGTGTGTGTTAATGATTTTTAATGTGTCTGTGTGATGAGTGTTAAAGTGAGTTCAGGACACTGGAATGTTTTAGCAGTGAAGTGCCACACGTCTGGGCCGGCTGTTTAAGAACTAATTCCCACTCAAGTGTGTGTGTGTGTGTGTGTGTGTGTGTGTTAGTGCAGAAACACCTAATATCGTTCAAATAAAAAGATTTTAAGGCGATAAACCAAAATGACAATGTCATTCGGTTGAAGAAGATGGTGAGTAAATAAAAGAATGAGTTCTTACCAAGTGTTTGGATGACAGTTATAGTTAAGTTAAGTTTTGTTTTAGTTGTCAGTGTTTGTGCCTCTGTGTCCCAGGGGATTATGGGTAAGTCTCACCGGAGACCAGCAAATCCCTGCAGGAATGTGTGTGTACACATGCTTCAGTGCTTTGCAGTTAGAGAGATTTGGTTCTGTTCTTTATTAAGATGCAACTGTTTTGGAAATTCAGTTGTCAGTGAATGTCATGATAAAGTCATTGTTGAGGGGTTTTGGGTCGCAACCATTTAACTCTTCCTAAGAAAAAGTTTCGGACCCAATTTATATTAGGTGGCCTTAACTGCTATGTACTAACATTTGAATTAATCATTTGATACAATGCACTTACTGTGTACATACATGTACTTACATTTTAAAAAATACCTGCATGTAAATTACATCTCTAATTAATTTCTGTAGTTAAATTTATAATAACACTGTTGTCACTTCCCTTACACCTAACTCTACCATTAAACTTACCCATACCACCACACCTGTCCCTAACTTTACCCGTATCCCAATATGATTTGCAATACAATATGAACACAATAAGTACATTCATTGTACTTACTTTTTAATATAAGTATATATTAGTTAATGCCACCTAATATAAAGTGGGGCCAAAGTTTCTTCCCGGTTGTTAAGAGGGTTTAAAATATTACACTGGCCAGAATTTCTCAGTTTTGACTTTTCTTCCCCATCCAGATTTTCCCCCTTATTTAGTGTAATTAAAATATAATCAATGAATTATTAACCGGCGCACTTGATAGGTGCAAAGGACAAAGGCATTTATCAAAACCTAATGCAATAAACATCAGTCATTTGATGAAGGTCATGGGACTGAAACGATTGCTAAATAAATTGCTATAAGTTTTGCAAGTTGGTATAGTGTGCAGGATTTTTTTTCTAGTTCATTTTAAGTAATTAAAATATTGAATAAATGTTCAATGCATGCAAATGTTAAAATCAGATAAATATAAATATAAATATTTTCAATTAATTTCATATTTATGTGCAATTGTGCACTTTTTTTAATAGAAAATATGAATTACAATGATAATGAGCATTAAAAAAAAATCCTGTGCATTGTCTTTTTCCAAAAAGTTTTATAGTTAGTTATAGTTTGGTTAAGATAAGATAATTGTAATTAATTTGTAGATTTTTACATCATGATCCTGAGATGTTAAATTAGTAGTTACCATTACCAAACCACGTTGATTTGAGATATTTCAGAAATATTTGAAACAATACAATTTAAAAAAAAACCACACTGTAACATATAGGATTGTCAAACATAGTTGTATCAGTGGGTACTAAAAAAGGTACATTTGGTACCCACTGCTAGACGCTGCTTTCAAATGCTCTCATTCGTGTTTGTTTGAGCGCTCTCTGTGTCAAAGGTTTCTATTTACAGCATGTTTTTACAAGTTGTATAATCTCAATCATTTCTGTAGAGCATGTGAACGCAATGGCCTATTAGAAGTGCTAGTCATTACGTCTATGTTCATATTGCAGGCAAACCGTTTTTTCAGGCAGTCCACACTATTAATTGCAAGTGATCAAATAAGATTTGTGTGTCTAGACTTTACCAATCTATCTGCATGGGTTTGGTAACAATGGCGTACCCACGTTGGACGAGGCTTTCAAAACAGATGCAGGATAAACGGATGTGCATCATCATGCTCTCCATAAACAAGAAAATACAAAAATATTTGGACATACAATTTGAACACCGTATGAATATTTCTGGAATTTCCATCACCAGTTTTGGTGACTGAGACGCATCTAAAAAAATCTGATTGGAATCGCATTTCAAACCACCTTAATATGTGGTTCGAATCAGATTTCATGTGTTTTTTCTTTCAAAAACCCATCTGGATCAAATCTGGATATAATTTTATCCAGTCAATAAAATGATTTTTGCTGGCAGTCTGAACATGGCCTAAATTAGTCAGAATCCACGTAACACCACTGAAAGCTCACAAGGTTTTGTTTTGTTCAACACGTTCCACATGCTCGCAAATCCTTTCATTATAACCAACAAAGTGTAAACACAATGTAAATAAGAGATTCATTGTACACGTAAGACAGCTTTTTATATCATCATAATGGGAGTTTTTTTGAGAGTGCAGAACTCAGTGAGCTTGTGCTTTAGAGATTTACAGCCTTAGTGATTATAAAGGGAAGCTCTTCTGTTGTTTTATGTTTATTACCTTTTCACAATCTAAATACAAGTTTGGTTTTTCATGCTGCTAAGTGCACTGCAAAGTTTCTGGTTTGACATCCGTATTTAAATGTGTGATTAAATAACGTAAACTGCGTTGGTTTGACAGTGATAACCAATGAATGGGACAAAATTGGACAGTTTTTGGAAAGTTTTTAAAGTACTTAATTCAACAGTTTTTGCTCTGTATTGGTACCGAGAACCACACAATTTGACTGGTTTTGGTATAGACTACTTTTGGTACTGTGATAACCCTAGTTACACATTATGCAAAAATTAGTGTCTTTATTTATTTGAATTCATCACCAGTATGTCATTACCATCATGCACGATAAAAGTTCACATCATTACACATGCAAAAATCCACTTTAGGTGTGATCAGGTCTGTGATTTGACAGATGTTTTTTAATGTGTGTGAAGTAATCATTTGAATAATAATCACCTCTCTATATTTCCTTTCTCTGTGTGTCTCTAGGATGATAGAGGAGGCGGGACGGAAGGGGAATGTCATGGCCGATAGGAAGCAGATCTTCACGGACATGAGTGAGTTCCGCCCCCCCACGTGACATTTGACCCTACTGCAAAGTGTATATTGGTGCATTTGAAAATAAACTGACTGATGTGTGACTTTGATTCTTCAGAGACGCAGAATTATGACACCATCCGGCTGTCCACGTACCGCACCGCATGCAAGCTCAGATTCATTCAGAAGAAATGCAACTGTGAGTATTTTAACTTTTACTGACTAAAAAAGCAAAAGATGCATTTTCACTGCTGTCTGCAAGTTTTCAAAAATAAGCTCAGCATGAATAACATTTTTTCCTTAGCTAGAAATACACTACTGGTCAAAAATTTGGGGTCATTAAGATTTATTTTTGAATTTTTTAAGAAATTAATATTTTTATTCAGCAATTCAATTCCATTAAAGGGGTACATAACACAGTTTCTGCCAGTCTCATGTTAATCTTGAGTACCTATAGAGTAGTACTTCATATCTCTGAAGTGTTTAGTGTTATCATATTTATAATAGACAGATACGCTGTACCGATTCTTTCCAAAAACAGTGGGCGGAGCTAAAGCACACACACACACACACCTATGACACACATCATGGCATTATTCCTGGATAACTTTCGATTCACTATACGTCTGTGTTGTTTACATTTAATGCACTTAAATTGCCAACAAAACACAGACATTGATGCAGTTTCCGCCTGCGGTTTCGACTCATGACCGGGAACAAACACACTCAATTGCAGAACTCCGCTGCTGCTCCGGAAAAACAAACTGCATCCACTGTTTCCTTAATGCTGGGTTATTTGGGAAGCTGAACAAGGTGATCTTTCCCTCACAACCAAAAAGACACTTCTTTTAGTGACATTGTTGATTTTGTGGTCTAAAAACAAAATGACAGTGCTTCCGTATCCCGAACGAACCTCATTGATGGACGGGCTCTTGCTTTTGCTTTGGGTGATGTATGCACGCACTCATCCGGGAGAAGTGCCCATACAAGCAATTCCGCCCTTTATGATGTCATACAGGGCCATACTCAAAAAAAAAAAACTTTCCAAAACTTGTTTGAATCCTGAAGGAGTGAATTTGGCACGGAAATAAAAATACATATAAAAAATCATGATACATCATACGTTCAACTTGTTCATTACCTGCAAATTTTGGCCATGTTTAGCATGAGAATCCAACTCTTTAACATTGTAAATAAGTCAGAATGCATGAAATAGCATTAGATCCTCCTTTAAATTAATAAAGCAAATTAATGCAGACTTGGTGAGAAGCTTTCTTTCAAAAACATAAAAACCTTGCCAAACCCAAACTTTTGTTAAAAATGCCTCTTTTCATTATTTTTATTATATTTAAAGTAATCTGGACTGACATAGAACGTTTTTTTTTTCCTAACATGCTTCCCTATATGTTGTGTATTTTCTCTCTCAGTGCATCTGGTGGACGTGTGGAACATGATCGAGGCGTTCCGTGATAACGGACTGAACACGCTGGACATCTGTACCGAGATCAGCGTGGCTCGGCTGGAGACCATCATCACCTGCATCTACCAGCAGCTAAACAAACGACTGCCCACCACACACCAGATCAACGTCCAGCACAACACCAGCCTGCTGCTCAACTTCATGGTGGCGGCACACGACAGGTGAGTGTGTGTGTGTGTATTCAGGTCTTGTGTTGTGTTTGTGGAAGTTTATCTGACGGTGTAACCGTTTGTGTTTTGCAGTGATGTTCAGGGAAGGCTGACAGTGTTTTCCGTCAAAATGATGCTCTCTGTGCTGTGTGGAGGGAAACTGGTTGATAAACTTCGCTGTAAGTTCATACATCAATAGCTATGTTCTTCTACCTATTTTCATGCAAATTTTGGGATGTTGCATAAAAGAACCCTGTATGGAAAAGCCAAGATGCGAATAAATTCTAAAAAGGTGCATAAATTGAGGTGTGCATAAACTACGATGGAAACACAAAGCAACAAACATCTCATATTACCTCGCTTCAACAGAGGATGTGATTGGATAACAGAGGGTAGCGATTTCATTGTACGGCATTTCAGCTGATGATTTGATAATTCTGAGATGCTTGAGCCAAAGTCTGTCATCAAAATGGTTTGGTGTAATGTAGGGCTGCCCCCTAATAGTCGACTAAGCTTTAGTTGAGGAGATGAGGCATGGGGCCAGATTTATTAACAGCTTATGTCTGCGCAAACCCTCTTTTGCCGTTAAAAAAATACTGTCAGGATCTACTAAAGACACAAAGTGAAAAACTAGCGCTGAAAAGGCGTAGACACGGCTGAACCTTTTTTTCTGGAATTGCGCTCACACTAATTTGCCCTGTTTAGTAAATCTGGCCCTCGGTTGACTACATTTTAATTAGTAATTTAATAAAAACCCCACAGGAATTGGAAAAGTTACGCAGTGAAAGATTCATGCAGTTATATTTTGTAAAATCAGAAAATCCAAAGTGAGGTAACATTTCAAGAGGGTAAAAAATGACCACAAATAGGTGATGTGTGACCTCACTCATGACTTATTTAAACCATGCAAGTAGAAGCCTAAAAATAGCCTCTTTACATGGCCGCTTGCTCTAACATTAACCTAGATAAATGTGTGCTAATATTAGGCGCATATCCAAATGTTCTTGTGGAGTGTGGAAGCTTAGTTAGTAACACGCTTACTGTACAACATGTTTAACTTAAAAAGCCCTATCATACAATGTGACGCAAGTGTTTTTTGCTAGTTTCAGCCCGACGCAGTTATCATTTTCATGTCCAACGTTGTTTCAGATTGGTTTATTGCACGTTACACCCAAAACACTCATGACTCTTTTAGAGACTAGATACAACCCATTTGGACCATAGCAACAGTGAATTCAGACACGCCCTAAGTGCACCTGCGCCATGCGCTTCAGACCATGGGCTCAAATCATTCAAATAGGTCCAAAGGGTTAGTTCACGCAAAAAGGAAAATTATGTCATTAATCACCCTCATGTCGGTCCAAACCCATAAGACCTTCGTTCATCTTTGGAACACAAATTAAGATATTTTTGATCATATCCGAGAGGTTTTTGAACAAACTATAGGGAGCAACGTCATTGCAACATTCAAAGCCCAATTTAACCTAAATTTATTGAAGCATCAAGAATTAAAAACCATGCAGTGCTTCCAGGTTCTACGTCAGAACGCCAGCTCTGTATTGGCTGACGCTGTTCACTAAGCACCACGACGCATACATGTGATGCTTTTGCAGGAGCTAGCCAATAATAAGCCAGCGTTCTGACGTAGAACCTGGAAACCCCTTTCTCATAATATGTAAAGACTGAGATTGGAAGAAAAAAAATAGTGATGGCGAATCAAGTATTGTCACGCTTTATTTTACAGTGTCTTTGTTACTCGCTACATGTAGTTACTGAAGTAATAACTATAAATTATGCATAATTACATGCAACTAACCTTGCCCACACCCTAATCCTACAGCAAGTACATGTAGTTAAATATCATTACACAGTACTTAAATGTATAATTACACTGTAACACATACACCTTTAAACCATAAACACTTAGGTTATGTTTTATTTTGTGTTGTTTCTCCCCTGACTAATCGGCTAATGGATTAAATGAGTGACATATAGTCGACTAGGAAAATCTTAACTCGATGGGCAGCCCTAGTAATGACCTCCCAGACCTCCCAGAGTCATTTGACACGATTGCTTTTTCCAAGCATGTAAAGATGATCCTCAGCGGTTCCCTGATTGTAGCAACTTCCATTTTTATAAGCAAACACATGGGATGGAAACGCTGATATATTTGCAAATGTTTATGCAATATTTTAATTTTAGCGCACAAGTTAATTGAGCAACTTTAGATGGAAACATAGCTATTGGTAATAGTAGCATAGCTGTTAGATTTCAGCAGTGGCGCTTACTAGTGGACAGAGATATGCATGACAATACTCATGAACGTTCTTTGACAGAAAATAAAGAGTGCGTTTGTGTGTGTTAGATATTTTCTCTCAGATATCAGATTCTCATGGTGCGATGATGGTGCCCAAGTTCGACCACTTCCTGCAGGAGGCGCTGAAGCTGCCCAATGCCGTGTATGAGGGGCCATCGTTTGGTTACAAGGATCACTTCGCCAGATCCTGTTTTCCTCAACAAGTAACAATTTTACACAAATTTCTTCTATTTGTCTTGTTAGCCTTGTTTGCTAAGCATCAGTTTTATTGCTCATAGTTAGGGTTAGTGCATAACTTGTAGTGCAGTGCGATCAAATTAACTGTTTTAACCTGGTGTGGGGTTCTCGATTATGGCAAAAATTATTTTGGTCAATATTGAGATCATTATCGAGATTACCCATTTATGCTGGAAACAACATGTAATTATTGAACTTCTTTTTATTAGTGAAATATCTATATATTAATAGTGGATTTACTTTATGTCATGTAAAACAGTTTCACCTGTGATGAGACGACTCAACGCCAGCTTTGTTATGGCCTAAATTAATACATGATTGATTAACTTTTTAACATTTTTCTTTAACATTGTCGTTCTAACATTTTTCAATGTACATTTATGATATGCACTTTCTGTAAAGCTGCTTTGAAACAATGTGTATTGTGAAAAGCGCTATACAAATATATTTGAATTGAATTGAAAAAAGTAGTTATGTACTACTATATATATATATATATATATATATTTATATGTATATGTGATGGATATTTAGAGAGAGAGTGTGTGTGTGTGTGTGTGTGTTTAACAGAAGAAGGTGATGCTGAACATGTTTCTGGATACTTTGATGTCAGATCCTCTTCCTCAGTGTCTCTTTTGGCTTCCTCTGTTGCATCGGCTGGCAAACGTGGAGAACGGTAAGACGCTAGGATTATTATACGCTAATTTATTCATGTTACTCAGACTTATTTATACTGCTGTGACAACGCTAGAATTTTTCCTCATCCCTAACGTCATGAACATTAATTTTGTAGTTTAATATTCATATATTCCAGCACATTGAATCTCTCTCTCTCTCTCTCTTTCTCAGTCTATCATCCGGTGGCATGTTCTTTCTGTCGGTCAGAAGGCATGACGGGATTCCGTTATCGCTGTCAACAGTGTTTCAACTATCAGCTTTGTCAGAACTGTTTTTGGCGAGGTCATGTGAGCGGGAACCACAACAACCAGCATGAGATGAAGGAGCATTCGTCCTGGGTGAGGAGCAACTGCAACGATCATATCTTGTTCCTTAATGCTTTTTTAAAAATAATTGTATATTTTTTCCACTTATGTTGTTACTCAGAATATCATTAGACCTTAAAATAACTATTTTCTATTTGAAAATAGTTTTCTATTTTAATATATTTTAAATTATAATGTATTCCTGAGATTCTTTAATGAATTGAAAGTTCAAAAGAACAGCATTTATTTGAAATATAAATGTTTTGTAACATTATAAATGTCTTTACTGTTACTTTTGATCAACGCATCTTTAATGCAACTGAAAATGTTGTATGTAAATTGCATCTGTTATTTAATTAAATTATAACTGTTTTGATGTTTTAATGATTTTTTTCTATTGTCTAGGCTTCCCAAAGGCATGGACATTTCTATATAAAATGTATTAAATGCATATAAAGTTTTTATATGCAAATGGGTTCTGTTTCATCAAAAACAGTCAAGAGACACAGTGGAACTCTTTACATATTTTGGATAGTTTCAGTTTTGGTCTCTTATTTTTTGTGTGTGTTTGTTCCAGAAATCTCCAGCTAAGAAGTTGGGCCGTGCCATCAGTAAATCTTTGGGCTGTGTGCCGAGTAGAGAGCCGTCCCACCCCGTTTACCCAGAATACCCAGAGAAACCCCTCAACCTGTCCAATATGGTGTAAGTTAGTCTCTCTCTCACACACACACACACACACACACACACACACACACACACTATCCTCTGTCTGTGGCCATGGAAGTGTTGGGAATGTCTCTATTGGTTCCTGACATCACATGATCACATTGTCTCTGTGGACACACTGATGAGGGTCAGACACGATCACTCGACAGAGCATAGAGAGAGACAGAGAAGGAGTTTGCTTTTAATATCTGCTTATAGGCGTGAGGTCAGTTATAATTCTGTCTTCTTTCAGGTGTCTTTTTCTCTCAATCTGCCTGTTTTTCCCCAGGATCCCGCTCTGTTTCTCTCTCTGTTCTGTCTGTGTTGTTTCAGGCTCTTATTTTTGCATGACTAACCTGTGTGTGTGTGTGTGTGTGTCTTTGGGTCAGTTGAACAGTGATTTGATTTATTCTGAATGCATATGTGTGTGTGTGAGAGAGAAGAAAGTGTGTATATATTGTTTTCAAGTTCCTTGAACCTTTATCAACATCAATCATATTTTAGGTTTAATGTACTTGAATGTTTAATGGAAATTAAACATTATGTGTTTTTATTCATGTTTCTCAATCACATTTTTTATCACCTTTTAGATGTGTGATAAATTAGTTTAAAATATTCCCTCTCTCAATGACTGTAAATCATAAAAACTGTAAGAATTAACTTTAAAAAAAAAAGTTGTTTAAATGTTTAGACATTGTCTAATATTATTATAAAATAGAAAATAATATATTTAATATCTAGATTAAATGTAAATCTAGATATGATTTAGATAGATTTTATTATCATAGATATATACATAATATTTTTTTTCTTTTTTCTCTCAAGTCCTCCCCGTCCAATAGGAAACATGAATGAACCAGTTCTGCCCTCTTCTGCAGGCCCCACCCCCAATAAAAAGTAAGCACACCTTCTCTTTACCTTTGACCTTTCAGATGATTTAGAGCAGTGGTTTTCAAACCTGTCCTGGAGGACCACCAGCCCTGCACATTTTGTATGTCTCCCTATATCAGACACACCCATTTCAGGTCTTGCAGTCTCTAGTAATGAGCTGATGAGTTGAATCAGATGTGATAGATGAGGGAGACACACAAAATGTGCAGGGCTGGTGGTCCTCCAGGACAGGTTTGAAAACCACTGATTTAGAGGATGTGTTTAGGGGTAGCCATAGAAAATATTATTTACCTGATATAAAAATCATGCATAAATGGAAGTTTATGCAATGTCCTCACTAATATAGTGAAACAAACGTGTGTGTGTGTGTGTGTAGACTGCCGACTCTAGCCGCAGCTAAGCGTATGAACGAGGAACATGCACTGATCGCAGCATATGTGAACAAACTTCAGACCAGCCCACGGTGAGTGAGTGTGTGTGTGTGTATGTATCAGCTGAGGTTATTTAAGGTCTTGTAATAATATTGTCTCTGTGTGTGTGTAGTGCATTAGACAGTCCTAGCCGAACGGATGAAGAGCACAAACTCATCGCTCGTTATGCATCTCGTCTGGCCACGGACCCTGTACACACAGCTGTGAGTTACACACATTTACTCTTTTCAAATTATGCTCACTACAGACATGCGTAATATCCAGCAATATAACTGATTTCTTATGTCTTTATTCCTGCTGCTCATGTGAATCACAGAGACCTTCGGACTTCAGCTATGACACCAACAAACAGCAGAGAGAACTCATCATGCAACTAGAGAACAAGAACAGGTACACACACTCACAACTACATATGGATATGCCATATTGAGTTAAATCCAGTGGTTTTGGATTTCAATCTTAGTAAGCGTGTAAAAGATAATTCTGGTTGTGTGTGATTTCAGGGAGATTTTACAGGAGATCCAACGTTTGCGAGTGGAGCACGAACAGGCGTGTCAGCCGACTCCAGAGAGAGTCCAACAGAACCCGACCCTGCTGGCCGAACTCAGACAGCTAAGGTACACCCAAAGTACTTTACACTCATGTCAGGGGTCTCTCCTCAACCACCACCAGTGTGCAGCATCCACTCGGATGATGCGACGGCAGCCACAGTACAACTGCGCCAGTGCGCTCACCACGCACCAGCGATAGAGAGGCATAATTCTCTCGTCTCAGGGTCATATGAGGGGGGAAAGTACGATAATTTGAATATACTCCCAGGTTTCTACTAATACAAAGCTTAATGCTTATCGCTGAAGTAACCCTTTAACATCTCATCCGAAGGACGTATATTTTTAAATAGTTTTGGTAACCTTTTACATTTGTTATGTTTCATTTGTTAACATTAGTTAACATAAACTAACAATGAACAACAGGGGTAAACGCTGGCACGTTAACAAAAGCAAAGCATTTTTAATAAGCATAGTCAAAAGTTGTATCCCTTAAAACTCCTATTGGATCACCAGAATGACATATTTAAAAAAATCCTGTGAAAACAATGTCTTCATGGCACAGGCCCCTGGTCTAAGGTCTGTCATTGTGTGTGTTTTAGGCAGAGGAAGGATGAGCTGGAGCAGAGGATGTCATCTCTGCAGGAGAGCAGGAGAGAGCTCATGGTGCAGCTAGAAGGACTCATGAAACTACTGAAGGTACCGCCACACACAGGGCAGGAGAAGACATGACTAGAACAAAAACTCTTTAACTACTTAGATTTTGAAATGTGAAATGTAATATTTCCGCCACTGGAGGGCATCGCTCTCTTTAGCATTTAGCATCTGAGCTGCTTTCTTTTCTCACATACTTGATGTAGTTTCCCACTTTTTCATTTCTTCTTTTATTAGAGTTGATGGTGTTAATAGTTGTTTTGTCATCTTTTTCTCTCTATTGTTTTTCACTCCCTCTGTTCTTTTCCTCTGTCTCTGTTCTGTTCTCGCAGGATGAGGAGCAGAGACAAGCTGTGAGTGTGTGTTTTACTATGCATGAGAGAGAAAATACTGGGTGATTTAAAAAAAAAAAAAATTCACACTACAAGACTCATTTACTATTACACTAATAAATATGTAGATAAATAGAGCCGTTGAATTGTTAGACAGAAAACCTGGCAGAGAATTAGCATTTTTGAGAAGATCCTATGGGTTTTGAAATTAATGTTGTAGAAAAAAATGTGTTACCAGACCTTATTTCACTCATAAATCAAAGTCTGCAAATCACATATTGCTCTTAAAATGTAAGTTGCTAAATAAACACACAAATTCAAAATGTGAGTTTGCACACGTCACAAATCAGACAATCACTTTTGTATCTGGCAACTTGGGCTTTTAAACATAGCAGCTTCAAAATTCACCTTTGAGGTCTGACCGGGCGCAGTTTATGTTGAATAAACCAAACGCGAAGGACTCGTCAAGTAATATATAACAATCATAGACCTTATTTTACCTATAAATCAAAAATTGCTATTGTAAAAATGCTCAGGAGATTCTGGGCTGGTCTACAAATGGACATCACTACTGAGGCGCTCTTTACTCGCTGATGATGTTCTGTTGTTTTCCCACCAAAACGTTTCAGTTCAATTTACGTTTATTTGTGTACTTTCACAATACATGTCGTTTCAAAGCAGCTTTACAGAAAGAGTGCGTGCGTGCGTGTGTGTGATGTACTGTGCATGTGAGAGAATTTGTCCAGTGTCTCTCGCTGCTTTCATATGAAAGTTCTTTTCCACTTGTTTTTCATTTATTTTCATTTAGACTTATTTCTTTCTTTCTTTCTTTTCCTCTCAATGTTTAACTTCCACCGTCTGCTGTAAGTTCTAACAAAACAATCTTCTTGTGTGTTATTCAGTGGTGTGTAGCACATATTTTAGTTTGTCTGCAGTTTTGATGTGAATATGCGTTTACTTGTGGTGTAAACTTTTACATGTGGTGAGATCAAGCAGTAGTTTTTAGCGCTTGCAGAAACATTAAGCAGGTGTAACATGTACAATATGAAGTTTTCATCTCTTTCTCAGGCTCAAGCTTCTGGTTCCTCCCCAAGCCACGCCTCCCCTCGTTCTATGCCAATGCCCATTCGCTCTCCTTCCTCAGGTGCCACCCCCACAGGCCACACCCCCACCCACGGGCCCCAGGACTCTTTAGCTGGAGTGGGTGGAGATGTTCAGGAAGCATTTGCTCAGGGTAACTTCTTAATTTACCAATTTTTTTTTACCATTTCTGATGAGCAACAGAACATTGTGTTGATCAGATCAGATTTCTGGACTGAACTGGGTAGACCCACCCAATGTGACATCTCATTAGTTAAATAAGTCCTGATTGGCTGTTATTTTTTGTGTTGTCTTGTGCACAGGCAAATATGTCGGTTCATACCTGTTACATGGTGTAATAATTCAATGCTTTTAGCAAGGTTTTAACTTTAACTCTGCATTGACATCAAATCAGAACTCGTTTCACATCAGAATTTTTTTTTTTAATCTACAGGACCTCGCAGAAACCTACGAAATGATCTCCTGGTGGCGGCAGACTCCATCACAAACACCATGTCTTCTCTGGTCAAAGAGCTCAACTCAGGTACGAGAGCGTGCAGATAATTCTCATCTGACTTGTTAATGGTTCAACGGATCACAAAACTCACGGTTTGGGTCATATTGCAGTTTTTGTGTCATGGATCGGATCATTTTTAGGATCAGCAAGACTCTTTTTTTTTAACTTAGCTTTCTATTTATTACTTGAAGCACACTTCTTCTACTTAGATACCACAGCAAACACTACTTTCCTAACTAAAATGTTTAGATAGATAGATACATATATACATACATACATACATACAAACATAGATAGATACATACATACATACATAGATAGATCCAGGTGTGTGTGTGTGTGTGTTTAAATATATACTGTATATATATTTATCATCTTCTGTTGTCTTTAGTAGAGGATGGAGGAGAGGAGGAGGAGAGGCTGCAGAATGGCAAAGACAGAGGTATTACCATTTACATCAGAACTACATTACCCACAATGCATCTGTGCTACTGAATCCTGACCTCCATGGGCCTTTCATTTTCTGTTGCTACATGAACATCAGTGATTTCATGAGATTTATCCTCCCTGCACACAACAAAAGCTCATAATGTTTTACAGGATGGGGTTTGTGTGTGTCTGGCGTGTGTCTGTGCTGTCTGAGGGGGCTCGTTAGTGCTTAACTACTCGTTAGTATTAACGAGGAGGCTGTTTATGAGTGTGTGGGGGGGTGCTGGATTTTTTTTTTAACTACTTCCTGTAGGGTCAGAGGGGTCCGATACACACTGAACCTTTATGAGCAGAACCCGTACTGGGAAACACCTTCATTATAGCGCTCGTTCTTTCTCTTTCTTTATTGTATTCATTCATCTCTCCATCCAGCTCCCCCGCTCTTGTTTTATTGGTCTGCTTCTGATGGATTTTCTCTGCTAGTTTCAGACACCATCGTATTAGGCTTTAAGCAGAATTTTGTTTAAAATTATTGTATTTTTCTGCATTTTATTGTATTTTTAAAAACATGCCTATGATAAAATGACAATGATTTTTGTTCAGTAACTTGTCTCTAGACCAGAAAATAATAATTAAAATAACTAAATAATTAAAATAACTTTTTAATTCTTCAGAATTCATTCTAATATGCTGAGAATTTTTTTTTATCAATGTTGAAATTGCTTAATATTTTATGGAAACCATGATACAAATATTTCAAGATTTTTTAATTAATAGAATTGATGAATAGTTTATTTAAAATAAAAACAAATCTCACAAACTTTTGAACAGTAGTGGTTATGCATATCATTTGCACAGGTACAGGTGGAAACATAAACAGATGAAGAAAAAAATAAAGATTAAGATAAAATAAAAATAACTATTTTTGTTGATGAGGCTGTGTATTTTTAAAGACATTATTTATTCATACAATAATGAGGGGCACAAAGGCCAGCTGGTTTATTTGCACAATTGTGTTCCACTTTTATAAAACGTGCAGTGGGTCTATTTAATTAAAAACACTCTGCAGGTTAAACAGGGGTTGTGGAAACAAGGTGATAGATTATCTACTCAATTAGTTACTGTACTGAGCTGAAGCAGCTTTACTAATTCCAGATAAGAGATTAATGGATCACCAGAGACCTCCAGACAGCTTCTTTATCAAACAACCAGTGTGTCAGAATATTACAGCTCATATGTTAGCAAAATACTCACACAAGATATTTCTTTATTAGCCTCATAATATTTGATATGCAAGTTTCTCTCTGTTTCTGAAAAATCCGCTGCATGCCTTATTACATCTGACACTTCATACAAATCAGGAAATATTTCACAGCACAAAAGTACATTTATAAAGCGTAAGAATAACTTTTATATTGTTAGTAGTATTTCAAAATGAACACTCATCGAAGCAACTTAGGCGTACCTGATTATCCATACATCATTTCGTTAGAAAAATGTGACTCAAATATATAATCTCTTAATCATCATTGTATTGCATTGCATTATATGTTTTGCCTTCCTCAATTAAACCAACACAGATTTGATCATAGAACTAACCATTTAAATACCATCTTACTAAGACATAATTATGAGATATAGAGTGACAAATTATATTTATATGCATTTTATATAAGTAGTCTGCTATACCGCTAAATATGATTTTTTTTTGTCTAAAGGTTCAATAGACTGTCCCATTTAAACAAAAAATAGGATAACTCTTTCTATGAAGCCTGTGTTTATAATGCATTATAAGGGTATTCTTAAGGCATTATAAACATGCATAATGCCTTATAAACAACCTTATAATGTTGTATCATCAAAAAAAAAATTCATAACAAGAGTTACAATACTTACCTATTTGTAGTTATAGCTTTCAAGAGTACAATGCATTATAAGCCTGCATTTATAATGCATCATAAGGGTGTTCTTAATGCATTATAATGCCTTATAAACAACCTTATAATGTGTTCCTTAAAATCCCCTTATAATGCATTATAAATACAGGCTTCATAGAAAGTGTTACCAAAAACAGATTCTTCATATGTCAGGCTTTACATCATTTTGAGTCTTTGATTTTAAAATTACAAGTTGTGTTTTTTTTTCCAGGTTAAGCCAAATATATGAAGAAAGCAGTTCCACGTGAGTTTCACACAGTATGGGACGTCTAGCTGTGATGCTTTGATCACTTTTAATATTTTATGTTCTCTTTTTTCAGGTGTGGCGTCACCATGCGAACACTTTCTGCTGACATCATCACATAGACAATGACCTCTGAACCCATGCTCAGCCAATCAGAGAGAGTTCAGGGATTTAGGTGGGACGTGGCTTCCTGTGGATTGCTTGGGAAGGAAAATGTTTTGTTGTTTTGCAATGTTTTTTACTCTTCTTTTTTTGTTTTTGAGATGCAGATTTAAGGGGTCTGTGTTGCAAACCTGCTAGTTTGACTAGTTATTCTCATTTGAATTTTGTAGGTGATTTTGTTAGTTTGTGAGTTTGAAAGCTTTTGAAAAACCCAAAGACTGTCGAGAATGGACTGAGGTGGAAACGGAACGGAACCGAACGCAATAGAATGTGATGCATGATTGAAGGACAAGCATGATGAGTTGATGATTGGCTGGCTGAGGTATGTGGGCGTGGTTTGTTCGATATGGGTGTGGTCATGTTGAGGACGCAGTTGCTGCGAAAAACGACCTTCTAAAGGAACTAAATTAAAGGGTCGAGCTGTACTGTAATTTATTTTCGATTCACTTTTTTGTATTTATTTTCATTAGACAAACAGCATTTCAGCAGCCTTTTCAATGTTCATTTCAGGAAGTATTTTGGTCATTTCAAATAATCGATTTTAGATTTTCAAGTCCGATTCAGCGTTTATGTATATTTAAGATCAGAATGATTTAGTTTTATAGATTTTCGAACAGGTACTTTGATAAAGAGGCGGATTACTTGCTGTGCTCCTTTTACCGGAGAGTTTTACCCATCATTAATTTAGAAGCACTGTTTGTAGTCAATATTTCCTGTGAACGAACATTTCTTAACCTACAAACATTTGCACACACACATCTGACCTGCTGTGTGTTTTTTTGGAGGTGTGTGTGTGTATCTGTGTGGTATGTTTGCCTCTCTATATTTGTGTGTTTGTGCAAAGCTGGAATGTGAATCATATTGATGCCTTCATTTCATTGTATTCTTAAAAGCCAAAAATGACTATGATTTAGTTTTTTGAAGTTTTCAATCTTATTTACTCTTTTTAAAAAGAAATTGCTGTTGTTTTTTTGCGCCAAATTCATTCATGGACTCTCGGTCTTGTGATTTTACCTGCAGTACATGGGGCATTATGACATCACTTCCTGTGCCCTTCGGGTCAAGAGCTTTTCTGTGAAAGCTGGCTGGTTTGGCCGAGACTATCGTTACGGTGCCGGTAGCCGTAGTGTTTCGCTCTTTCCTCCGAACAACTCTTTCATATATTTTAAAAAAAGCTAATTTTACAGAAATGACTCTGGAATGAGGCCGTGATTCACACGCATGTGATTTCAAGTGATGATTTGTTGTGTTCAGAATAAATATTGTTTAAAAAAGTGACTGGAGTATTGTTTCTTTCTATCTGAAGTTTTTTGCTATTTTACTTTTTGTTTGTTTCTTTAATTTTGTATGTTTGGATTTCCTTCAGGTCCCATACAGGCCCAAAGCTTTCTGGGTAATATGATGCTCTCAGTGGTTGCGGCCGAATTTACACTTCTATGCACTAAAACATGCACTCTACTGGTGATGGGATGGTGTGTACTTTTGTGTATATAGTATTAGTAGCACAGAACACCAGGATCCACATACTTCACTGTTTGTATGATTTTTTTTGTCTTATAAGTGCGCTTTGAGATCTTTGAGTACCTGTGTGACAGAGAGAGAGAGCGAGACGTGCAGTCGGACAGTCTCTGTGCACTGCCAGCGTGAGCAGGCATGACGTGGGGTGAATTTTAATGAGAGCAGCACGAACAGACGTACACTGGGGGAAATCTGTGTGTAACCGCGTTAGACGGTGCATGGATTCACTCAAGGACACGATCCCTCACAAGTCTCACTGTCTCTGGCTGTCTCTTATGCTTTATTACAGTTATAGTAGGTCATGTCCCTCAAAACAAAATCTTTGCTGGTGTATATGTGTGTGTACAGTACCTGTCCAAACTTTGGAAACATTACTATTTTTAATGTTTTTGAAAGAAGTGTCTTATGCTCAAGCCTGCATTTATTTGATCAAAAATATATAAAAATAACATTAATATTGTGAAATATTACACTTGAAAAATAACTTTATTTTAATATACTTCAAAAATATATAAAAAAATGTGATCAAAGCTGAATTTTCAGCATTACCCCAGTCTTCAGTGTCACATGATCCTTCAGAAATCATTTTATGCTGATTTGATGCTTAATTATTAAATTTAAATTTTCCTGTGATACTTTTTTCAGGACTCCTTGATGAATTTCTATCACTTTACTCATAATTTAACACATTCTTGGTGGATAAAAGCATTAAAAAGAAAAAAAAAACGACTGAGCCCAAACTTTTTAACGGTAGTGCATACAAAAGATTTCTTTTTTTAATTTTTTTTTACTTTTTATTCATCAAAGAATCCTGAAAAAAGTATCACAGATTATAATATATATATATATATATATATATATATATATATATATATATATATATATATATATATATATATATATATATATATGGTAACACTTTACAATAAGTTTGTATTAGTTAACATTAGTTAATGCATTAGTTAATATAAACTAACCATGAACAGCACCTCTGTTCAGCATTAGTTAATCTTTGTTAACGTTAGTTAATAAAAATACAGCTGTTCATGTTAGTTCACAGTGCATTAACTAATGTTAACAATATTTTATTCATGCATTAGTAAATGTTGAAATTAACATTAACAAAGATAAATAAATGCTTTATAAGCGCAGTTCATCATTAGTTCATGTTAACTAATGCATTAACTAATACAACCTTATTGTAAAGTGTTACCATATATATATATATATATATATATATATATATATATATATATATATATATATATATATATATATATATATATATATATATATATATATATATATATATAAATATATAAATTAAGCAGCACAGCTGTTTCCAACATTAATAATAAATCATCATATTAGAATGAGTTCTGAAGGATCATGTGACACTGAAGACTGGAGTGTGGTTAATGAAAATTCAGCTTTGCATCACAAAAATAAATTATATTTTAAAGTATATTAAAATGGAAAACTATTATTTTAATTTGTAATAATATTTCATAATATTCCTGTTTTCCTATCAAATAAATATTCCTGCAATCAAATAAATATTCCTGCAATTCCGGAGACTGCAGTTTCAGGGCTGCATTTCTAGGGCCCTAGGTTAAAAAATAACAATAAATAAAATCAGCTGCTAATCAGATTGTGCTATATAAACATCTACACTTACCGTAATGTAAATAAAGTAATTATTAATTGTAATAACAATATTAATGTGCGCATGCCCAGTGGCCGTAGCTGTATTAGCAGTTTATACTATTTTATAGCACTTAATTCTGTATTTATATTATTATTTTTCAAGAGTGATTTTAGTTGTTTAATTGTAGGCTATACATTTAATTTAGCCTATATATTGTCCTAACCTATCCCTAACCCTGAACATAACAGTTGCTGGTAACCCTCTTGAAATATTTAACCTAATTTGTTTCAATGTATTTGAGCTTTTGTCCTGAAACTGCAGCCTCTGGTATTGCAGGAATATAGTTTTGGGATATTCCTTGCATTCACAGGTATAAGGGACCTTGACTGACCCTATGCGGTGTTCCCCTCATGGCCTTGTTTTGAGCCAAATTAGACCTAGTGGGAATCCAGGCTGAAGCAACCAGAGTGTAAGAAAAACAAGAACATAACACAGACATGTGTAACCAAACTATGTCAGATGATGAAACAATGTATAACGCTTGAAATCACGCCTTAACGATCTCTTTTAAGTGTGTGGAGACTGTGACGTCACTGGGATCCATCCCTAACGGTCTCTAGGACCCAGCGAACTCCTTCCCGCTGACGGGCCTCTGCGGCGTCTGTGAGCCCGAGACGGCGGAGCGGAGCAGGCCGGTGCCGGGGAGGGTCAGGACGGGGAGCGACGCGGAGGGAAGACGGGCAGTTCGTGACCACCGGAGGGTTCAGGCCCGGGGCTGCATGGCGAAACGGGTAAATCACTCACATACACACACACGCACACACACCGAGCTTCTGTCCGACATATGAGGATGATGATGATGATGATGAAGAAGGTGGTGGTGAAGATGATGAATTCAGATCTGCGCAGATGTGCGTTTTAAAATCCAGCAGCTGCTGTTTAAAACAGTTTTTCTTCTATCCGCACGCATAAGTTCATATGACACATTAATTCAGTTCATTTCGCTTCAGTGAATTAATGAATGTGTGAATGACGCGTACTGAAGTCTGTCAACCGGCATTACACATGATAATCAGCATTTAATGCATTATTAATCAATAACCTTGACTTTATCACAACTTAGACTGTTAACTATTCCTTTTATGTGACAAAATAAGTTTAAAATGGAAGCCAGTGCTTTTCTGTTTGATCTTGAGATGTTAATTCTGTGAGGCCTGTTTCAGGATTATATTTGTGCATTATTTGCCTATATAGTAATATTGTTTCTCCCAATGGTTTTTGACGTTGTAGGCTATTTAAAAAAAAAAAAATCCTGTAGCCTTTATTATGATGGCTTGAAAGCTGACCTATTAGTATTAAGGTCATCATGTATCATTATTGACAGCAATAAAATGTGCGTTCTTGAGTTTTTTTGTGGTTATTCATGACGGTCTGTCCACACCTGTGTCAGGTGTCATGGGTCACTGGTTGTCTGAACTGTGAATCAGGTCTCAATTTTAATTATACATTCATGCATCTTCTTAAAAGTTTAAAACCAAAAATATTTTACAGTAAAGGAGGACCTCTTAAAGTTACTCACATAAAATTTCATTAGAGAACTGAGTACTGGTGCTTTATAAACCCTGAAACCAACACGCGGATCTGAAGAACCTACAAGTTGTGTGTATAGTCTCTAAAGAATGATGTACCATGGTTTTTGATGTTGTGCTGAACATACAGTTGTGGTAAAGAACCATTAAATAATGTTTATTTGTAAAAGTGCATTCATGATTGTCCACATTAGGCCTTTAATGTGTTCCTCTTACTCATTGTTTAGCATCAGAAACGCCCCATTGTGTGTCAGATCTGTGTTCAGGCTGGATTTCCTTTTCCCAACGGTTCATTGTGTGTTTAAAAATACTTAAGTTGTATGTCATTAATTAATCAAATCTAGGTCATGATGTAATTATCAAACTACAAATAGAAACAAACTTTAAACAAAAACAAAACAAAAAAAAGCTGGGTTGTTCCACTCATGTTTAGGCTAAATATGGACAAACTCAACCGTTGAGTTTAAAATTTGAAAAAACAATGGTCGGGTTTTTATCCATGGTTGACCCAAACATGGGTTGAAACAACACAGCATTTATTTTTGTATTTTTTTTTAGAGTCGTGTATTTACATTTTGTGATGTTTATAACAACTGACTAATTTATGTCAACTGTAGCCTAATGATCTGTCAGTCATCATATAATGTAGGCCTGGTAGCCTAATGTGTTATTAATATCTACGTATAGTGTTGACTTACTGTCTGAATGCGTCGGTTGAAAACCACAGTTTGACACATCAACATCAGAGAAGTTCAAGTAAAATAAAGTGAGTGTTGAAGAGAGAATCCTGTTTATTTATTGCCAAATAGTTGTTCGAGTTTCTTAATTTCTCAACAAATCCACATTTCAGAATAAGATAACAGTAAGGTTTTTGAATGAGATTATGTTAAAATTAACGAGATGTTATAAATAAATGAGAGAGCCGCAGACGTTTTTTCCCCACAGCGCCACCGCATCGTGACGCGACGCGTCCGTGTCAGCGCAAAGACAAACTGGCAGAGATTCAAACGCCCGCCATGTTACAGACTCTCCACGTTAAGCTACAAACTGGCTGCTGTTTGTCACAAATTATGTCTCTTTCACTGACTGTCGTGATGTGAAAATATGGAAAACAGAGACACTTGTTAAACTTGTGCTTTTATAAGATGTGTCGCTTTTATAGACTTGACCAGAATCAAAATATGTCATACAATCATACACTATTAATGTCCAATATTCAATTTTTACTCCATAACTTAATACGGTCTTGGTTGTGTTTGGTTTTGCAGGGAGAAGAAGGATTTGATGGTCTGAAGGTGGATCAGTTTCATCGCCACAAAAGTCTCTCAGCATTTTAATGTCTTTTATTTCATTTGCGTTGATTTCAAATGCATCGATCAGGCCTGTAGTGTGTTTTTGTTTCATCATGCCTCTCGATCTGGACTGTGACGCAACGACAAATAAAACGGTAAGAGAAAGATACTTACTCATTTCGTCACTAGTTTGATCTGTGTGTGTGTGTGTGTCTGCGGGGGATCCGTAAGGAAGCCGCCAGACTGAGAAGCACAAACCAGACTGCGAGTAAAACACATGTTGGCTATACGCGGTCTAAAAGATACAAATAGTTCACTCCAGTTATGATCAACAAAGCGCGCGTTAATCCGACTTTGTTAATTATGACGGATCGTCCTACTTATGTCGTGACTTACGGTGTCAATGACATAATAATGGTGTTTAATATAGGCTATAAACTAAACAACGCTTGAAAATAGTTTAAAAGAAACTAACTATAGGCTAGAGAAAAAAATTGTTTCTTTTTTCATGTCAGATAACACAAAAATGCTTTCTCATTTCTGGGTAAAAAAGTTATGCATGGTCATTTCGACTTTTTCTCTCTCACAATTCTGACTTTTTTCTTGCAATTGCGAGTTTATATCTCACTAATCTGACTTTTTTTGTCAAAGAATTGCGAGTTTTTGCAATTGTTATTATGCAAATAACTTCAGACTTTTTTTTCTTGCAATTGCGAGTTTATATCTTGCAATTCTGAGAAAAGAGGTCAGAATTGTGAGATAAAAACTAGCAATCGTGGGAAAAAAAATCACAATTGTGAGATATAAACTCGCAGTTGCAAGAAAAAAAGTCAGAATTCCACGTTTATAACATGCAATTACGACTTTATATCACAGAGTTAATGCCGTGTTCCAGGCAACCCGTGTTTTTCCAAACTTCTTCTCGTGAAAGTGCACTGGAACAGCTGTTAAACCTGTGACTTCCCACCCGTGAACTCGTACTAGATCGATGTACTCCCAGTTACGCGCTCTGACGTCACATAGCTCGCGAAACAACAATGGCAGCCCCTACGGATGCTGTGTTTATGGTATAATAGGTATAATAAAAGTTATAACAGCTTCTCTTGCATTATGCACCATTTTTTCTCCTCCGTTTTCCTCAAATAAGCAAGGAGGAAGCACCTTTGGCGATAGAAATGATTGTAAATGAGCATAAGCCCCGTCCGGTCCGCCATGCTTTGTTTACATCTAGCTCCCACAATTCCTTGCGCTCAGGCAGTTTGGCGTGACTTTGCCTGGAACGCTACATAGTCGTGAGTCGTGGTTTGAAGTCGTAACTTATGGGCTCAAAAACCTGCCTTAAACGCAGCATTAGATTTTATAACTCGCAATGCTTCTAAGTTACAATTTTGAGATGTAAACGGACAATTGCGTAAAAAAAAGAAGCAAGAATTGTGAGATAAAAAGTCTTTATTATTTTTTATTCAGTAGTGGAAACAAGCTTCCATATTTATGAGTTTATAGCCTATATATAAATTAAACGAAAGCCCTCTTATGCTCATATATTGCTTTTATCGCATGTAGAAGCGACAAAAAAAGGTACAACCCATCAAAGCGTTTTTCGGTTATAAATGTTATAAATGAGAATTTTGTTTTGAGTATGTCACTCGCTTATAGAGTTAAACAGCCCCAAGAATGAAATACCCTCATATTAAAGGCTTTCCCGTCTCATTATAGCCTATAAATATTTACGCATTAAGTAAATGAGATGAATAACTTTTTACAGAGAATCTCGCCTAATTCCAACAGTATGTGAGCCAAGTAGTGTGTCCAAATTCGTAGTAGGCTATTCATAAAACAGTATGTGAAAAGTACCCTGATGACCCACTTCTTCCGGCGAGATTCTGAAATGCACATCCACTGGACACTTTACTATCCCATGAGGCCACGGGAGAGGATTTGTAAATGGTAGTGAAGCAACACAGCTGATGCTGTAGGTCATGACAACATGGCGAATTTAGTATTCTATTCCATATAGAATTTCATATAGAATTCAAAATTCCATATAGAATTCAAATATCATTCCATATAGAATGTATTTTTTTAAAAGTTGTAAAAAAACCACATTTCAAACCAAATGTAGTACCTGCTGTACAGTATGCGATTTCAGACGCAGCATCAATGTCGTGCACTCATATATTATTACAGCTGTACCTTAAGGTGTAGGGCAAGTGTGTCATTTTAATTGCAATGATGTAATGTTATTGCTTTTAAATCGATGTTATTGTAGCATTTTTTTATGTTATATGCATGCAGAGCCACATATCTAACACATCTAAATGAATAAAATCTCACCCCTGAGCTAGTCGATAACTAAAATGGCCCATCTTTGGAACCAGTAGGCGAAATAACCACATAAATGATTAGGGAAACTCATTAAAATCACTGATGAACATTAACCTGGAACCCATCAGAGATTTAACAGTCCCACTGACCTCAGGAATCCCGAGAGAACCACTGCAGTGTCATTGAGGTTATGACTCTGGGTGTGTAGGAATGCTCTAGTAACTCTCCGTAACTCTTCATTTTCCTGCTCCGCTCCTCTTACAGTTTAATGGCCGTTATTATAAATCTGTTTTCAGCTATTGGACCAGCACACATTTACCGTAGTTTATGTACACTGGCCTTACAGTGATCAGAAAGCATTGCCTAACTGATTTATGTGGCTTGAAGTCATGTGAGGGGAGGCATGTGGTAGAGTTTCTTGTCACATTGAAGGTGAATTGGTATTAGAGTGTATTTTGTGGGGAAGAACTGTTTTTTGTCCTGTTTTCATTGGTTTTCATTGACTTCGCCCCGACTGTGGTCTGCTGAACAGGTGAATCAGTTACTAGAGCTTTAGTAATCAATCTTGAACAGAGCAAAAGTTGTGTTTGAGTTCTTGTGTGTGTGTGTTGTTTGTGTTGTATTTTATTGCTTTGCTCATTCAGATGTCCTCTGTGAACCCGACTGAAGTTATTTATTGGCTGATATAGTATTTATGGCAGCGATCAGATAGTGTTTGCTTTGGCAGAGAAAATCGACCCCGTTTAAAAGTTTATGCTTGCTTATAGGAGCACACAAACATTCAGTGTTTGTCTTCAATATGCTTTATTCAGTCACACTTTAGTTTAGGGCCCAATGCTCACTATTAACTATGACATTTGTCTCAATGAACTCATTTACTTATTATTAATAGTTAGTAAGGTGGTTGTTAGGTTTAGGTATTGAGTAAGGGATGTTGAATATGGTCATGCAGAATAAGGCATTAATATGTGCTTCATAAGTATTAATAATCAGCCCATATATCCTAGTAATATGCATGCCTAAACCAAAGTGTTATCATCAATATGATTTCCTATTGGTTGCTATTGCTATGTTAATAATGTTATTAATCGCAAACTGTTTAAATGAGAATTTTGAAAAGAAAACATTTGTATATCTGCAAATGCCCTGACCCTTTTATATATTAGGCATTGAGCATTATGGAATTATTGTGATGATGATACTTCGATTTTTATTATAAATTATATATAGTTTTTAGTTGATTTAATTTGCCATCTGTACAAGGTTCTTAATTGGCATCTATAGTTCCATGAAGAACCTTTAACAGCCATGGAACTTTTCTATTGTACAAAAGTTTTTTTTTTATAGTGGAAAAAGGTTCTTTACACTAAGAAAAAGGGTCATTTTAAGAACTGTTCTCTTAAAGGTTTTTAGGGATCCCAGAATGCTTCTTCAGTGGCATCGCTTTGAAAAACCCCTTTTGGAATCTGGATTTTTAAGAGTGTAGGATAGTGTGTAGGTGTATTTTCTTCAGTCATTTCAGCCTATATGTGTGTAAGTCTGTAATACTTTACCTAGAGATGGAATATGTAGAAGGAAGAGAGAGAGGAGAGGGAGAGAGAGAGAGGTGCAGGACCCAGCAGACTCGTTGTAACAGGGAACTTCCTCCTGTTCTCGGCCCAGTCTCGTTGCTTGGCAACAGCAGTGGCCCAAAATAACCCGCTGATGACCGAAATAATCTGGAGATGACAAAACCAGACACAAAATGTCTCCGGTGCTCTGATGTTCTGATGTAATATTCTACTATACTGATAAAAACTTTAAAATACTGAGTCATGGGTTTATACTGTAGTTTGTAATCTTATATTATAAGCAACCACACAAAAATATTATATTAAATCCTTATCTATCTATCTATCTATCTATCTATCTATCTATCTATCTATCTATCTATCTATCTATCTATCTATCTATCTATCTATATATCTGTCTGTCTATCTGTCTGTCTGTCTGTCTGTCTGTCTGTCTGGCTATCTATCTATCTATCTATCTATCTATCTATCTATCTATCTATCTATCTATCTATCTATCTATCTATCTATCTGTCTATCTATCTGTCTGTTTTATCTATCTATCTGTCTGTCTGTCTATCGTCTGTCTGTCTATCTATCTGTCTGACTGACTATCTGTCTGACTGTCTGTCTGTCTGTCTATCTATCTGTCTGTCTGTCTGTTGTTTGTCTGTCTGTCTGGCTATCTATCTATCTATCTATCTGTCTATCTGTCTATCTATCTGTCTGTCTGTTTTATCTATCTATCTGTCTGTCTGTCTATCGTCTGTCTGTCTATCTATCTGTCTGACTGACTATCTGTCTGACTGTCTGTCTGTCTGTCTATCTATCTGTCTGTCTGTCTGTTGTTTGTCTGTCTGTCTGGCTATCTATCTATCTATCTATCTATCTGTCTATCTGTCTATCTATCTGTCTGTCTGTTTTATCTATCTATCTGTCTGTCTCTCTATCATCTGACTGTTGTCTGTCTGTCTGTCTGTCTGTCTATCTATCTGTCTGACTGTCTGTCTGTCTATCTATCTGTCTGTCTGTTGTTTGTCTGTCTGTCTGTCTGTCTATCTGTCTGTCTATCTATCTATCTCTGTCTATCGCCTGTCTGTTGTCTATCTATCTATCTATCTATCTATCTATCTATCTATCTATCTATCTATCTATCTATCTATCTGTCTGTCTGTTGTTTGTCTGTCTGTCTGTCTATCTGTCTGTCTATCTGTCTGTCTTTCTATCTATCTATCTATCTATCTATCTATCTATCTATCTATCTATCTATCTATCTATCTATCTATCTATCCATCTATCTATCTATCTATCTATCTATCTATCTATCTATCTATCTATCTATCTATCTATCTATCTATCTATCTATCTATCTATCTATCTATCTATCTATCTATCTATCTGTCTGTCTGTCTGTCTGTCTGTCTGTCTGTCTGTCTGTCTGTATGTTGTCTATCTGTCTGTCTGTTGTCTATCTATCTGTCTGTCTGTTGTTTATCTGTCTGTCCGTTGTCTATCTGTCTATCTGTCTGTCTGTTGTTTGTCTGTCTATCGCCTGTCTGTTGTCTATCTGTCTGTCTATCTATCCATCTGTCTGTCTGTTGTTTGTCTGTCTATCTATCCATCTGTCTGTCTGTTGTCTATCTGTCTATCTTCCTATCTGTCTATCCATCTGTCTGACTGTTGTTTGTCTGTCTATCTATCCATCTGTCTGTCTGTTGTTTGTCTGTCTATCTATCCATCTGTCTGTCTGTTGTCTATCTGTCTATCTTCCTATCTGTCTATCCATCTGTCTGACTGTTGTCGGTTTGTCTATCTGTCTTTTATACATTTGTCCTAGATTCTTTGATGAATAGAAAGTTCAAAAGAATAGCATTTATTTGAAATAAAATATACATTCAAAATAAGTAAATAAATGATTATCTCAGTCATGAAAACAGTTTTTCCCTTTTGACTGAGGCTGAAATCTTTGATTGGTCTAATATGAACACAGATCAGTGGCGATCATGTCATGTTTACTGGTGGATGGTTGGTTTGGGGTTTTCATATCTCTGATGGACTTAAGGTTAATGTTTAATGACTACTAACATCCATTCAGGCAGTTTCACACACTCTCATTTGTAGAAATACTCCCCTGGTGACCCTTGACCTCTGGGGACTGATCAAATTTCATTTTTGTTTCAAAGGTTTCGACAGAACGATTTATGAGAGAGAGTGGAGAGTTCATGAATTATATCTGCACAGTGTGTTGTGTGTGATAGGACTAGTGGATAAATAACAGTGGGCACATGGTTGCCCGGGATTGTTGCCAAGGAAATGACCTCATGGTTTTGTTCAGGAGAGCAACATCATGACCTCCTGGAGACAGTTGCTAAGCAGTATTTTCACCTTAGTAACCGCTGCCTCTCTCTTTTATCCGACTGGATCCCCACTGAGAGAGTCCAGACGGATCATCTGTGTGTTTGTGTGTGTGTGTGTGTATGTGTGTGTGAGAGAGAATCTGGAAATATTAATATATAGTACTTCAAATCATTTTTATTTTATTTTATTCTTATAGACCTTAAGTCCATATTATAATTTTTTTATTTTATAACATTTTAATTCATTTAATTATATTTGATTTATAAATAATATTTTGTTTCATAAAATGTAAATTAATTTTTTATAATATTATTGTTTTGTATAAAATGTTATTTTATGAAATACCAACTTATTTTCAATTATAAAATAATAAATAAAATAAAAATGATGTTTAATTCTATTTAATTTGATTGACTTTTTGTCATTTTGACGTTTAGTTATTAGGTGTTTGTTTGCTAAAGCAAGTATTGTTGTTGCTGATAATCAATATTTGTGAAAAAGTACATTTTATAGAGAGAATATCTTCTCATAGTATAGAGCAGTTTTTGAGCCAGTGCTACTGATGAATGAGAAAAGAAAGAGTGTGAGTGTGTTTGTTGTAGTGCTGACATGTTTGTGTGTTTTAGAGTCCAGAGGCGAAACAGGAAGTGTGTGAGGTCACACATGAAGAAAGAGTGACTGACACACCAACACGAAGAGTCGGACGACCCTCTCGAAAACGCAAAGCACCAGGAGTGAGTACATGTGCACATGCACAACTATGGCACTCAACATTAGCACAACGTGTGTTCTGTGGATAAATAATAGAGTTGCTTAGCATGTTCATTGCCTTGTCTTCTGTTTGGCAGTAATTCAGTGAGCTGATTTGAATGTCTTTGAGCCATGATTGAAAAACGAGCAGCTGATCAAATACTGCATGAGAGACCAGATTCAGCCCAGTGTGTCTGTGCACTTGATGTGTTGATTTAAAGGGACAGTTCACCCCAAAATTATATCATTATTTACTGACCCTCATGTCATTCCAAATATACATGTGTCATTTTTTCCATGGAGAAATTTTAAAGAATCTCCAGAGACTAGCACTCTTAAATTTGGGGTAAATAAGATTTTTATTTATTTATTTTTAAGAAATGAAAGGGCTCATAACATGGATTTAAAAAAAAAATATTTTACAGTTTTTTCCAACTGCTTACACACAAAATCTGTTCCTGTCACGCGATTTTTGAATCACTTAGTGTGATTTATAAGATGTTTTCCTCATGGGGACCAAAAAATTTTAACCAAGTATTTTGGAATTGCCATCTTTGTGTGGATATTTATTAGGTCCCCATTAGGTAGGGTTTACCAGTGCACACACGCGCACACACACACACACACACACACACACACACATGTTTGTTTTTGTGAAATGTGGGGACATTCCATAGGCGTAATGCATTTTATACTGTACAAACCGTATTTTCTATCCCCTACACTGCCCCTGCCCCTAAACCTACCCATCACACACACACACACACACACACACTGCCCCTGCCCCTAAACCTACCCATCACAGGAGACTGCACAGTTTACGTTCTGTGAAAAAAACCTCATCCTGTGTGATTTATAAGCATTTTGAAAAGTGAGGACATGGGGAATGTCCTCATATTTCACCCTCTTTTTGTAATACCTATGTCATACCCATGTCATTATACACATTTGTGTCCTGATATTTCACAAAAACATGCCCACTCACACACACACACACAATTATGTTCTTTACTGTATTCTAAAGAATATACTTTTGGTTTACATATGTTTATGGTTTTATTGGATGCTACTGTATACAACAGTAATGTTTGGCCTAATAAATATATTCTGTTTCTACATTGCATTTGTTTACAGACCCCTCTCAGCAGAATACTTTGACTGTAGAGCATTGTATTGAAATGTAGATATAAGCCTATGAAAGACCGAAGAGCTTTAGATTTAGAAAAACAGTGTCCAAAAGTTTACTATTATGAAAGAAGTGTTTGCCATTTGATGCAAATGCTTTGTTCTGACATGTGTTTATGGCATTTTGAATGCAGTGTTACATTTTGAAAGAGATGTTAGGCATTTTGCATCTTGTGTGTGCAGTTTTGAGAATTGTGTGTAGAGTTTTGAAAAAAGGAGACTTAGTTTTGAAACCGTGTGTAAGCAGTTGGAAAAAACTGTAGCACATGGCACAGGTGCACTTAGGGCATGTCCTAATCCCTTAGCTAGTTTAACCACGGAAAAAACGGTCTGCGTGCCAGCTCATGGTTTAAAAAGGTTGTCTCTAGTCTCTTAATGAGTCATGGGTGTGTTTTGGGTGTAGCGTGCAATAAATCAATCTCAGAGTCTCATCTTCCATTCCCTTTAAAAGACAGTTGCGCTCGCACCAGAGCGGATTCGCTGTTTACAGGGCGGAATTTGTGAGCAGAAAGACTGAACGTCCCTGTGTGTGATGATAATAAGCAGAGTGCACGCATATTGTGCACCCGCCTATAGGCACATATTACTAACATAAAAAATACTGCCCTATTGACTTTAGACCAGGTTTCAGTTGGTCAATGGCGCAGTCGTTTTCAGTTCCTCAGAATAGTAACGGTCCAACAATGTGGCTGAACACACCTGGTTTTCAGACCAGCACCCCATGGGCGAACAGATGGGCACAGTGCATTTGCTGTTTAAACAGCATGGCGCTGGACGTGAAAATGATAACTGGGTCGGGATGAAACTAGAAAAAAACACTTGCGTTGTGCCTGGCTTCACATTGTGCCGGGTGTATGATAGGGCCCATAGTGTTCATATTCACATGTCACATATTCCCAAAAGCAGCAGAAAGAGCAGAAGAGACTTCTTTTAAAAAAATTACCAAAATCTTAATAACCTCAATTATTTAGATGCTAGGGTGTGAAATGGCAATTCATAGTGACCGCATCTAGTGAATAATCTTATGCTGCTTTATGGTGTTTCTTTTTATGTCCATTTTGGAGCTTGAAATTTGCTGTCACTATTAATTGCCATTGTATGAAAATTTGAGTCTACGGTGTGTATTCAGATCTCACTAGCATCTGTCCCCATTCACTTTATTTCAAAATGCACCACCTTTTGTCTGTCACGGAAAAAGCCAAGTCATAATAGGTTTGCAATGACATGACGGGGAATAAACGGTGACATAATTTCCATTTCTTGGCTGAACTATTCCTTTAATGGGAAGGCTTGCCTTTATCTTAAGTATTTTAATAATTAATGGTTAACCACTGTAGTTGAGAGGCGACCAGAGACTATAATAATGACTAGGGCTGTCACTAATGATTATTTTGGTAATCGAGTAATCAGATTTTTTTTGTGTGTGTTGATAAAAATAGACTTATTTGGATAGTTTTTGGATAATTCACCAAAAAATGAAAATTATCCCATAATTTACTCACCCTCACGTCATCCTAGGTGTATGTGACATTCTTATTTCAGACCAAGCCTGCTGCACTCATGTTAAAACCTGAAGCCGACGCGTCTCGATCGCCCCCAGGTGGTCGTTCCCAGTATAGATCATAACCCCCGCCCCTCCATCTATTCTAAATGACGCGAGCCAAACTAAACAAACAAATTACACTTCAAATAATTTTTCCCAAAGATGGTTTCTGTCATTTTAGTTTTTATCATGATAATTTCATTTAAAGTGTTCGTTTTAAAAATAAGTTTTAGTTAGTTATTATGCTGTAAGGTTTTTATTTAGTTATTATGTTATAAGGTTTTTATTTAGTTTTTATGTTATACGGTTTTAGTTAGTTATTATGTTATAAGGTTTTTATTTAGTTATTATGTTATAAGGTTTTAGTTAGTTATTATGCTATAAAAGCGGGGATGTGACGTCATGATTGACAGCTGAGATTGACGGCTTCTCTGAGTGAAGTTGTCACTGAGGCACTAATGGACTTTTCTTCGGGAGGAGATTGGAACTTTAGCTTTAATTTCTACATTTCCGTAACTGTTTATTTCACACCAACATAATGAATTGTTCTGCATCTGCGATAGTGTGGGCAGGCTGCTGATATCGGGGCTCTACTTCCTGCTCTCTACTGCGCAGACTCAGTCCCAAATCTGCGCAAGCTGTCAGTGCCATATTCTGACGTTGACGGCTTCACTTTTCTTCAGTGGAAGGCAGTGAAGATGCGTTGTCCATATTTTTTACGGCCTATGTTTCAGGCAAATACAATCGGAGTTATATAAAAAAATGTCCTGGTTAATCCAAGCTTTTTAATGGCAGTAATTGGGAGCCCAAAATTTGAAGACCTAAAAAGTGCATTCATCCATTATAGAAGTAATCCACACGGCTCTGGGGGGTTAATAAAGGCCTTCTGAAGCAAATCGATGGGTTTTTGTAAGAAAAATATCCAGATTTAACAATAAAGTAAAAATAAAGTTATAAAGTAAAATATCTAGCTTCTGGTGGACCGCCTTCCGTATTCGGTATGTTGAAGTTGGATACTTATTCATGATAGAAATGCTACAGCGCCTGTAATTTCTTGAACAAGAATATGTGGACTAGCCTGACAAGTCAGACCCAAATCAAGATGTTGGGTCTGGGAACTCACCATTGGCAGGGCTCAATCCGAGGGCTCAGTAAACGGTTGTCTTTTAAATCCCCTCTGCACACAATAGGATAGTGCTATAACCAACCAGAGCAACAAAGAAGGTGAAGCTAGTTGATCGATTAAACTTTCGCCGTATCTGGTCGGCAAAAGTCCGAACACATCTTCCTTTCTTAAGAATGACTTCAGTACCATTCTTTGTTCTTTTCTCAAAGAAAAGCTTAACAACAAGTCTTCCAGATTCGCAGCCAAAGACGATTCGGAAGACCGCAGTTCACCAGCTTCTTTGTTTTTAAGTTGCACGCGGAACCGCGACAACTCTGCCATTATTATGTTAAGCACGCCCACCAACTCTATACACGACTATGCCTGACCATAGTTTGGTTTTTCCAGCTTACAAGCCAACGGAGAGTTGCTAGACTACACACAAATTAGATTTGCGGCCGCTAGGGTGCTTCTGGATTTCTAGGCTACATGTGGACATCAAAACATGCAAACTCAGAGCGAGGGTTTAAACTTCTTGAAATCACAATGAACAGTTTGCATATTTAGAAACATAATGAAGTACAGGTCAGGTTTACTCGAGCTTATGACAGGAAAAGGAAACGTGTGGCTGCGTCAGATGTGGTCACATGACCAGGTGCAAGTGAGTGAGGAGTGAGAGAGATAGAGAGACAGACAGACTGTAGAAGAAAGATCGGGTGCTCTACCCTGTAGATCTCTGATGATGGTAAGTTTGTATTCATGTCTTGCTAATTGCTTTAGATGAACATTAGGATGATCATAATCACATTTACTTCATTTACATTAATGTCTGTCATCATTTAATGACCATCATGTTGTACTAAAGTTTTACAGTAAAAGTTAATGGTTTCCAACACAACATTCATGACAAAAACTTTCTTCAAAAGATCGTATTTAGTGTTTCTGAAAACAGCAAAGAAAGTAAGTCATACAAGTTTGAAACCACATGATGACAGGATTTGTTTGGTCAACTGTTTTGATTTAAAGGCGCATGCTTAAAGTCAATGTTCGCGGGCTTTTTACTTCCGTAATGTAGTGTATTTTTGGGTTAAGCAGGATGTTCAACAAGAAAAAAAATGTAGAATGGGACTTGCTGTTATTTTTGAGGGAATTTAATGGTATATACTTATATATGCATTGTCTAGTTACATATATGTGTATAATTTGTATGTATATTTGTAAGCAAAAATAGTGTCTACACTAGTGCTGTCAAAACTAGTTGACACATGCAATATTTTTTTCAGTTTAGCGCGCTAAAAATATTTAATGCAGCGTCCGTTTTTTCTGTCATCTTTTGGCTAGCGTTACTTTATATTCAGGATCTTATTCATGCAAATGCTTTAAGCACGACAAGACAAAAGAGAACACGCTGTCTGTGAATGTTCTGACACACACTTGCTTTCGTTTATATTGTGTTGAATGTCTATCAGTAATGTTTAAAAAAAATCTGTTTCATAGAGACATCAGTGGCAGTGATACAGGCCTTCATTCATAAAAAGATGCCTTTACAACAAATATACTGTCTTTGAGTTGTTTAAAGAGAGTAACTGTGAAATATTTACAGTATAACCTTTTTTTGTTAATTAATGTTTTTAATTGTGATTAATTGCAGGAAAAATGTGCGATTAATAAGTTGATTTTTTTAATCGATTGACATCACTAGTCTACACATGAATATTGTAACAAAAACAAAAAACATCGGGCATGCATAACATATCAGCACTATATCAAACATTGATTTTTCATTTACTTCATTTATTTGTATTGTTTTCAATTTTGTTGCTTTTTAGATGGCTATTAGGGCTGCACAATATTGAAATTATCAAAATATCGCAAATATCAATATGCATATCCCAACGGCACACAATATCTGAATGATTTTAATAGGCTACTTCAACATTCAGTACGCTTATATGGACAACAATACTCCGATATTAATCTGATTAAGACCATACTCTGATTAAGAAACTACCATGTAAACAGCGATTTCTAATTACCTTAATCCGATTAAAGCCATACTAATTAAACAAAAATCGAATTAAGACATGTGGAGTATGCCTATTTTAGTCGCATTATCGAAGTGCATTGTAGACATGTACACACCTTAATCTAACTATTAACTGCGTTTGATTTTTCGCGCATTTTGCGACAGGACACATACACTCAGTGGTCAACCGCTTGACGGCAAACAAGAGAAGCATGGCTTCAAGCAAGAATGACATGCTGCCGACTGAAAGCACAGAGGAGGCCTGTTGCTGGAGAATTTGTATCCGCCGTCGCCTATTTGCACGTATAGCATGGACAATTAACTGCACTTGAAACTCTCGTAAAATTAAAAATGAAACACCCAAAACTGTATGTGGTACCATAACAAAGGACGAACTGCGTGAAATTCTTGAGGGAACGTCGGACGGCGTGGCATGGAGACGTAATGACGTGTGCTCTTAATCGATTTATGTTCTATAACATGTAAAATGGGAACATGAACGGATTACTCTAAAAGCAACTCATGTAAACACCTTAATCAGATTATTGTCTTATTCAGAATAAGGTCAATAATTAGATTACTGCTGTCCATGTAAACGTAGTCAATGTCAACAAACAAGTGTATGTTTTAGGTTGTCCACCCCTAGTTCACGTGTCTTTGTTTACCAGGATGTTCTTGACATTAAGTGTAAGGTTGATATAACTAAATATTATTTAATATTAATATTACCAAATTGCTGATTCATGTGTGGAAATGATTCTTCATGCTCCCTCATAACCATTCTCCATATGACCACGATGTGTCTTCCTACATGGTTGTTTAAGAAATGAAAAGCTTACATACTCTATCAATCAGGGTTAAGAGCTGCTGTCAAACATATAACATGATAGAGAAATAATAATCACTGCAATAATGATCCAGTCATTGACTCTCGAGCATTTGACTATTTAAATCAAAACAGCATCTTTTTGGGGGGGCCGGGCAGTGTAATATGCAAGTACTATTCTATACCAAGTAAACACATTTATCATATCAATGGACTTGTTGTGCATTATCTTTGGTAACAAAGTTGTGAAAAGTGCAAGGAAAAAGGGACGTCTAATAAAATCATCACAGCCGTGACTTCATCTAAACGCACAGAAGTCTTATGGGAATCGGACTGTTTATTCAGTGAATGTTGAACACACTCCTCCGCCTCAGGCCTCGCTATACGCTTTAATGTACTGTTTCTCCGACGAACCATTTGATCCATTTCATCTCCTTGATCTCTAAACATCCATGTCGTTTCTGTTGTGTAATATGTTTGGATTTGAAACCTTCACAAGTACACAAACGCAATGAATGCTTTTGAATTAATGCAATTTGTGTTTTGACTCATTTTGGATGTATGAGATTGAGCTTGTGTGGCTAGACGCATATGCATTTACATAGAGTATATTTCTTCGTTTAAAGAGAAAAAGTGAGGAAAGTGTGTGTGTGTGTGTGTGTGTGTGTGTGCTTGGTTTTGAAACACCTGCAGGCCCTTTGAGGTTTATAGAGTTTCTCACCTGTTGATTAAAGACATCAGCAGCTGTCAAAGAGTCTCGCCAATCAGTCTAATTAAAGCACTAATGTGTGTGTGACTGCACTGATTCATATGTGTATGCGAGTGTGTTTGGCATCTATTAACTCTCAGACAGCAGTAAATCTCACACCAGCCCTCGTCATACTGAACCAAAGAGACTTTTATTGTTCATCATAAAGTTAGCAGACAGCGTCACGCTGTAGGACGTCCCAGCAAACATTTTATTGATTTCCTGCTTGTTTTCATCATTGATGGATGATAATGTCAATGTGAAATCAACCACGACCTAGTTTATTTTCTTAATGCATATTATTTTGAAGAAATAATCTTTGTCTTGATAGGGTGTGTCTCAATCAGTTCCCTAGCTCCTGAGCTTGTGAATCATATTATATCGTGAGTCGTGTACACAAATTCGGCACTGGTAAGGACAGTTAAGGACGCTGGCTTACTAAACATTGGGACACTGATGACTCTATTTCCGGCAAAGTGACAATGTCCTCATTGTACAACATCATTACTGGTATTTATCAACAACAGCAGAGCAGATATCTTGTTTGTTACATATATGTGCAACATTTCAGCCAAAAATAAATGATAAGTTTGCTAGATTGTGTACAGTACCTTTTCTGACTATGTACGTTAATGCTGAAATACATAATAAAACTGTAATACATACAAATATAATACACATGTCGTTATCGGACGTTATATGTAGTGAGTTGGTGATTTAAGTTTCACCGTTCAGAACTTCCGTTAAGAGAACATAGTGAGCATTGACACACCCTTGGTTTTGTAGTGCATGGTGGGACGTTTTGGGGAGTGAACGGTTTAGTGCACTGGAAGGATTCTGTGATTGAGAATGGCCGACTCCCTGATCAGTGCCCTGACTACTGAACTAGGGAGATGATTGAGACGCACCTATAGTCTTTTACCAAAATATGTTAACTTACTCCACCTCTCCAACTACCTTTTCAGATTATGTCACCTAGCCATTCTTGAAAATATTGTTTTCAAGTTGAGTTTAAGGAGATGCAGCCTTTTGAAAACTTTGCCAGTAGTTAATGCTGCAAAAATAATGTAAAATAAATTCCTGATGGATAAGTGTTGTCTCAGTGAAAATTCTGTTTCACTCAGGAATTTAAAGTGCCCCTATTATTTTTGTAATTGTTTTCAATGGGAGTGCTGCATTTTTAGGACGCCATGTAACGAGGCGCTGGGCATCTATTTCTTGCTCAAAGCGCTCTGTGTTTTTTAACGGTCGCCAAGAGTTGAAGAATGTTGAACTTTGAGTAAAATGCTGTCACTTTTTACCCAGCCATCCAATCACAGTGGAGAAAGGGGCGAGACAAATACAACACCAACAAAGCTGGCTAAAAATACTTTGGTGGACACACGGCCTATAGGTTCCTAATTTTGTTTTGAATGTTTCCTGCAATAGTTCATCCAAGGTCAAAAAACAATTTCATTTTCTCATAATATATTCATTGTAGCATCAAAGAGTTTGAAAATGGTTTGTTCGAAGATTCAGTCTCTCTAAACTCCTTCTTTCCGAGAGCCACCTCTGCTCTGATTGGTCAGGTGGCCTAGTCTGTTGTGATTGGTCTGTCGGAAACAAAATGGCCATATCTGATTTTCAGCTCCGGAGGCTTCCTCAGCGCTTGATACACAGTGATACGAATGATGCCGTCGGTTTTTCCATATAAATTCCAACGCGAGTCGAAGTGTAGCAAAGTGGAACCGCAGCGTAGAAATGTTTCGACATGTCGACACACAAAACCAAACTCTTCCAGCCTCAGCACAACTACAGTGTTTGAGGGCGGGTCAAAGTAGATGTCGTTTGCGGGCAGCCAATGAAGACCGTAGGCTGGCATTATGCAAATGTCTTACATTGTTACACAGATATGTAACAGGAAGTGAGACTGAAATTACCATTTCTTCTGTGAGACTGAAATCTTTCACTTTGATATTTAAACCTTTGCAGACATTTTAAATTCAAAAACAGCTATATTACACACTGCATGAAAGGTAATATTCGGAAAACCATAAAAGTGGCAATTTAATGTTGTCCAAGTTTTTGTAAAGAGATTAATGCTAAGCATTTGCAGAAAGAACTGTAAACTGTGATCGTAAGCTGATCTATGACACCATTAGCACTAATGTGCTAGCTCCTGTGTCACTGCGCCTCGATGTGTGTTTTATGCCATCTGTGTCTACAGATTTACATTTAACAGGCTTTTATCTGAAGCAAGAAAGGAGGACTATCTCAAGCAATTTATGTATGGCGCAAGCCAACAATACTCAAAATGCCACATTTTCAGACTAATCTAAAGATGTATAGAAGCTATAACAGATGTAAAATTTGTAGAAAAGATAGAAAAAGAAGAGACATTCTGTTAGTTCATTTATAGAACGGGTTCCCAGACTTTTTTTGCCATATATTAATACTTATTAGTATTATTAAATAAGTAAATAATTAGTTTTAATGCTAATTCTAAGAAATTTAAACAGAAATACAGTATATTACTGTCGTATATTACAATTGTTCTGTAAAAAACTCTTATTGAATTAAATGTAATAATAACAGGCAAAATATTAGTTGTAATGGCAATTATAAGAAATGAAAACAGAAATATATTACTGTTGTAAATTGCAATTATTCCGTGAAACACTCAATTCAAACACTCAGTTCAATAGGAAAGATGGTTTAGCTGACTTATGGTTTTAAGTGATATTCATCCTACTCGACTGCAGAAATGTAAGTCGCTACTATTATAATTAGGGACAGTCCCTGCTGCATTCGCACCCACGCAATTACTCCCATTCTTTCTATGACACATCCATCTCATCCAGTACTGACATTCTGTCTGTCATTTGAGTAATTTGCTCTCTCTCTCTCTCTCTCTCTCTCTCTCTCTCCTGATAGGTGGATAGTTGTGGGCGTGTTATAGAGGGTGTGGCCTGTATAAAGCAGGCGGGCTGTAACGGTGAAGCAGACAGTCGGGTTTCTCCGAAAAACCTGGACTCCTCCCCTGACTCCACCCACAGGAACAGCACAGACACGCCCCCCGGAGCAGACGAAGACTCCGCCCCTTCCACTCCACGGAAGAAACGAGGGAGGCGGAAACTCCAGCACCCGGAGCGACGTGAGTCACTCGTCTCTTGTTTAGTCAGTCTAATTGATTTCAAATGTCTTTTCCTTCCGAAATGTGTCAGAAAATACACTAAAATATATAAAACAAATAAAATTAAAGCAATTGCACAAGAGGCGCTATTGCGATGCAACTAATTCTGACAGTAGCTATACCGCCCCCTTGAGTACAGCCACATTAATGCATATCCGCGTTTTTTCTTTTATCATTGTTTTCCTTTAAATGACCTCTGCATTTATCTTTCAGACGTGGAGGAGGACGACACCAGCAGCGACACCAGCAGAGCAGAGGTGAGGACAACAAACAAGAATATTCGAGTCAAAACAAGTAACATAATACAATTTAAGAATCGCATTTTCTACATTTAATAGCTAATGTTACATATGACTAGGGCAAAAAATCTAATTGCGATTTATCCTATAAAAATTTTGATTTTGGCTTAAAATGCATTTTTTGAATAATTTTTTTTGATAGCTCCAGGTTTGCACTGCTTGTCTACAGGGTTGCATAATTTGGCTAAAGATAAGCAATTTATATATCAATATGACTATATAAGAATTATACAAAATAATTAATAAGAGTTATTATTATTATACTGTGATATTTAATTGTAACATTTTTTTTTTTAGCAAAAAATATATAATTATTTTATTTTACAGTGCAACTGTAAAATTACAACAAAAAAAACTGCTTCCAAACATTAAACCTTAAAGTTTTTATTTTGGCTTCTCGTTACAAGTTTGGTAAGATGGTTTGCAAACCCAAACAAAAAATTCTGCGAACGAGAAATTGAAAACACCAGATGAGCATGAGCTGGGATTGTGTTTAAGAACACAGTGCCGCGCTTCCACTTAAAACACGCAGTGCATATACAGTAGGCTATATATTTAATTTATTTGATAATCGCTCTAAGCCACGATTTTGTTTTTATTTTAATTAAAGGATTAGTTCACTTCAAAATGAAAATGTCCTGATAATTTACTCACCCTCATCTCATCCAAGATGCTCATGTCTTTCTTTCTTCAGTCGAAAAGAAATTACGTTTTTTGAGGAAAACATTCCAGGATTTTTCTCCACATAATGGACTTCAATGGCAACCAACGGTTGAAGGTTAAAACGAACGTATATAAAACAAAAATAGAACATGAGATGGAGTTTTTCGGCACTGGTTCAGTACTTCCACCTACTTAAACGTGACCTTTCTGACGTGATGACGTCATGCGCAGTAGAGAAGAACAACATAGAAGTCGCGCATTTGAGGTTAAAAAGTATATAAATGTTTTTTTTTGTTGTGAAAATGACTGATTATTTCGCTAGATCAGACCCTGTTCCTCGGCTGGGATCGTGCAGAGCCTCTGAAGCCTTTGAAACTGCATTGATTTGGACCTTTAACCGTTGGTTGCAATTGAAAACCATTATGTGGAGAAAAATCCTGGAATGTTTTCCTCAAAAACCTAATTTCTTTTCCACTAAAGAAAGAAAGACATGAACATTTTGGATGAGATAGGGGTGAGTAAATTATCACGAAATGTTCCTTTTGAAGTGAACTAATCCTTTAATTGTGCAGCCCTACCCAGGACTACACAGAATCCATGAGAGTTGCTTGAAAACTGGTTAAACTTAAACTAATTGGTTATCTGGACCCAGTCAGGTGGTTCAGACAGGTCTTGTTAATACATCACAGAGAGTTGACCATCTGTGATTGATTAATCTACACTTGCTCAACATAGGAAATAGACAATATGTTCATCAAAAGCATGAGAATGGGCCGATGGAACATTCCAGAGAGACGTATAAATGTGTAAATCCGTAACTTGGCCCGAATGGTGGCTGTAAGTGGTAACACGCCACTGAAATGTGTTTACAGGCTGTTGAACATATGTTACGGGTCTTTTATTAGGGCTATATATATATACAGCAATTCACAAATGTACACAGAGTAAATAAAGACTCTTACACGTTACAAATCAAGGGGTTAAATCTTCCAGTTAAATGAGAGACTTATCTCTGGTGACATATGCAGGACATCTAATCATTTAAACTGGTTCCCTTCTCACCATCGACTGCATTTTCTTTCTTTCTTTGATTAATATGTTTCACTTGAATGTACGTCACAATACGGAAGAAAAGATCTGTTACTACTTACATTATATAGTGACTTTAATGTGGTGTAGTAATGTAAGTCCTGTGCCCATGGTTTTGGAAAATGGTATTTTAACATTTATTGCATTGTCCTGTTTATGATTTGGGTTAGGGTCAAAAGTCAAAAATGGACATTATTCCACAAACACTGCCAAGCTTTTTATTAGGGCTATGCACATACAGCAATTCACAAATGTTCACAGAGTAGATAAAGACACCTACACGTTGGAAATAAAGGGTTTGAGAAAGTCACTTTCTTATGCATCAAATGAGTTTTATTAGCATGTCAGTGCCCTAAAACCTACAGGATGCCATCAAAAACATGCAACGCTCATGAAAGCAGGAGCTATTAGTTTACAAAGGGTGTAATCGCAGAAAACTGTGGGTATAAGAGAGTTGTGTTTGTCTTGGGTTAATATTCATTAATACTATTGATTTGTCTGCACTGATACTATCGGGTGAGAACAAAACTTATACTGACTTGAGCTGGATGATGACACTATTGACTTAGACATCAGCGTTATTGAACAGAACTGAATAACAACACTATTCTCTTCTGGAGAGCTGCTTATAGCTGAACTGAACTTGTTTCATAATTGATAAACTTTACAGTTATTGAACTGAACTGAATCAACACTGAACTGACTTGAGCTGAACGACACTATTGTCTGTTTTGGAGCGGCTTTACAGCCGAATTTAGTTTGCATCATTGATTCTGTTATTTTCCTGTTTATTACTGTGAAGCTGCCTTAAAACAATCTGCATTGTATGAAGCGCCATATAAATAAAGGTGACTTGACTTAACTTGTAGAGCGAAGGGGGCCGTCTGAGGGGCCGGCAGGGCTGGGACATTAGTCTGAGGAGACGGCCCGTACAAAGAGAGACCTTTCAGGCCGGAGATCCCTATCACATCAGCCGCAGGGAGAAAGAGGAGTGGCTCGCCCGCTGGAGGAAGGAGAAGGTGAGAGAGACAATGGCTGCATCTGAAATCGCATAATTCCTTACTATATAGTAGGCGAAAAACAGTATGTGACAAAAGAAGTATGTCAGAATTCACAGTACTCATAAAAGAGTAGGAGAAAAGGTTCCTGGGTGACCTTCTACTTCCGGCGAGCGCCTGCCCACACTCCCACAGAATTGGCTAGTACAGTTAGAACAACTCATTATGTCGGTGTGGAATAAACAGTTATGGAAATTAAAGTTAAAGCTCCGATGTCTGAAAAAAGTCTGTTGGTGACTCAGTGACTACTTTACTCAGAGAAGCTGTCAATCATGACATCAACCTCCAGTTTTTATAGCATCAAATAACAAATAACTAAAACCAGACTTGTTTAAACAAACACTTGAACTTACATCAGTGTGATAAATCTACCTAAAATGACAGAAACCATCTTTGAAAAAATGTATTTGATGTGTAATTTGATTGTTTAGATTGTCTCACGTCCCATTAGATTACTTGTTGAGGGCGGGGTTTGTGACCTATACCGCATCCAGACACCTTGGGGCGATCGAAACCTTTTGGCTTCACTTTTCAGGACTTGTGTGGCACACTTGGGGTGCGTCTCAATCAGCTCCCTGGTTCAGTAGTCAGGGCACTGATCAGGGAGTCAGCCCATTGACTTATGTCCTGATTAGTGCCCTGACTACTGAACCAGGGAGCTGATTGAGACGCACCCTTGGTCTATATCCGTCCGATCCATGACAGCTGTTATCTTGTCCATGCTGGCAAATAATCATGGCCACCCGACATGAATTATATGAATAAACCAGAGGATCTACCATGTGCATAGTAAAGTGATCACCTACGATCATTTTTGGTGGAAATTAATGTAAACACAGATGTCATATACCAGTTGTGTCTAAAGTGCATGTGAACAGACACCCCAAAAAATCTGTTATGGTCAAAAGATTTTGTGCATTAATACTTGCATCCTATTAGCACCGCAGTTCACTCTGTCTCGCCCAGAAAAAGCACACAAGTTGTGAGAAATACAAAAAAAGTACCTGTGTACTTGTGTGTACTTTGTTCACTGAGTCGAATATCACTGGCCAAGAACTCCATTCGTCTGATGACAGTCAGAATTACAGATATTATAACTTGTGTTACTCGAGATGGAGAGTCTCACGAATGAGCATGCCGTGCAGCAGTGCAAAGAGTCAAGGTCAAGATTTTCGTTAAATAATACAATACAATACCTTTTGTGGTCTATAAAAGAAAGAAAGGCATACAGCATTACAACAACACCAGGGTGGGTAAATGATTACTTGATTTTCATTTTAGGGGAAACTAACCCTTTAACTTGTATTGCACACGGAACATTGCTTTAGAGACAAAGAGGGAAAGTTTTGAATCGCTGCTCTTGAAGGGTGAGATGAGTTGAGTTAAAGATGCATGGAAAACTCACATCCTTCTGTCTAAGGTGCCGAATGATACAAATGATTGTGTTTATGAGGAATGGAAAACAATTCAGTAAAATGTTGAAAGGGTACAGATCCGAAACTCTTGAGTTGAATGCATACTGTTCTGCTCTGTGTGTGTGTGTGTGTGTGTGTGTGTGTGTGTGTGTGTGTGTGTGTGTGTGCGCGTGCGTTTTGTCCAGTGAAGTGAGCATCAGTGGAAAGTCGGTTGGGTTGGGTTCACTAAAACACTGTCTACTTGCCTCACAGCCGGGCGTGTGTGTGTATGTGTGTGACTGTGTGTGTGTGTGAGAGTATGTGTGTTTGTAGTAGTAGAGTGCTTGGCCACATTGTGAGGCCCTGTTTCCTGTAGAGGTGTGTGCTGTGTAAGTGTGCCGAACAGGGCGAACTCAAACCAGCTCTGGAGTGTCTGTGCTATTGATATATATTTTAGTTTAGCATTTACTTCCCATTCAAATAAGTCTCAAACATGTAAGTAGTATGTTTTATATCGTTTTCTGCATTCTGACACAAATGGTTTATATATTTACATATATATATATTCAAATATATTTATCAGTTATCTCACCAACAAACCAAAACGGTCATGCTTTTTTTTACACTACCATTCAAAAGTTTGGGGTCAGTAGGATTTTCTGTTTTTAAAGTAATGTTTTCATTCAGCAAAGGATGCACTACATTGACCAAAAGTAACAGAAAAGACAAGTGTTACAACAGATTTCTATTTCAAATAAATGCTGTTCTTTTAAACAAACCTGAAAAAATGTATCTCCTTTTCCATGAAAATATTAAGCAGCTCAAATGTTAAATCTAAAGGATCATGTGATACTGAAGACTAGAGTAATGATGCTGAAAATTCAGCTTTGCATTGCAGGAATAAACTACATTTGATCATATATGCAAATAGAAAACAGGTATTCTAATTTGTAATAATATTTCACAATATTGCTGTTTATTTAACTGCATTTTTTAGCAAATAAATGCAACCGTGGTGGAACTTTTTTCGGTAGTCTATGTGACGTTTTAGTTCTACCACTTAGTTTATGTGCTACGAAGTTCCTCAGAGAAATAAACCTGGAAAACTTTGGCAAATCCAGTGACTAGTTCTTCCTCAAATCGCTCGTTGTATCTAACCTTTGTAAACAGACACAGTTTTGTCTCCTGTTAGATTGATGAAAACCGGTGCTCCTTGAAACCCAGCCAATCAGATTTGTGTGTTCAATATGCATCAAACGGACTCTGGGTGGGCCTTTACTATGCCGTACGTCTTATAGTATAGTACAATCACCTATATGATGATAATTATATATAAGTATTTGTTTTCAAGGTTTTACTCCACAAAAAAAGCTCCTCCGATTTACTCTGAATCATAAATGAACACCCTTGTGTGAAATATCTCAGCTAATTTAATCCTGCTTTCAAATACCAATTACAGCATAGTGCTCTTAGCTCTGTAATGCGTACCTGGTAATGGGTAATGGTAGTTATAATGCTCAAAACAACCCTAGTAACTAGATAATAAAAGTCGTCTGAATGAGTGTTTTGTGTCTTGAAGTATTGAAGTATGTGTTTATCGGGGGCCGTGGGGTTTTCAGGGGCTGCTGTGTCCTCGGCTCACCCAGCGAGGACTGTTTCTCTCGGGCCGTGGAGACTCCGCCCACTGCAGCCTCTGGATCTCATCAAACTCTGGCGCAGCGCTGCTACGGCGCTTCGCCAAGACCTGATTACAAACATGTGTGTGTGTTTGAGAGAATCGCTCATGGTGTGTGAAGCGGTTTCGTTTATTTAGACACTATAAAAATAATGCAATTATTTGCAATAGTGTTTTTCATTTATGTTTTCTTAAAGAGTTTCCTTTCTCTGTGTGTGTGTGTGTGTGTGTGTGTGTGTTGGGGTGGGGGGGCTGGTAAACCCTACAATATGGTGACAAAAGATAGCAATATCTGAAATCCTTGTCTTTGTGGGGACAAGCTTATAAATCATTCTAAGTTATGTTTTTTTGAAAATGTAAAAATGCAGAAAGTTTTGTGTGATGGATAGATTTAGGGGTAGGGTTAGTGTAAGGGGAGAGAATATACCGTTACGTCTATGGAGTCTCCACAAAGACGTGTGTGTGTGTGTGTGTGTCTATCTTTCATTCATTTAAGGTTCATAAATCTTAATTGAACCTTCCTGTCTTTCTCAGTACCAATGACAGTCAAAACGTTTAGTAAAATTCTTTGCTGCAAAGGAATCACACATAAACAAATCTAAACCTGCACAAACACACTCTCTTTTCTCTTTTCTCTGGTGTGTGCTCTGCTCTCGTTCAGGTTTTGTAGCGGACGCCCTCCTGGCCGGTATTTGCAAACCCTCTGTGACCAATCAGCATGAAGTCACGTGACCCACGATTCCTAAACAAAGACATTGTGCGTGTGCCTCCCCCTTTTCTGTTTTAAAAGTGTCTTTTTTGCCTGCGTTCACACATGCACACACACACACAGCTACCTGAGAGGGACTGGCGATCAGACACAGCAGCGTGTGTGGGTACGTGTGCACTGTGTGGAAAAGACACATTTACTGATGTGTGTGTGTGTGTTTAGCAGAGCATGAAGGTAGAAAACGCTGACTTGGCTGTTTGTGTAAGTGTGTGTGTGTGTGTGTGTGTGTGTGTTGGTGTGTGTGACTTTAAACCAAACACAAGAACTGTAGCTCTAGCTTTATGAAGACATGCCTGCTTACTGCAGTGCATACTGTGCACTATATACTATTTACAGCAAATTAGTAAAAAAAAAAAAAAATAGAAAGTGCAACATTTATGCATTAGCAATGATAAACATTTTAAGCTGCAGTATGCTAAATAATGACCTCATGTTTTTTTGCATGGAAATACATAGTTATTTTGCATTTTAATGTCTTTTTTTTTTTTAAGTCTTACGTTCTGTCAGTCAAAGATGTTAAAAATCATAGTTACGCTTCAGTTCAGTCAAGAAAAGGAATGCCATGTCAAATGCATTGCACAGTGGGATATAGTGTAGTATGCATACTTTGGTAAATGTAGTAGGTCATTTGTTTATTCCATGCAACAACAAAAAAGCTAACTATGCACAGTATGCCCTCTGCAGACTTAAGAAATTGTGCCATTAATATGCTTTTGTGAATATAGAGAAAAATATTGATCTGTCTATGCTGGCCACTTTTTTAATGTTATTTTTGTTTACTCTTCCGTATGTTTGACTCACAGACTGATGAATTTAATCATTTTTGAATGGCATTGATGGTCACTTGGAGCTGAAAAAGTTTCCATTTTCAGTGTTTGTGTGAGGAATTTGACAAAATTCTTACACCATTATGCGATAAAGCAGGGTTCCTCAAACTGCGGTTTGTGACGGAAATGCAGGGGGTTGTTGAGTTGATGAAAAGCTAATAATTAAATCATAAAAATGTATTAAAAATAATAATAATAATTTCTGTTATGTTGCACTGGGTAGCCCTGCCCACCTTGAGATATCATTGGTCCAAAATCTGTAATTTAGCTATGTTAAAGGGTTAGTTCGGTTAATTCTATCATTACCCATAAGACCTTCGTTCATCTTCAGAACACAAATGAAGATATTTTTGATGAAATCTGAGAGCTCTCTGACCCCTTCATAGACAGGTTAAAACTTTCAAGGCCCTGAAAGGTAGTTAAAACATCATTAAAATCGTCCATGTGACTCCAGCGGTTCAACCTTTATTTAATGAAGCGATGAGAATACTTTTTGTAAGCAAAAAACAAACAAAAATAACAACTTTATTCAACAATTTCTTCTTGTCTGTGTGAGCCTCCTACACTGTTGACGAAGTGCAGCGCTTCTGAGTTACGTCAGAGCTACGCCAGAAGGCCGGCTTACCATTGGCTGATGCTGTTCAGCAGGAGCTGACCAATGTAAACTGTGTAGATTGCTGTTTATGGAAGGGTCAGAGAGCTCTCGAATTTCATCAAAAATCTCTTAATTTGTTATCACGAAGATGAATTGAAGGTCTTATGGGTTTGGAACGACGTGAGGGTGAGGAATTAAATGTTCATTTTTGGGTGAACTATCCCTTTAAACTCTTTCCCCACCAGCGTTTTTGAAAAAAGTTGCCAGAATTTTTGATCATTTTCACAAAAGTTTCACGGCCCCCAGAATATTTTGTTGCAGGAATATTTGAACATGCAATATATCAAAAGAATATATTTTCTGCTTTTAAACAAACAAACATAACATTTTATTCTTGCTTCATGCATTATTTTTTTTATCAACACTTGAATGTAAGTTTAATTTAAAAAAAGCAACATTTTGAGCAAAAAGTTGAGAAAACCTACACCCAGATCGGATTCAGAACGATGATCAAAACACAGATGGTGTAGATTGAGTCCCTCAACATCCCCTAAAGCTTCACAGTCCTGTAGCTCGTCCTGGGTCAACATTTCATTCAGGAACATTAGGCAGTTTTGATTTATATGCTGTTTAATGTTGGTGATCGCGTTATTTATACATATGCATATGATTACATATGCTATCGCTTGTTTCTGCTTCTTCTTAGTCTGTATTTTGATCAGGAGATTCTGTACTATTTTAGATCCCCCCACCGTATAACAGTGAAAACACGGAAAGCCATTAAGTGCTGCCAATGGCGTGGAAGCATTGTATCATAAATGGCACTGTGCCAAATGGCACACTTCATACGCACTTTCGGTCTTGTGGCTGCCGCGTGTTGAGTCCATGAAACCACGGGGGTGTCCCATTTGTCATTTTAGGTTAAAGTCAAAGCAGCGTTACTTCACGAATGTTTGGACTCTGAGGAATATTGTGAGGGCTTAGGGTTTCATGTGGGACAGGGCCAATGGCGGGAAAGAGTTAGACATCAAAAAAAAATTCTGATTGACTTTGAATTAGTTGTCGCTGGAAACGTATTTAATTGTATCTGTTATGACACTGAGTAAAACTTGTTGAGTATTTTTTAGGATTGTGCCAGTGCAATCATTTATTGGTACTTTGTGATTTATTTAGGACTCAAGCACCAGTGGTGTGAGGCATTGCTCCGATTTTTCTTCATTGTATTGCATTGCATTGATCGCTCGAGAGAAATATTCTGCATCTATTCCGCATCCGCTCCCGCTTAAAATTCACTCTGTGTTCACTCGCTATAGAATGATTTTCTTCTCGACCCGGACACTAAATCCCACAAATCTCACATTAAAATTTCCCATTTGTGGGAAATGAGTGATTGGGGATAACAAATATAAAATGTTGGCTATACAAGAATTTTATTTGTTATTTGTCTTATCGTGAAATTGTACGCCAAAAATATGAGTACACGAAAACTGTTGGTCTACTAGCTATACTACTAAATAAAAAAATGTTTTTTTAAACATTCCGCTCCTGTCCAAAGTACACGGGAGTTACCGACTGCTACTGTCTTTCAGCAAAGAATCATGAAAAAGTATCACAGTTCCCACAAAAAATAAGAAGCAGCACTGTTTTCAACATTTGATAATAATCAAAAATGTTACTTGAGCCACAAATCCTCATATTAGAATGATTTCTGAAGGGTCATGTGACACTGAAGACTGGAGTAATGATGCTAAATTCAGCTTTGATCATGGGAATAAATTACAGTTTAAAATATATTCACATAGAAAACCGTTATTTTAAAATCACAAATATTTCACAATATTACTGTTTTTACTGTATTTTTGATCAAATAAATGCAGTCTTGGTGAGCAGAAGAGACTTCTTTTAAAATCATTAACAAATACCACCATCCCCAAACTAAATAAATAAAGTGTCTAAATGCTTCACCAATAGGAGTGACGTTTGTATAGAAATGAGCCTGAGAGACTTTAGGGTCACGGTGAGTTTGGGGTCAGAGATCGTCCACGCCTGGGTCACGATCATAAAGCTCTCGGCCCTTGAAACTTGTCGTAAAGCCAAGGGTCGTCACAGAGTCCGAGGGGTCAGAGGGCGTGCTCAGGTCATAGTGGGAGACGTTCATGAGAAGATTTCTACTCGTAGGGACACAGAAAGACTTGCAATTTAAAGAGTGCCATTGAAGTTTTTTTAGGAAGCGGGCTATAGCAGGAAATTAGGTAATCTGTTAAAACCGCATTTCCCAGGGTGCACTGGGCCGTTTGCCAGGGACTGCTGGGTAACTACCAACACAACCACTATAACGTTATGGAGACACGACTGGAATAGGATAGACAATCTGCCTCAGATAGTAGCTCTCTTCCAAAACCTAGTGAGCTGCCTATTTAGGCAGTATTTTAAGGCTTCATATGTGCGTTCGATTCAATTGAAGGCTGCTCCAAAAGGTAGGCGGCAACCTTACGCTGCCTTCTGAAATTTTGACCAAATTCTAAGGCAGCATCGCATGTATTTATCACAAATGATGCGATCCCAGAATGCATTGCTCTGTGAAAATTTCTGATTGAAAAAGCAGATAGGTTAATTTATCCAATATTTGTGTGTTTGTGTATCATAATTATGTCCTAATGTCAAACTCTCTTGTAACAGAGACATTATGAGGAGGAGACAGAACAGTTGCATAAAAATTAATGTGAGAAATCATAATGCTCACAATGCTTGTTAAAAGAGCGAATCGTCTTTTTAATAAAGCTGTCACCTGTTTTTGTTTATTGTACAAAAACTTCCAGCTCATGTTTTTAAGGTGAATGATTCGTGATAGAGAAGCAAAATACACCTTTCAGATATTATTGCTGATTTGAAAACACTTAACTTTTTAATGTTTTTTTGAAAAACATAAAAACCAAAGCTGCATTTATTTTATCTAAAATACAGTAAAAATTGTGAAATATTATTACAATTTAAAACAAATGTTTTCTATTTGAATATAATTTATTAATGGAGTTTATTCCTGTGATCAAAGCTGAATTTTCAGCATCATTACTCCAGTGATCCTTCAGAAATCATTATAATATGTGATATTATCATCAATATTGAATATTGAAGTTGTGCTGTTTAATATTTGTATAAAAAAATAAGCATTTTTTCAGGATTCTCTGATGAATCTTTTTCAACATTATACATGTCATTGTTTTTTGCGATCAATTTAATGCATTCTTGCTGACTAAAAGTATTTATTTTTTCCAAAAACTGCAAGACCAATTACTAGTGTTTGAGTTAGCTTGTGCTTGCGTGTGTGTGTGTGTGTGTGTGTGAGTGTTCATGTTCTTGAACTTGAATTTGTAAAGCTAATTATAATTCTGTAATCAGCAGCACTTCCAGACTACACACACATCTCTCAGGAGTACAGATGACAATAACACGACAACACATTTGCATATGCTGAGTATTTATTCATCTGATCAGATCGCCTAACTATATGCATCATGTTTAAACCTTTAAGCACCTGAGATGGTTGTATACCAGGTCCATATTCTGCTTCCATCCCTCATGTGGAAAAAAACTGTGTAGCACTTTTGAGCACTTTGTATGGAATTTATGTGTCTCCATTGACCCGTCAAACAGGCCTGTCTTTCTGTATTTTAGTGTCTGTGTTTCCATGCGATTAGCTGCTCTGTGGTTGGCAGTTAAGCGAGGTTAAAGGTCAAATGAGGCGCTTATGACCTTCCTGCAAAAGTTCACACAAGGAACCAACAGCTGCTCAAAGGAATCAAAGTTTCACTCTCACATACAGTAGTAAAAAAAAAGCGGCCTAAGCATCGAGGAACGAAAGCTAAGCTCTGGAACATCATGTATAAGTGGAGTTTTTGGGGTGATGTCAGGATGCTCAAACGGAAAGAGCAATGTTATGAATAGACTTTTCAGGGAAATTGACATGGTTCACTTAAAGTTATTTAGCTGGGATATAACAAAGCATTTTAACATTTGAAAACAATGAAACAAGGGCTTGTGGAAACGGTTGCGATATTAAAGAGGTCTCATTTGTAATTTCCCTTTCCTGAGTCAGTGGTGCGGGATCTGTAATGTTGTTTTCAAAGTCATGGGAGTCTTGTTGACATCATCAGATATGTAGATCAGAATCTGTCTGCCTCCTGCTAAACCCACAGCATTTCTTCAAATCTGCACAAAATGATTCTTGACAAGACATACACTACCACTGAATTTTTTTGGGGTCAGTAAGATTCAGCAAGGATGCATTAAAGCCCCACTAAAGTGCTTTTAAACGTGCAGCATTATTCAATGTGTTGCCGTAATTTCCACTGAAACAGGAAGAAAGAGCCTGACATATCAAACAGCTCCTCCCCTTTTTTGAAATAGCCAATAGCATTTAGTTTATATCACAGCTTAAAATACAGCATTCTGTATGGGTCCAATATGTTTTCTGGTCTGCGCCGACTCGCACATGTAATCCGCTCTGTGCTATCATGCCTCTGGACCGGAGCTATGGCAGCTCACATGAAACCAGACTTCATTCGCCCCAATGGAAAGCATATTTACACTGTCTGAATCATTCCCTATTTCCTATATAGTGCACTGTGTGCCATTTACCATGTAGAAAATAGTCAAATCCGAATTCAGCCGCAGCTTATTTATAGTGTGGAGGGCGGGACGTTTATGATTCTAGAGAGCATTTGATTGGACAAGAAATCTGATGACAAGCTGAACTTCTGAGTGATGTCATCAAAATCATTGATCCATATTTGAGGATGTGCGAGACTGTAAGTTTTGTTTTGGAGAACACTAGCTTATAGATAAAAAAAAGCCCACATTTTGAATTCATGGGGTCTTTAAATTGATCAAAAGTGACAGTAAAGACGTTTACAGTGCTACAAAAGATTTCTGTTTTAAATAATATTCTGTTATTTTAAACTTGCTATTCTTTAAAGAATCCTGAAACAAATTCATCACAGTTTCCAATTCGAAAATATTGCGCAGCATAACTTTTTTCAACATTGTTAATAATCAGAAATGTTTCTTGAGCAGCAAATCATCATATCAGAATGATTTCTGAAGGATCATGTGCCCTGAAGACTGGAGTAATGATGCTGGAAATTCAGCTTTGATCACATCAAATATATTCAAATAGAAAACTATTATTTTACAATATTTCACAATATTACTGTTTTTCTGTATTTTTATCATGCAGCCTTGGTGAGAACTTTCTCTCAGTATCATCATGCATGTAAACTGAAGTATGAATGAAGCAGTTCTTTGAACAGTCTGAACTGTTGGATCCATGTAAACAAGCATTTGTTTCCAGGATGCCAGTAATTCAGAGGATTCAGATGTCTAACACACACACACACACACACACACACACACACACACACACACACACACACAGAGACATCCTGTCTCCTGTTAACTGAGAGTTTGTCCTCACATGACAGTAAAAACCTGCAGGCTACATTTCCACAGTGATTTCAAATCAATATTTACCTAAACACACACACACAACATAGTCTGTTGTCTTGCTGGCAAAAGAAGTTTACATAAAACGCGTCTGCTTTTGATTTGCAAGCAATACGAGTAAAAATCCTTGTGCGTTTGTGTCTGTGTTTCACCTTGTTTTTACCTCATGTGTTTGTTGTTTCCGTGTCTTTAAGGAGGAGAAGGCCCACCTTGGGACTACCATGAGTGACACAATGGACGACCAATCAACAGTGAGTTCTCAGAAGGAGGAGGAGGAGCCAGCCATCAAACTCCCATCCACACCCACACCTCAGCAGCAGAACACTGACCCCGCCTCGCCAACGGTTGCCACAACGCCTGAGCCGCCTCCTGTCGCCTGCGGTAACAAAGTGATAGCCAGATCCTCAGGGATAGAGCCGGAGTATGAGGTGAATATCTTGATCCATCACCAATCTCTGCATCTCAAATTTAGGTTAACATGTTGCGATTAATATAATTTATGTGGTTTCTATGTTAATTTGAGAAATGAATGCTTGAACATATTTATTCTGATTAATATACACTATATTGCCAAAAGTATTGGGAAACCCCAAATCATTGAATTCAGGTGTTCTAATCACTTCCATCATGGCCACAGGTGTGTAAATCAAGCCCTAGGCATGCAGACGCTTCTACAAACATTTGTGAAAGAATGGGTCGCTCTCAGGAGCTCAGTGAACTCAAGCGTGGTACCGTGATAGGTTGCCACCTGTGCAATAAGTCCATTCGTGAAATTTCCTCACTATTAAATATTCCACACTCAACTGTAAGTGGTATTATAACAAAGTGGAGGCAATTGGGAACAACAGCCACTCAGCCATGAAGTGCTAGGCCACGTATAATCTGAAGCCCCTTAGTTCCAATGAAAGGAACTCTTAATGCTTCAGCATGCCAAGACATTTTGGACAATTTCATGTTCCCAACTTTGTGGAAACAGTTTGAGGATGGCCCCTTCCTGTTCCAACATGACTGCGCACCAGTGCACAAAGCAAGGTCCAAAAGGTCCAGAGTCCTGACCTCAACCTCAACCCGATAGAACACCTTTGGGATGAATTAGAGCAGAGACTGTGGGCCGGGCCTTCTCATCCAACATCAGTTTCTGACCTCACAAATGCTCTTGGTCAAAAGAATGGTAAAAAAATTCACATAAACAAACTCCTAAGCCTTGTGGAAAGCCTCCCAGAATATTTGCATATTTGAATGTTTGCTTATGATTAATATGAGTTAGCAAAAACTACAATGGTATAATTACAGAAGATTATATTTTTCTGTAATAATATTAATAATAACCACAAGAAAAATATTTAATATATATACATAATAATATTTATTATTATGTCATACTCATATTAAATGGGTCAAAAATTTAACGTTACCATTAATTTTACATTAAATTACATTCATTTGTAAATTCAATTCTTAAATATATTTATTATAATAATAAATTAAAATGTATAAAAATTAAAATGATATTATTAATTAGATAACAATATTAAATAATATTATTAATATTATGATACATTTTAAAACATATATATATTAGGGAAAAATTAAGAAATGAATATTAAACAAAACAATATTGCAATTAATCACAGAAAACTGTACAATGAATTACTTGCACAAAAACCTCACATTAAATAATAAAACAGCTCACATAGTATTTAGTTCGACTTTCTGATTTTGATGATTGGCATTTTTTGAAGGTCAGCTGCTTTTGTTCAGTGACCATTTATTTGAAAAAGAAGAAAAAATCTGTTTCAGGATTTTCTTTTTTATTTGTGGCCTTACAGTCCCTCAGACTGAGTTATTTTTGACCTACAATATGTGAGGTTAAACTGAAGCTGATATTTCTCAGGACGGCCGTGGCTTCGGGATCGGAGAGCTCATCTGGGGAAAGTTACGGGGCTTCTCCTGGTGGCCCGGACGGATCGTTTCGTGGTGGATGGCGGGTCGCAGTCGGGCCGCTGAAGGAACCCGCTGGGTCATGTGGTTTGGAGATGGCAAATTCTCAGTGGTGAGTCAGTCGACCAATCAAGATCCTTCATGAGTGCTGATAACAGACATTATAGTGAAAATCCCTCCCTCTCTCAGGTGTGTGTGGAAAAGCTGTTGCCCTTGAGTACATTTTGCACATCTTTTCATCAGCCCAGCTACAACAAACAGCCCATGTACAGAAAAGCCATCTATGAAGTTTTACAGGCAAGTCATTCAGAAACAAACATGGATATTGCTCCATCATGTGTGTTATTGTTCGGATTTACTAACTGATAGTGACACTAATGTCTTTGACTAAACTTTATTTTGCACAAATATAGAGTGTACATAAAGTATTTATGGATTTAATTATGTTTATAGGCCAGCATGTGTGTATTTTCTCATGTTTACGTGGATCTCTACACAGACGGCGAGTACGCGTGCAGGTAAACCGTTCTCTGTGTGTGAGTCCACGGATGACTCTGACACGGTGAAGAGTGTGGAACTGCAGACACGGCAGATGATTGATTGGGCCAGTACTGGGTTCCTCCCCTCCGGTGACAAAGGCCTGGAGCCGCCACCAGGTACTATCTAATTTCATTTATTTATAGTTAATTATTATTTATTAAAAATACTTTTCTAGTACATGTCATTGCTATCTTAGAGAAACAATTGAGATATTAGAGACATTGCATTTCTATGTGTAATTGTGTTTGTGTGTTCTAGCGGAAAGAAATCCATATACTGAGGTTTATCCAGAGATGTGGGTGGAGCCTGAGGCTGCTGCGTACAGCTCCACCCCCTGCTAAGAAACCCAGGAAGAACAGTGTTGAGAAACCTAAAATCAGAGAGATTATAGATGAAGGAACACGAGGTATCTCACACACACACACACACGTGCCAAAGCAAACTATATTTACATTTCACATAAGTTGTTCCTACTAGAACCGCAGCGGTTGTTAACACGTATTTTGTTTTCCTCAGAGAGACTCATGTATGAAGTCAGGCAGAAGTGTCGCAATATCGAAGGTGAGTTTGTTATTGAATGTAATCTTTGACCCCTGGACGTTTGCTCTTTTGAAAAGACTGAAACATAACATCCATTTTAGTGACATTGTTTAGTATAGATTTTGGCAACATCAATATTACCATTTAAAATATATGCATCAGTGTGAATATATGTATTTCCAAAAGTTAAGAAATATAATAAAATACCTTAACTTTTGGAAGTCTGATTAAATTAAGAGTCAGGAAAGAAATCCTGGTTGATATTACTTCTGGTTCATTTATCACATTAGGAAAAAAGTCACAAAATGTGCATACTGTGCTTAGTATACATCCAGCATAAATAATATGGTACAAGAGCATGCTATTCCAAACATTATAATGGAGTCTTTTTGTGTGCAGATATCTGTATTTCCTGTGGAAGTCTGAACGTATCACTTGAACACCCTCTGTTTATTGGAGCCATGTGCCAGAGCTGCAAGGTACACATGCACACATTTCCACCTGTCAATCAACCCATTCTGACTTCTGATTGGTTCTGAGGTGGTGTTCTGTTCCCCTGCAGAATTGTTTCCTGGAGTGTGCGTATCAGTACGACGATGACGGTTATCAGTCATACTGCACCATCTGCTGTGGAGGAAGAGAAGTGCTTATGTGCGGGAACAGCAACTGCTGCAGGTGTGTATGTATGGGCTTTTTTCTGCATCTGCAGCTACATTCACATTAATCCAGATATATATGAAAACAGTGTTTTACTTTCAAAACGTCCTCTATCCACAATAGCGTCAAAGTCGGCGTAGATTCCGAGTGAAACGGCTTCTCGAACAAGAAAAAATGGATTAGATTGTTGAGTGGTTGTGGTTTGCTATTGGTCAATCTCACGTGATTGACAGGTGTCCCGTACAGGTGTACATTTATTTGTAGGGCGCTTTTCACAATGCATATCGTTTTAAAGCAGCTTTACAAAAAGTGCATGTTTCTACATTACAATTTAGAGTAATCTGTTATCTGAGGTGACTGTCCAAGTAATGTCCATTTGACAGAATGTACAGTTCTAAGATAATACAAATCATGCCGTTAGCTAACCTCATGTATTCAATTCATTTAGGTAGAAACAATGAGCAGTTATTATATATATATAAATAATGTATAATGAATACTTCAATATTCTATTAAAATTTTAATAGAAGACACAACAATCCCAGTACAACCATAGATATATATGGGCACGATATGCGTCACGTCTAAACATGCGGCATCATTTTTGAATACTTGCGTTTCACAGTCCACACTACAAAATAGTTTTCAAATATATCCACTTCAAAAGCGTCTTCAAAAAGCGTCATTTTCACTGGACTAAGATGTTGTCTCAGTGTGAAAGAAAGGTCAAAATTTAGAGAAAAATGTGTTTCTAAATGTATCCAAATTAATGTAGACGTATCTTGAGAAAGATCTGTGTGAATCGACTGTGTGTGTGTTTGTGTAGGTGTTTCTGTGTGGAGTGTGTTGATCTGCTCGTCGGGGCCGGTTCGGCTAAGGCCGCTATCCTTGAAAACCCCTGGAACTGCTACATGTGCTGCAGCAGGAACGTCCTCGGCCTTCTGAGGCGCAGAGCCGACTGGCCCGCACGACTGCGGCTGTTCTTCGCCAACAACCACGACCAGGACTTTGTGAGTTGATCTAGTTTTGCACAATTTGGCATATCAATTATAAAATAAAACAAGACCAATGTTCCCTCATAGCTGCACGCATGGGCACTTGTGATGCCGTGGCTGCACAGAAAGAATAAAATGCTGCGCAGATGACAGACGCAGTCACGAAATGTTGGAAGAAATCTATTTGATTGTAATTGCAGTGCTCTGTTCAAGCACTATAGAGTTAGTATCGATATAGTGTTAGGCTCGGGGAATGCGGTTTACAGGTTTCATAGAAAGAGAATGATGTCGCATGTGAGTGGCAGTGAGTCGTGTTTGCGGTCCAGATAGCTGAGAGGCGACATGAAGCACAAAGACATGTGAAATAAAAATTTGATTCAGTGGTGGAAATAAAGGATGATGGACACAGCACGGTAACAAAACAGACATTTATAGTTACACACCCACCACAAGTGTAGCATGCAAACTCGAAACACCTCAGTAACACACGTCAGTTTGAATAGATTTGAGTTCAATTCTGTGATTAAATACTCACCCTCATGTCGTTCGACACCCGTAAGACCTTTGTTCACCTTTGGAACACAAATGAAGATATTTTTGTTGAAATCCGATGGCTCAGAAAGGCCTCCATTGACACCAATGTTAGTTTATGTGCGCAAAAAAAAACGAAATAACTTATAAACTGATGGGCCGATTTCAAAACACAGCTTCCTGAAGCTTCGACACGTTATGAATCAGTGTATCGAATCAGTGGTTCGGAGCGCCAAAGCCACGTGATTTCAGCAGTTTGACACGCGATCCGAATCATGAATTGATACACTGATTCATAATGCTTCGAAGCTTCAGGAAGCAATCGGCCATCTCTTTATAAGTCGTTATTTAGGGTTTTTTTGCGCACAAAAACTATTCTCGCCGCTTCATAAAATTATTGTAGACCCACTGTAGTGAGATGGACTTTGTAATGACGTCTTTAGTGCCTTTTATGTGTCTTGAGTAGGGTTGGGTATGGTTTTGATTTGAACGACTCTGATTCCGATTCCTACTTTCGATTTTGGTTCTTTTCGATTCTCGATTCCGATTCTTTGAGGGGTGGAGTCAAATCATGTCACAGGCTCATTTCACAGAAGATCATTTTATTTTGATGCAATAATGAGTTTTAGTTTTGGGAGTTGCAGCCCATGTGGGAGAAAATTATGAATGCTTCATCACCAGACCAAAAGACCAAAAATTTTCTCTTTGCTGCAAATGGAGTTTCACACTGAGTCTCCGCCGGTTTAGCAATAGTATAAGCAGCATATTATGACTGCTACTAGCATGGGCAATTTGCGTAATTATACATTCATCTACAAGGGGAAAAAATTATGTCTGTAACGTTGTTGTACACCACAATTAGCAATTTGGTCAAGGGGTTTGTTATTTCACTACAATCACTTACCTGATTGTGACGAGGTAACGTTAATAACGTTGGTTAGCGCAGTGTTGCCCGAGGACAAGACAGTGTAGACAGCACGTCAAACACGCTACACTCGTTAATGTGTACACCATGCAAGCGTAGGTGTTTAGTCATATTTGTAGTGCATCCTCCCGTGTAAGAAATAAGTTTGTCACTGTGCCGACCCAGACTTTTTAAAAGTGAAATAAAGCCATACTTTTGACCGTCGCTTACCGTGCTCCATGGCTTCAAAAGAACAAGCGGACGCGGCTAGCACTTCCATAAATCTGGTGGCCACTATGGAAACCAAAACTTGCGCGTTTGGAACCGATGATCGAAATCGAAAACAAATTTTCTTAACGATTCCAATGGCATCGTTATTTTTTAAACGGTTCCAAGTTGGAACCGGTTCTCGATGCCCAACCCTAGTCTTGAGAGAGGAAATGACATTGGTGTCAATGGAGGCCGTTCAGAGCCATCAGATTTCAACAAAAATATCTTCATTTGTGTTCTGAAGATGAACAAAGGTCTTACGGGTGTCGAATGACATGAGGGTGAGTAATTAATGACTAACCCTTTTAAAAACCTTCTCAGTGTAACTGCTTTTTTTTCATATTATATTACAAACCCGATTCCAAAAAAGTTGGGACACTGTACAAATTGTGAATAAAAAAGGAATGCAATAATTTACAAATCTCATAAACTTATATTTTATTCAAAATAGAATATAGATAACATATAAAATGTGAGACATTTTGAAATGTCATGTCAAATTTTGTCTCATTTTGATATCATGAGAGCTACACATTCCAGAAAAATTGGGACAGGTAGCAATAAGAGGCCGGAAAAATTAAATATACATTTAAGGAACAGCTGGAGGACCAGTTTGCAACTTATTAGGTCAATTGGCAACATGACTGGGTATAAAAAGAGCCTCTCAGAGTGGCAGTGTCTCTTAGAAGTCAAGATGGGCAGAGGATCACCAATTCCCCCAATGTTGCGGCGAACAATTGTGCTGCAATATCAGAAAGGAGTTTCTCCGAGAAAAATTGCAAAGAGTTTGAAGTTATCATCAGCTACAGTGCATAATATAATTTTAAGATTCAGAGAATCTGAAACAATCACTGTGTGTAAGGGTCAAGGCGGGAAAACCATACTGGAAGCCCGTGATCTTCAGGCCCTTAGACGGCACTGCATCACATACAGGAATGCTACTGAAATGGAAATCACAACATAGGCTCAGGAATACTTCAAGAAAACGTTGTCGGTGAACACAATCCACCGTGCCATTCGCCGTTGCCGGCTAAAACTCTATAGGTCAAAAAAGAAGCCATATCTAAACATAATCCAAAAGTGCAGGTGTTTTCTCTGGGCCAAGGCTCATTTAAAATAGACTGTGGCAAAGTGGAAAACTGTTCTGTGGTCAGACGAATCAAAATTTGAAAACTGGGAAGCCATGTCATCCGGATTAAAAAGGACAAGGACAACCCAAGTTGCTCGGTTATCAGCGCTCGGTTCAGAAGCCTGCATCTCTGATGGGATGGGGTTGCATGAGTGCGTGTGGCATGGCCAGCTTACATATCTGGAAAGGCACCATCAATGCTGAAATGTATTTCCAAGTTCTAGAACAACATATGCTCCTATCCAGACGTCGTCTCTTTCAGGGAAGACCTTGCATTTTCCAACATGACAAAGCCAGACCACATACTGCATCAATTACAACATCATGGCTACGTAGAAGAAGGATCCGGGTACTGAAATGGCCAGCCTGCAGTCCAGATCTTTCACCCTTAGAAAACACTTGGGGCATCATAAAGAGGAAGATGTGACAAAGAAGACCTAAGACAGTTGAGCAACTAGAAGCCTGTATTAGACAAGAATGGGACAACATTCCTATTCCTAAACTTGAGCGACTTGTCTCCTCAGTCCCCAGGCGTGTGCAGACTGTTATAAAGAGAAGAGGGGATGCCACACAGTGCTGAACATGGCCTCGTTATTCTCGTAAAATGATACATTTTCTCAGTTTAAACATTTGAGGTCATCTATGTTGTATTCTGAATAAAATATTGAAATTTGAAACTTCCACATCATTGCATTCTGTTTTATTCACAATTTGTACAGTGTCCCAACTTTTTTTGGAATCGGGTTTGTATATTATGTTTTTATAAAGAATTGAATTGTCCAGGGGGAGATTTTTAAAAGTATTTCTTGGTAAAGAAGATTTAAAAAACCTAAAATGTGCTTAATTTAGTTACTTTTGCTTGTTTTTAAAATTGATTTAATATATCACTAAGTTACATCAAGTGTTAAATAAAATAGAAATGGCACATTAAAGTTAAACGTTATAACATTATGTATGATGAAACCACCTTTTTTGTGTGTTTATTTACAGGTCTAGTATAAAGAATGTTTTCTCTCAGGTGACCAACATGTCCGATATGAGACAGATTCAGATTTAAAAAGACAATAGTGTCATTAATCAGCTCAAGGCAGTTCAGTGTTGATGTTGCAAAAAATAATCAATTATAAAATGAATTCAATTCAGCTATAAAGAGAATGATGTCATTATTCAGCTCAATTTAGTTCAAGTTTTGTTCTCTTCATTCATTCAAATCAATAATATTACTGATTATTGAGTGTCTTTTAAATCACTTTTAAAATAATACAAATGGAAGTTGAAAAGGAAAATCTGTTAATCTCTCCCTCTCAGGAACTACCGAGGTTGTATTCTCCAGTAGTGGCGGAGAAGAGGCAGCCAATCAGAGTGCTCTCTTTATTTGATGGCATCGCTACAGGTGAGATCACATCACCAATGAGGTTCATTCTCGTGTTACGCATCACATTTGAGCTTCGTCAGGAACCAATGGGGTTCATTCTCGTGTTATGCAGCACGTTTGAGCTTCATCAGGAACCAATGAGGTTCATTCTCGTGTTACGCATCACGTTTGAGCTTCATCAGGAACCAATGAGGTTCATTCTCGTGTTACGCAGCACGTTTGAGCTTCGTCAGGAACCAATGAGGTTCATTCTCGTGTTACGCAGCACGCTTGAGCTTCGCCAGGAACCAATGAGGTTCATTCTCGTGTTATGCAGCACGCTTGAGCTTCATCAGGAACCAATGAGGTTCATTCTCGTGTTACGCAGCACGCTTGAGCTTCATCAGGAACCAATGAGGTTCATTCTGTTATGCAGCACGCTTTGAGCTTCATCAGGAACCAATGAGGTTCATTCTCGTGTTACGCATCACGCTTGAGCTTCATCAGGAACCAATGAGGTTCATTCTCATGTTATGCAGCACGTTTGAGCTTCATCAGGAACCAATGAGGTTCATTCTCGTGTTACGCATCACGCTTGAGCTTCATCAGGAACCAATGAGGTTCATTCTCGTGTTATGCAGCACGCTTTGAGCTTCATCAGGAACCAATGAGGTTCATTCTCGTGTTACGCATCATGTTTGAGCTTCAGCGAGAACCAATGAGGTTCATTCTAGTGTTACGCATCACGCTTTGAGCTTCATCAGGAACCAATGAGGTTCATTCTAGTGTTACGCATCACGCTTTGAGCTTCATCAGGAACCAATGAGGTTCATTCTAGTGTTACGCATCACGCTTGAGCTTCATCAGGAACCAATGAGGTTCATTCTCGTGTTACGCAGCACGCTTGAGCTTCCCAGGAACCAATGAGGTTCATTATCGTGTTACGCATCACGCTTGAGCTTCATCAGGAACCAATGAGGTTCATTCTAGTGTTACGCATCACGTTAGAGCTTCATCAGGAACCAATGAGGTTCATTCTAGTGTTACGCAGCACGCTTTGAGCTTCATCAGGAACCAATGAGGTTCATTCTCGTGACGCATCACGCTTTGAGCTTCATCAGGAACCAATGAGGTTCATTCTCGTGTTACGCAGCACGCTTTGAGCTTCATCAGGAACCAATGAGGTTCATTCTCGTGTTACGCATCACGCTTGAGCTTCATCAGGAACCAATGAGGTTCATTCTAGTGTTACGCATCACGTTTGAGCTTCATCAGGAACCAATGAGGTTCATTCTCGTGTTACGCATCACGTTTGAGCTTCATCAGGAACCAATGAGGTTCATTCTCGTGTTATGCAGCACGCTTGAGCTTCCCAGGAACCAATGAGGTTCATTATCGTGTTACGCATCACGTTTGAGCTTCATCAGGAACCAATGAGGTTCATTCTAGTGTTACGCATCACGTTTGAGCTTCATCAGGAACCAATGAGGTTCATTCTAGTGTTACGCATCACGTTAGAGCTTCATCAGGAACCAATGAGGTTCATTATCGTGTTACGCAGCACGCTTGAGCTTCCCAGGAACCAATGAGGTTCATTATCGTGTTACGCAGCACGCTTGAGCTTCCCCAAGAGGTTTGTTCTCATGCGTCAAGCAGGTTCGGTTGAGCTTCTGTTTATGTTCGCTTCTATCAATGTTTATATGTGAATAAAAGCCTAAATTAAACCTGTTCATCCTATAAAGCGATCGAGTCTCTTCAGAAATTTGGACTAAACCACTCAATTCATATGGATTAGTTTTACGATCTCTTTATGAACTTTTTGAAGCGTCACAGGGGTTGTGTAGGTGTCAATGGAGGGACAGAAATCTCTCAGATTTCATCAAAAAGATCTTCAGTCTTATGGGTGTGGAATGACATGAGGGTGAGCAATTAATGGCAGAATTTTTGGGTGAATTATCCCTTTTACTCTAAGGGAGATGTGTTTTTAGTGTTTAAAGGTGTAGTTCACCCTAAATGAAAACTGTCATCATTCACTCATTCTGAAGTTGTTTCTCAACCTGTATGAGTTTCTTTCTTCTGTTAAACACAAAAGAACATGTTTTTGGTAACCAAAGAGTTTCTGGTCCCCATTGTATTTTTTTAATACGTTCATCTGTTTGTTTACTAATATTCTTCAAAATATCTTCCTTTGTGTTCAGTTTAACACGTGGCAGTGTGAATAAGCCAGTTCTGTGTGTGTTTCTGCGGTCAGGGTATCTGGTCCTGAAGGATCTGGGTATTGAAATGGAGCGGTATGTGGCATCAGAGGTGTGTGAAGACTCCATCAAAGTGGGGATGGTGCGACACCATGGAAAGATCACGTATGTGGGTGATGTCAGGAACGTCACACACAAGAATGTGAGCATGTGTCTTTCTCTCTTACTCGCACTGTCTTTTCTCCTGGACTCACTTATGATGTCCCTCACTTTTTGCATCACTTTTTGTTTCTGTAGATTCAGGAGTGGGGACCTTTTGATCTTGTGATTGGTGGAAGCCCCTGTAACGACCTGTCCATTGTAAACCCTGCCAGGAAAGGCCTCTACGGTATGACACCCAGTTTGAGATCCCTATCCGGCATCAAAACCACAATATTTGTGTGTGTGTGTGTGTGTGTGTGTGTGTGTGTGTGTGTGTGTGTGTGTGTGTGTGTGTGTGTGTGTGTGTGTGTGTTAGAGATGCATGATTAATCTTTAAAAGTTTATGATCTCGATTCAAGCATCCATCTATCTTATTCCTAAATGATAATGATTCAGCTATGTCGTTCACAGCGAACATTCACAGCGAACATTCAAATCTGCATTTGAGCATTTGTCATTTATTAGTATGAGCTTCAGTCCTTTCCAGTAATGGGATAAAAGTTTATAGTTCATATATAAACACTGATGTTTACGGCAGCGATGAAATAGAGTAAATCACCTTTGGAAAGCAACTTGACACTTCAAATAAAGGTTGTATCAATTACATGGTTACACCAGTAGGTGGCGACAAGTGTCTGTATTTGTTATTGAATAATTTATTGAAGTCTTTATGAGTGAATCATTCATTCAACCGATTTAAAAAAATGTCAAATTTAATATATTTTTTTAAATAGACCTCAGCAATTAACATTTTGTCTGAACCTCTAGTAAAGTACGTTTTGTTTAATTGTCTGTTTGGAATCGTGATCTGTAATGTAAACAAAAAATTCGGGATTATCAGTTTATCCAGAATCGGGCAAATCTCGATCAATGCATTTGTGTTGTATTAAATGTTTGTCCGTGTGTGTGTGTTGTGCAGAGGGCACTGGGCGTCTGTTTTTTGAGTTCTACCGGCTGCTTCATGAAGCGCGACCCAAAAATGGAGACAACCGACCGTTCTTCTGGCTGTTTGAAAATGTTGTTGCCATGGGAGTCAGTGACAAAAGAGACATCTCACGCTTTCTGGAGGTGTGTTTACACACACACACACACACACACACATGCCTAAAGTGAATCATGTGTGAATCACTGCCCTCTTGTGGTTTGACATGTAACAGTCTATATGTACAGTGAGCACTAAATGGATTTGGACAATGAAAAATGTCTGAGTTTCACGTCTGATGAACACACAGTACTGGGTTTGGATGGTTTGGGTAGATTTAAAGGTGAGTTGAGGGGAAAAGGAAGGGTCAATAGTCTAATTATACATGTAATTACAGAAATTATTTAATTACATGCAGGGATTGTTTAAAATATGAGCACAATGTAAAACACGTATGTACACAATCAATGCATTGAATAAAACAGTTAATTTGTTAGTTAAAGACTATTGGACCTACAGTTTTATCTAATGCAGTCACATTCAGGCAACTGATATTGATATTTATTTTATTTCCTATTAAAAACGTTTTTTAAATTAATTGTTTTCATCATTTCACAATTTCAGTTTTAATCACTCAGACAACTCTATAATCATGTGAATATAATATGATAAATCTTTTCTACTTTGTTTTCATGTTAGTATTTTTAAATCTGAATCAGTGACAAGGCAAGTGTCCAAATGGATTTTGGAGTCACAGTATTTATGTTTTCAATATTGATAATCATAAATGTTTATTAAGCATCAAATTCTCATATTAGAATGATTTCTGAAGGGTCATGTGACACTGAAGACTGGAGTAATGATGCTGAAAATTCAGCTTTGATCACAGGAATAAATTACATTTTACAATATATTCACACAGAAGCCAGTTATTTTAAATTGCATGTACTTTTCTCTCTGTGCGTCCAGTGTAATCCAGTAATGATCGACGCTAAGGAGGTGTCTGCCGCACACAGAGCTCGATACTTCTGGGGCAACTTACCTGGAATGAACCGGTACAATCTACAATATGAGTGAGATTAGATGTTATTGGTGGTGTTTGAGTTACATGTAAAAAAAAACAGGCATGAAAATGAACATCAGGACAAACTCTTTCTCTTTCAGACCACTGTCCGCCATGGCAAATGATAAACTCGACCTGCAAGACTGTCTGGAACATGGACGCACAGCCAAGGTGTGTTTGTGTGTTTGTGTCTGTGTGTGTATGTGTGTGTGTGTGTGTGTGTGTGTGTGTGTGTGTGTGTGTGTGTGTGTGTGTGTGTGTGTGTGTGTGTGTGTGTGTGTGTGTGTGTGTGTGTGTGTTTTATTATAGCCAAGTCAAGTCACCTTTATTTTCAAAGCAGCTTTGCAGTGATAATAGGAAAATGGTGCATTTCAGCTGTTGTTCAGCTGAAGTCAGTTCAGTGTTGATTCAGTTCCGTTGTAAAGATCATCAGTTATTAAATGAGTTCATTTCATCTAAGCAGTTCTGCAAAAAATGTATATCGTCGTCCAGCTCAGTTCAGTTCAGTTCTCATACAGCAGCGTCAGTACAGTCAGATCAATAATATTGTTGAATATTAAGTTTCCCCGACTAAGCAAGCCAGAGGCGACATTGGCAAGGAACCCAAACTCCATCAGGTGACAGAATGGAGAAAAAAACCTTGGGAGAAACCAGGCTCAGTCGAGGGGCCAGTACTCCTCTGGCCAACGAACAAACACGGTGTGATTATGATTATTATACATGTAAAGATCATGATGGTTTGTAATTTATTGACAAATTATTATTGACTGTATCCAGACATAATTTCACATGAAGGTCTGAGTCTTGTTTAAGGCACTTTAAGTTTATTTAAATATATATATTAATTTTCAAATATTTCAGATTGACGCCCCTTTATGTTGCATAGACCCAAAACAAACAGTGATTGGTTAATGTCCAGGTCAACCAGACAATCTCCTCCCTTCTAAGCGGGTTGTTGACCCATGACAATAGACCTGCTACGTGACACTAGGTTTGGGTGGCCAACAGGGAAGTGATTTACTCTCGTACGGACTTTGTTTTTCAGTTCGGCAAAGTGCGAACCATCACAACTCGTTCCAACTCCATAAAACAAGGAAAAGACCAGCACTACCCCGTCTACATGAACAATAAAGAGGATATCCTGTGGTGCACTGAGATGGAGAGGTGAGGGCGGTCCGTCACATGACCTGTGCTTCAAGTATTATTTCATCCCAAAGCCAAGGGATTCAAATAAAGCAGATTTCTATGTGGAGATTTTTACATTTAACAAGAATTCAAAATACTAATTTAGAATTTTCATTTTAAATTGTAATACTTTACAATTAGAGATTTAATAATTTAGATAGTTGATAATTTAATAATAAAATTAATATAAAATATAATAATGATTGATGAGTCTGGCATAAGTGTCTAAATACATTTTGGAGTCCCTGTACATATATTTATAGCAATAAGATTTGAAGGAATTACATATTTTTTAAGCAATAACTTTCTTCAGCAAGGACACGTTAAATTGATTAAAAGACATTCATACATGTTGCAAAAGTTGTGTTTTAAACATTTAAAAAGAATCCTGAAAAAAATATATATACATATATAATTTTTGTATTGTTGCTCTTATTTGTTGTTAATAAATAATAAAATGTAAACATTGCAATAATCCATAAAAAAACAACTCTATCACACTTTCAATGCGATTAATTGGAAATATAAAATGTGCTTAATTGACCTAAAATAATAATATAATTATCTAATTAGTCTGTATAATAATAATAATATAATTCTGAAATAATGTAATAAATAATTCTGAAACAATGTATAATTAATAGTGATAGAAATGTCACAAAAAATAGTCCTGAAAATAGTCTTAATTTAATAATAATAATATTACATTTTATTTATAAAGCACTTTACATTTTAAAGAAAATCTCAGTGCTACAAAAGGAGGAAAAATAAATAAATTAAGCAGTTAGAGCAATTAAAAATTAAGAATTAAATTAAAAATCAACACAAACATGTAACATAAAACACAAAGCAATTTAAACAATGAAATTCAACCCCAAACATTCAAATGAAGACAGCTCAGGGAGGGCCAGAGGGAATAGATCCAAATGACTGCGGTAGAAAACAGCCAGGCCACCACCGCGGCCAGAGCTACGAGCTTTTTGGAAATAACAGTAGCCAGGAGGACAGGAGGTCTCATAATTTGTGTGTAAAATCCACTGCTTTGTGCATTACAGAGTGTTCGGCTTCCCTGTCCATTACACTGATGTGTCCAACATGAGTCGTCTCGCCAGGCAAAGGCTTCTGGGAAGGTCATGGAGCGTGCCTGTGATTCGCCACCTCTTCGCTCCACTGAAGGAATACTTTGCCTGTTCCTCAAGCTCCGCCCACCACACGACATAACGTCCCTCCTCTTTCTTTCCCTTTCCACTGAGCGCCACCTTCTTGTGTTCTTCATGTTTGCTCGTGGCCTTATTCAACATATAAGACAGCCACACATCACATATTTATTTGAAAGTATAACCAAGAACAAATTTTTGATTTTCATGTATTTTATTGTCCATCGTTTTAGTTTTTTTTTTGTCATGTTACAACTGTGACAACTCTTTCTCTCTCACAAAACTGACAGAGACAACATGTGAGCGTGTTTGCAAGTGTGTGTTTGTCCGAGCGTGAAAATATAGAGCACAATCCGCTGGTTAACTAGTGTGAAACAGAAGCAGATGCTCTCTGAATGCTCCAACCGGGCGAGTCCTGGACCCCGACTCTAAATCTAATGTTGCGGCGTGAACTAGGTAGGATATGGCAACTTTCAAGCGTCAAGTCATTGTTCTGACCTCACTGAAGGCCAAATGCTGCGGTGAAGAGTCAAAATCACACTGAACATATTTGATGTTTCATATGTCTTGTGGAAAATATGCAATGCAAAAATATAATGCAAAAAAAAAAAATTATGTGTATATATATATATATATATATATATATATATATATATATATATATATATATATAAACAATTTCCCAAATGTTATTATTGTAATGCAAAATATATATATATATTCAGTTGCAATTGAAATTATTCAACCCCCTTGACCTGCAAGACATTTTGCTTTTACATTTTATGAAAATAATTCAACAAAGGCATCAGTAAACTATTAAAGAAAGTTTATTAATCACATTTGAGTGATTCTGAGAATGTAAAGTTGATGAGAAAAAAAAATGGCTCTAAACATTCATGTTCAAAATTATTCAACCCCTAAAAGTCCATTTTTGTGCAGAATCTTTTATTCTTTATAACCTCTGATAAACACTGCCTGTAAGTGCTTAGAAGCTTCTGTCGCCTCTCTGCTGTAATCTCGGCCCATTCCTCGCTTCAAAAAGCTTCAGGATCACTGATAATCTTTGGTTTTCACGTTACCACTGCCTTCTTCAAATATTTTCAATGAGGTTTAGATCTGAAGAGTGTACAGGAACATTCTACGACTGATCCCTGACCCAAGCTTCAGCAGATTTGGATGTATACTTTGGGACGGCTGTCCTTCAGGAAAGTCCATTGATCATAAAGCTTCAGTCTGTGCATTGAAGGCATCACAATCTTTGCCAAAATGGCTTGATACTTCAAAGAATTTATGATGTCTTTCATACAGTCAAGATTTCCACTTCCTGCAACAGCAAAGCACCCCCATAACAAGACTGGACTGCTTTCATGTTTGACCATGGAGATGGTGTTCTTCTGCTCAGAAGATTTACCTTTTGTGCCCCAGACATACCGCGGATCCACGGGTCCAAAAGGTTCCGGTGTGGTCATATCATAACATTCTTCCAGAACTCCACAGGTCTATCCAAATGAAGTTTGGCATATTCAAGTCAGCCTTTTATGTTCTTCTTGGTCAAGAGTGGCATTCGGCAGGATGTCCCAACATGAAGGCTATGCTTGTCTAGTGTTCTTCTTCAACTCTGCATTGAAATGTTGTTTCCTTCTTTCATCAGGTCACCTTGCAAGTTTTTGGCAATAAATTAAGGATTTTTCTCAGTTGCTCTGATCAAACATCTTTATTCCCCTGAATGATATTGTGCTTTTTCCTCTCAAAGCCATCAATGGTTTTCTGGTACAACACATTTTAAACTTATGAATAAGGCTTCCAGCTGAGTCTCAAGGAACTTTTAATGTTTTGGAAATCTTAGCCATAGACTTTCTATTGTTAACAAAAATGTTGTTCTCTAAAGCTTTTGTGAGAACTCTTTTGACTTGGCCATATTTTCTACTCAACTTCAGCACATGCGTGAGCTAAATGTATGCATGTGTAACAGCACACGCTAATTCAGTTTTGTTATAGTTTCCAAAGGCTTAACTGTGTTTTAAGATAATTTTAATTTTGACTTTAAAACAGCAGCGTTGAATAGGGGTTGAATAATTATGACATAGCAGCTCAAAAGCATTACATTATATATTGACAAATTTGACATTATAACTTAATTTGCAACTAAACTGTAATAGATGGAATTAAATAAAAACTGTATCTTTATATATATATATATATATATATATATATATATATATATATATATATATATATATATATATATATAAATTTAAGTTACTCACTAATAACGGTCACCATTGAGACTTACAAAAAATAGTTAAACACAGATTTTGGCAGGAATTTGGGGGGAAATGTGGTTAAAGTTGTTATAAGAATACAAATAAATCTAAACGGTCCTAAAATAAGTATTTAAAATACAATTTTTGTTTTTGGATGAAATTTTACCTCAGACATATTTACATGAGATTCATTAAGCAGTGCTGCCTATAATTTCTATAAATCGTAGAAATCAGGTGAATCTTGGCTAGTTTGGGCAAAGTCTTCTATTAACATTATCACTTGACGCTTTATCATGCCTGGTGAAGTTACGTGTCTGTAACACAAATGTCATTTTCACGCATAAACACACACTTTTCCTGTGAGAGAGAAGATGTGCTTGAAGAATCAACAATACACTGTTTACAGGTTACACTCATAATACGGTACTACTAAACTACAGTAACTATTCAATCACAACTAAACTTACTCGACTATGGTGCTCTCTCTCTCTCTCTCTCTCTCTCTCTCTCTCTCTCTCTCTCTCTCTCTCTCTCTCTCTCTCTCTCTCTCTCTCTCTCTCTGTCTCTCTCAGCAATACAAATGCAGCACACAGTCCTGTGTGTCCCGTATGATGCCTTTCTGCCTATAGAGCACATACAGTGAGAGATCTGTCGCATCACACACACATGCACGCTGAGAGCTGTTACACACTCATACACGTTAATGTAAAAGGATAGTTCAAATGTATTTACTCACCCTCACTGAAGAAAGAAAGTCATGAAATGACATGAGGGTGAGTAAAATTTCATGCTCCTGTGAGAGAAGTTGAGAAGTAGATTTACTTTGTAAGATCGTGTCGTTTGCTGTCGTCTCTGATGCAATATTCCGCCAGCAGACAGAAGCTGATCTTCCGCATGGAATTATTTGCATCGGATTCTGCCAGATCTTGCCGTTTTCAGTCCACACATGTCCAGACACCACCACTCTTACTGTGTCTAGTGTTTGTGTGTGTTCAGTCAGGTATCAGGGATGTTGTGTAGTTTTTAGCCCCTGCATGTGTTTCTCCTGTCGGTGCAGGAACTCAGTGGTGCCGCTGATACTCCATGGTGCAGCTTCATGGTGCTCCGTTCTCACTCTCTCCTGACATGCGTTCAGCTCCCGGTTCAGCTCGGCTACGTTCACATCTGTTTTTTGACAGTAAAAATGACACTTTCATCTTCCAACTGAGACACTTTCTTCTATGTGGAAATTGATTTTTTTTCCCACTGTGATTTCATGGATCATGCGATTTTTTACATACACTTCTGTTCAAACGTTTGGGCTCAGGAAGATTTTATTTTTAAAAGGAAATTAATACTTTTATTCAGCAAGGATGCATTAAAAAAATTAATAGTGACAGTAAAGACATTTATAATGTTACAAAAGATTCTATTTCAAGTAAATGCTGCTTGTTAGAACATTCTATTCTTCAAAGAGTTCCGAAAACTCTCGAGATCCACTGAGATGTTTTCAACATCAATAATCAATAATAATCAGCATATTTTCAATATATAATATATTTAAGCTTTTATTTTGTGTTTGATCAAAACAAATGAAGTCAAACTTTTGAATGTTAGTGTAGTTGCACACTTAATTTGATTTCCCATAAATTAAATTATTCTATTTACAATATTACAATAATATAACATCTTTTTTATAAAGTATAATGGGATCCTGAAGTCTGAGGTCAAATTGGATTGGAATCTTGGACATAAACAGATTTTATTTTAGGATTTCAAATATTGACAAAATTCTGAATCGGGCTCCTGTGGTGTGAACGTAGCCTCGCTCTCTCTCTCGTGCTGAACTGCGTACAGATCAGCCCATGTGCTAATCTACAGGCTGACTAGCATTGTGTTTCTACCCTTCTGGTTTTTGATAGTCTGATATATTCAGTGCTCCTTGCTCGGGATTCTGGGAAAGTGGCCCATCTGTGTGATGTCATAAAAGCTGGTCACATGGTGCTCCCAGAACCCAGAGTCCTCTTCTGGTGCAATCGGAGAGTGCACATTTGGATTACGTTCAAACTGGATTACTGTACAACTCTACTACGTGTGCTGTTTTATAATCCTGTTTCAGATCTGAAGTAAACAGGACTCTGGTGCTCACAGAGATGTGCTTCGAAACCGAGGATTTTTGTACGAATTTGCCCTCGCTGGAGGGAAGAGTTTATACAGATCACATTTCAACCGGGAAACAAATCTTTTTTGGTTTCTCTAATCAAACTAGCACATTAGACTACTTGTCGTTTGAGGGTTGCTCATTTCTTTTGGCTGACATGTTGAAAGCTAGTCAACCAACTCATTACCTGAACGTTTTGCAGTTTCAATTCCGATTCAAATCTGAATGGTTATATATCACAGTTGATGTTGAAATATGCTTATGGCCCACAGGTTATAGTAAACTTCTGCTTTAGCTCATGCTCAGAAACTGATCTTAAAGGAAAACATCCTGCTATTTAGACGTTTGTACTTATGGCATTGTTGTTTGATGATAATTCACTTCAGGCAAATGTGATTCAAAACACTTTATTTTTTAGTCCATTTTTGTTGTACTTTGAGAGAATACATGTGTAGTACTCTCATTTTACCATGTTTAAATAAAAAAAAGTTGGTTAATTCTGTCTAGAAATGCCTCTCAGATATAACGCAGATGATTTGTGTTGCCAAAAAGGTTATGAAAACTCTACCCAGAAAGCTCTCAGAGACCAGCTGATGTCTTTTGTTGGGTTTTGAAGATGAATTTCATTCCAACCCCCTTAACCCTAAACCATATTTTGCTCCAATATCATTTAGGGTGCGTTCACACTAGTAATTTGGTTATTTTGGTCCAAAATTGATGTAGTCCTGTTTCACTTAGCATTCACAGTGTCATTTGTAGGACTAAACCTAAAGACGTCTTATCCATAACAGAACTTATCCAAAGCAATGCTGTGTGCTGGGATTAAAGCGCTCGTTGTTGGTGCGTAGCTACATATGGTGGTATTTTGACCCGCTGAGAACTCGTGAAGAGCTTATAAATGTGTAAAGGAGTCAAAACAGTGGCAGGAATCTCTACACAAATGAAGATCTGCTGTGAGGAGGTGCGGTTCTGACGCTGTGATGGGCAACATCACAAATATGACAAAACTGCTATGACATCATGTCCTGTTTTTGGTTCATTTAGATCTATTTGATCCATGTTGTGTTCATATTTCAGTCGAACAGCACCTGAGTTTGTTTGGAAGCGGACCGAGGCCCATCTTGGACCAGATGACCGAGACCAGGGTTCGGGATGGCAGCGTTCACACTTATTCAAATGAAGCGCACTAACAGAGCAATCGCATTAGGGTTCGTTTTATTCGAACCAAACCTGCCAAGTGTGCAAGTTTAAGAAGTTCAAGATGCTGAAAGCGAACATCTAAAATGCAGGATGTTCTCCTTTAAAGGTTCGCTTGGTAGGATCCAACTCCTTTAGCGGGATCTTTGTGGCACTGTGCTGGGTCGAACCGCTCGTAGCCTTAGAGTCTGTTTGTGTTCGTTTGGTGAAGGCTGGTGAATCTCGTTACGCAACGTGAGGTTTGATTGTCATTAGTCGAGACTTCAGTGGTAAATGAATTGTACATAGATAAGTTTGCCTCGTTTTTTTTTTTTTTTATTACATTTTGTGTGCTGGGTGTTTTTGAATTCTTTTAGAGTAATTCTGCCGTGATTATTGGCTAGTGTATGATTATATGCATGGCTGTTATAATAAAGGGGTTGGAGCTGCAAGTCAGAGATGGCCGTGTCTAATAAATGCAATGACCAGAGAATTCTTTTTGTATTTATGAACCCGTGTGGGGAAGATGATTGACAGGTGATGCGTTCGAGTACCGACCAATAAACCTGTTGTCAGCTTTAAAGGAGGCGGGGGTCTTGCGTGAGGTTATTTTAGGAATAATATCTCGAGACCGTGAGGAGGGTTGTTTCAAAAAGGTGCTATACATTATTCTTAAATGATGAACTAGAAAAGAATAACATGAATCTATATCGTTGAGAAGTAACTTGGTCTTGACAATGACTGTTTTTATGTTGTGTAGTCTTGAAAAAGCACTATTATTTTACTCTTTTATGAATATATTAACAAAAGTCATTTTAACTTTGTACTTGATGAAAATGTAAAAGTAAAAAAGACGAATAAAAATGTACAGATTCATGTGTTTTAGCCTAGACATTACTGTAGTATGTGCCTCTCAGTAAGAAACATTCATTCATACTGTATTCACATGCTGCCTTCAGGTCACGTCGGAGAGATTGTATTTACGAGTCGTGGCACATGGACGAACTTGTCGTGTCATTGAATTGACCTTATCGGTCATAATTTGGTTTTCGTTGCAATTGTTTGACCGCATAATTTAGTTTGTATGCATATGGTGTGTACTCCCTTAGGAAAATGTACCATGGCTTTAGTATAGTAAAAGTGTAACATCACTGGTTTTGGATTGATTACCATTTGTATAACCACAGTTTTACTACAAATACCATGGTTAAACTATGGTTAGTGTAGCAAGACCATGGTTTATTTTCGTAAGAGCTGTCAAGGAAAACTAGCTATAAAAGCGTGTTGATTTATAGGAAACAAAACTCTGCACTTAATGCACATCTTTTACTCTTCATTGTCTGCCAAAAAGCTTCTTGTGTTTGTCAGTAAATGAAATATGAAATACATTTTATTCTGATCACTTAAAGGCATTTCAAATTGACTTTCAAACTCGTAAGTAAGAGCTTCCCCGGAGGACTTGAAGGCAGCATTACTGTATTCACTGTTACCTAACTGCTTGGAAGTGATGGCAAAACTACATTACCCAACATTCCTTTCTACAAACTCCCTACATGTACTCTTGCTAAGGTCAGACTATAATGTTTTTTTATATATTATTGTTGTTGCCTCAATATTTATTGCCCTACAGCCTCGTCTATCTGATCAGTCCACAGCTCTCTCTCTCTCTCTCTCTTATACTTCCTGTCTTCATCCTCTGTAACACTCATTTAGCCTCTCTCTCTCTCTCTCTCTCTCTCTCTCTCTCTCTCTCTCTCTCTCTCTCTCTCTCTCTCTCTCTCTCGGTGTGGCTGTAGTTCTGTTGTGTTTCGATGGTCTTTGGAGTGTTATTGTAGCAGCTCATCCTTCCATAATTCTCTGTACGCAGTGAAAGGAGAGACGGTCGAATACAGTGGCTCCTTTCCTGTGCACTTGTGCTGGGGAACACTTGAATTAAATGTACTGTTTTTGTGCTAAAATCACCCTTGTTGTGTCTTTCTTATGGTGTGAGTGAAGATCTTTAACATTACACTGACCAACTTGAAACAACTCATGTTTGGTCAAGGATGTCACACTTACCGGTGCAGCTGAAATGAAATGTTGCCACAAGTGAACTAAGCAGCAAGTGAACATTTTGTCCTCAAAGTTAATGTGTTAGAAGCAGGAAAAATGGGCAAGCGTGTTGACAAGGGCCAAATTGTGATGGCTGGACGATTGGATCAGAGCATCTCCAAAACTGCAGCTCTTGTGGGGTGTTCCTGGTCTGCATTGGTCAGTCTCTATCATAAGTTCTCCAAGGAAGGAACAGCGGTGAACCGGTGACAGGGTCATGGGCGGCCAAGCCTCATTGATGCAACTGGGGAGCGACGGCTGGCCCGTGTGGTCCGATCAAACAGACGAGCTACTGGAGATCAAATTGCTTAAGAAGTTAATGCTGGTTCTGATAGAAAGGTGTCAGAATACACAGTGCATGGCAGTTTGTTGCTTTGACACGTACTACCTATCTAAGCATTCCTTTCATGGAAATGGTATTCCCTGGTGGCTGTGTCCTCTTTCAGCAGGATAATGCTCCTGCCACAAAGCCAAAATGGTTCAGGAATGGTTTAAGGAACACAACAACGAGTTTGAGGTGTTGACTTGGCCTCCAAATTCCCCAGATCTCAATCCAATCGAGCATCTGTGGGATATGCTGAACAAACAAATCCGATCCATGGCGGGCCTCAGGGGTCTGGTGGAATCCATGCCCCGATGGGTCAGGACTGTTTTGGCAGCAAAAGGGGGATCGACGCACCTATACGATTGATTCAGGAGTGTGAGAAACTATACTGCCTATTTTAAAGGTGAAAATAAAAACGTTGCTAGATTTACTATGTTAATAACTGTGGAAATGCAATCTTTGTAATGTATCCATAACAGGGAATATTGTTTTGGCCCCATGCGTTTTTGCAATGACACTGCTATGGTAATAAATGCCAGCGTGTTAAACTCACTCAGTATTGTGACGTTTACCTGCATGCCTGGGGAACCTGCTGATCTTGAGTTTCGTTTCTCACAAACAGACGCTCATCCCACTTTCACGACTATCCGAGGATCAGTCATCGTCAAAATGTGGATCCTGTTGGTTATTTGGATTGTTTTTTTCGTGGATGGTAAACACTTCTATTTTTATTTTAGAGGGTTTTACATAATCTGCCACACATTAATAGGCTACAGTACAGCGTTAACACTTTATAATTAGGTCCCATTATAGTTAATGCATTAACTAACAATGAGAAATATATTTGTTACAGCACGCATTTATTAATCTTTGTTAACGTTATAGTTAATAAAAATAGCTACTGTTCATTCTTAGTTCATGTTAGCTAATGGTCTATTAAGCTATGACTAAAACAGGCCTACAACCTTTGATGTTAACAATGCATTAGTAAACGTTGTAAATAACATTAACTAAGATAACTAAATGCTTTAGAAGTGTTTTTACTGTTAGTTATTGTTAACTGTTGGAACCTTACTACTGAAACAGTATTTACACCTTTCATAATTAGGCTACAAAGTAGTCTGATAGCTATTATCCCTATTAAACATTTTATTTTTTACAGTAGCCTATGTGAATTTTTTTTATTTTATTTTTTTGCAGGAAACGTAATTAACGAGTGTCGTTTGGTTCTTCATGTGTTGGCCACCGCGGTGTGTCAGCTGTACCTGGCGCTGTTACCACTGCGGCATGCCGCTCAACACTTCGCCAAAGCTGCTTGGGCTTTTTCAATCGAGTCTTTTGTTAATGATTCTAATACAAAGCTGTGGAGTACTGATGAAGAGCGCATATGGTGCTTTTTGTCGTATTTAAGAAAAGCGGCTGTTCATTTCCTGGAGGGTGCGTGTTTGCTGTGGGAGTCTCTCTCGCAGTGTTTGGCAGTCGTGTCGACCCTGTGTGTCGCTGTCAGACACGTCCTGCAGGGGGCGCTGTTTCTCATTGTGTCCACGGCGCGCTCGGTGCAACAGAGGCTGCTTTTTAAAGGTGATGAATGGATGAAAGAACAAAAGCAACAGGAAGAGCGATTACAGAAACAAAGAAGACAGGTGGAGGAATACATATACGCTGAAGATCAGTTAACAGGAAAAAAGAGACGTAGGGGGGTTGACAATTCCCTTACAGGATAGGTCACCCAGAAATTACATTTGTATCACAATTTACTCACCCTCATGATTTTTCTTCTTGAGCAAAAATATATATTTTAAAGAATTTTGTTAACCAAACAGTTGACGGAATTCATTGACGTATTTTCTATTATGTAAGTCAATGGCTACCATCAAATGTTTGATAACCAACATTCTTTGAAATATCTTCTTTTGTATTAAAAATAATAAACTCATACAGATTTGGACATGAGAGTGAGTAAATAATGACAGAATTTTAATCTTTAACGTGTTTATATGATTTATGGTTGACTTTTCTTTGAAAAGCGACTTTTCTTTGTGTTTGTGCAATCAATGAAGTTATGTACATAATCAAGTAATCAAGATTTTATTACAATGATATACAAAAATATATTTAAAAAAGATGCAATTAAAAAATATTTTATAAATGCAATTATTTGATTATCAAAACTGAATTGCATGTTAAACATATGTATATTTGCTGTTAAATACCATTATTGTCTGTATTATTTTCACAAAATGAAATAATCCGTACTGCAACAAAAGTCAAAAATAACGGATGCTCTACATCCAGAGCTGCTACTGCAGGTTAACTCTGTGTTTGACACTAACACATGTGGTACTAATACTTCTTAGCACTTCTACAATAAAAGAATCGATAGTCGCTGTTGTCCGATTCTTCTCATCACAGTCTGGCGTCTACACGGATTCGAGGAGTCCATCCATCATCTGTCATGAAGAAGACAAAGTACAACACATTACACTACTCAACAGAGCAGAAATACTGCAAAAAATCAATCCATAATCTTACTCAGCATGTCCCATATTCTCTTCACTGCAGATTTATTCACTCTGAACTCATTCTGGTCGTCGCTGAATTACAGAGAGACATATTGTTATTAACTTTTCTGTGCTCATAAATCCATGTCAAAGTTCTTGTGTCAGAGGCCTTAGATATGTGTTGTATCTGTTTACACTTTAGTTTTGGTCACAGCATCCATCCTGAGCAAAGCTGAGAGAACGTTCCTCTGTAGGTCAGATGATAAACCCTCATACGACTGGACTTCACCTGAGACACAGACATAACTTTACCTGTTACATAATCATCAAGGTTATTCTCAACTGGAAATGACCCACACCTGAAATAAGGAGCTTCGTAATGAAACTGCGGATGCTGGTTGAAAACATCTTCTCTCTGAATGTCTGCGAACTCTCTTCACACAGGTACCTAAACACCACCTAAACACACTGATATCAGTGCTGACATGTTCAACATCCTGTTACTCACCAATCCACATGGCGAACTGCGTGGACAATTGTGTAGATGACTACAATCACCTGGTAACTCTCAATAAAAGGCTGCAGAATCGCTCTGAGGAAGACGATGGTTTCCTGGGCGTCGTCTCTCACATGGACCTCTTCATCAGAGCGGCCGATTGCACCAGACTGCTGTAGCAAAAAGCAGCCCTCCTCATAGTCCTAAGAGAGAGAGGCAGATGTTCAGACGGATGTATAGCGGCAGTCTACAGCCGCTGAGAGGCTAAGCAGCAGGAAAGATTTGTGATGCATTTTCATGAATTTAAAACATGAAACAGGAACGTTTTATTGTCATGATGTTATACATAGTCCATATGCATAGAACTATTAACATTACAAAGGTCAACAAAAAGTGAGCATTGCTGGATACTCACTTGCTCTCTACACAGTATATACAAAACAGGAAACACTCTCAGGTAAATACCCACCTACACGCATGTGACCAACTACCTGGAAACCCCTACTCAAAATACAAAATAAAAGACAAACATTTTCTGCACTAACAGATTTCATGTGTTCAACAGCTTCCTTTAGACCAGGGGTCTCCAACCTTTTTTCATTTGAGAGCTACTTTAAAAAAAATTAAAATCACCAAGAGCTACTCATTATATAATACTTAAAACTCTTAAATAATGCATCATAATTCTCATATTAACAACTAGTAGTTCCAGGAGTCAGGTACCAATACAATGTTTACAGTACTCTGTACAGCAAAATGTTTATTTAAATTTAAATTTTATTTAACTATTTAAAAAAAAAAATCTATTAAATTCAATAAGTTTATTAAGTTATGATGATAATCATTATAAATAAATAATACATAAACATTTAAAGGCTGTATGCTGTTTAAAAGTAAACATTGTTTATAAATAAAAGATCAAGTAACATATAAGCACCCATTAATAATTACATAATTAGTATTATTTATTTCATATTTATTAGTAGTAGTAGGGATGTATTATTATTACATAGAGATGTAGCTAAATCTACTGTAGGCTATTACATTTATTAAATTATCAATTTCTTCACGTTATACCAAACTTTTATTTTGACGGGTTGCCTTTAAGTTGACCCTTCAGTGTCTGTGTTCATGTTTCTCAAATGAAACGGTAAATTCTCATGAAGTGATGATTTATGCGTTCGTGTCCTCATATAGTGTGTGACACACAGCAGAGAATACAAAAGACAGCGAGCTAGCATCAAGTGTGTGTGTGTGTGTGTGTGTGCGCCCGCGCATCTGCACCCGTCATCCACACAGAGACGCAGAACATGCAGGAGGATTACTGAAATAGTATTTTCTGTTTAATATTCACAGACACTAGTATATATTTGGCTTCAGTCTGGTGCCCTGCGCTCAGATAAACACGGAAGCGACTGGACGCAGCTGCGGGTACCGAGTGGCGCTATGGTGAGCTCTTTTTACAACAGTCCCGCAGGCGACTCATGTGGTACCATGTTGGTGACCCCTAATTTAGACAATCAATCTCACCTGAACAGCTTGACCAGGACTGAAGACAAACTCATTGGAAAAGAGCTCCAGAAGGAAGTTAAAATTATGAAAGACGTCATCTGGAAAGGAAACAACAGAGGTAACTTTGGTTCTCATGGTTAAAGGTCAGTTTAGCTAAAAATAACAATTCATCATTTATTCACCCTCATGTCATTCCAATCCTGACTTCTTTCTTGTGTGGGACACAGAACATTAGTAGAACGTGGATGCTACTTTTTTCACAGTTAAAATGAATGGGAGATAACAGAAAAGTGCCATAAAAGTCATATTTTTATGTCATATGATAGCTTTTTTGAGAGTAACAGAGCAAAAGTTAAAGGCCCATTGAAGTTGCCTTGAAACAGCCGCAGCTTCAGCGTCTGTTTATGATGTAGGGGGCGGGACGCTTTAGAGTCTAGAGAGCATTTGATTGGACTGAAAATCTGATGAGAAGCGCAGTGATGTCATCAAAATCATTGCTCCATATTGGCAGAAGTGAGAGACTGTAAGTTTTGAATGCTTATACCTTTGTTTTGGTGCATGCTTGTTTATAAACAACAGTTTGAAATCAATTCTTAGAAATTCCTCAAAATATCAATATTTCACAGATGTTTTTTTTTTTTTGCAGTGAATAACATGAGGGTGAAACCTATGAAAACATCCAGTGATGCTCTCATACTCCTCACCTGTCCTACTGCTTGCAGCTGTAGTCATTGCAACCGCCACCATAGCTGGCCGTGTGAATACATGTACTGCTTGATTCCTGTAGGAGGCGCACATGAGCACAGCAGCAGCCCGTCTGAACACGCCCTCCTCTTGAGTGACAGGTCCTGGACCCTCCTCCTCCACTAAATAGACACGCCCCCTCTCACAGCGCACTACTGAATGATGCAGGGTAATGCTCGATGACATCACTTCAGAATCCAAAACATGCTCTTCAAAACAAAAAGAGGGGGAGAATGGTATGTTTTTTCACTACACAGTTGATTTTTATCAGAATTTTCTCTGCAAAATGTCCTCTGAACAAGTAACGTGCCACTTTTGTTCTGACCAACTGAGAAAAAAATAATTACGATTTTTACCCTTAGCTCATATCACATCAAACCATGCAAATGATTATTACGGTTACACTTTGTTCTCAAACTGTTCATGTTAACAACATCAGCATTGCGTGGCTACATGTATTAGCATTACCTGTAGATTTTAATTTCCGTACAGTGACAGTCTAATCTTTTGCTTTCGGGTGAATCTCTAGTTGTCACTGATGATGTCGTTTGGACCTTTCTGAATTACAATCCGCCATCAAAATGATACTAATGATCATAATGATTCCAGCCGCTGTGAGGAAAGGCTATAAATGATCCGCCACCTGCATCACCCACACACACACACATGATATAGCCTACCCGCGACTCCTTCTTTATAGATACAGACGTAATGACGCAAAGACAAACGGCGCCATGCTCGAATTTCCTGCGGGAACCCACCAGTACCACTCACATTATAACACATTACTACAAGCTTACCGATGTGAATCGAGCTAAGGTAAGGAGATAGTTTTGAACACAGGCTGGTTATGTACTTGCTCAAAAATTGATATTGGATCATTTTTAACAAAAAAACATTAAGGACTGCAACACGCTTCTTTTCTTTCCATAAGACTCCACACACAAACTTAAGAACTTTTGTCCCGTTTGCTTAATATTGAATGGTTTGTGTGATTGCCATAGGAACAGCCCTGAATGGGATTTTTGTTGTTTTCTGTTGACCCCATTCACATGTTTGGCTTTAGTCCCAGAATTAAAGAACCACACAAGTGCTTCACAATACTTAGAAAGCTAAACTAGTAAGAGACCCTTGGAAAGAGCTCATGAATATTCTAACCATACAGAAGTACAGAGCTCAAACTATATTTTGTAAGTGTTTTTTTCAATGGACAGCATCTGCTGCTGATTTTATGGCAAAAAAAAAAAAATCTTATCGTCCCTCAGTTTTTAAAAAGCTTGTGTTTAAAGTAATGTACTTCCTGTACCATTGAAGTATATGGGGCATTTCAGAGGGTTTCTTGTTGTTAAAGCAATTCCTCCATACAAATATGTGTGTTATCTGAGCTGTAAAGTTCTCTAAAGTATGCTTTTAGTATTGGGACAAGTATTTGAAATGAGCCAAAACTACTTTCTGTGCTAACTGAAGCTGCCTGTCTCTTGCACTGAACAAACCATCTTCCTTTAATGGAGCTGATTATACGTTCTATTCAGGGTTTATATATTGACTGTCATCTCTACATGTGTCCTTACTGGGCCATCTGAGGTGGGCTCCAAACTGCAGGGCGATTCTCCTTAGCCAGAGGGTTTTGTGGGTCAGCAGGTCCAAATCAATGCCCTGGAGGTTTTGGAGGAGAACCACGGCCATCAGGTTCCAGGCGCTCAGTACCGCATTTCTCTCCTGCAAACGGATGGTCATGTGGGCTAGACCAGTTACAAACTCCCGTGTCTCCTTATTGGGCTTCATGGGCAGGTCTCTGTTAATAAGACAAAAAAGAGCAAGGCTTTATGGAGGTAAACTGAGCAACAATTTGTGCAATAAAATACTACTCCTACTATACTACTTCTACAGTATGGAGTTTGTATACTTGTACAGCACTTGGCACATACCAAGTGAAATACTGTATTCCACAATGCAATGCATTTACACTGTTGGGAATGAATACCTGGGGACCAGATTGTACTGCCTGCGGTTTATCTTTCCCTTGACCAGGTCTCTTACAGACACAGGGTTTCCAAAGCACACATGCATGCAGCCGTAATCCTCCTTCAGCACTGTCCTGGCCTTCAGCAAAGCCTGCAGATCCACAGCAAGAGCTTAGCACAAGTTTATTCCTTCATATTTTGAAATGCATGAGACTTTGGCTTTCTGTACCCCTGTGGTCTCTCTAGGTTTAGGCACACCCAGCAGCTCATGAGCGAGAAGCGACTCCTCCAACACACGCTCATAACTGATGCTGATGGGGACCAGACTGATGTCAAACACCTCTCCTTTAAAAAAGGGCTCCAACACCATGTGCATCATTCCTGTGAGGATCCAAACTGAACTTGAGGACCAAGAACATGCACAATCCCACATTTACAATTTACAATATTAATATGTAATCTTACCTAGTTTTGGTGTGAGGGATTTCAGCGTTCTACTTCGTAATCCTTCGACATAAAACTCTAACGGAGCATAACCCGTCTGCAGAAAAACAGCTACTGTGAGTATCAGTCCTAGCTTTATTTTTTGGTGCTATGCTAACAAAATAAGATGGCTTTTTCTAAATACCGATTCAGAGCCCTTTGGACTAAAGTGCACTGATTAATTGTGCACAATAGGACCAGAAATGTACATTAAAAAAGTAAACAGTCCACTTTGATTTCACATTGTCTCTAACAAATACAATACAATTCAAAAGTTTGAGGTGCAGTAAGATATTTTTTAATTACACTCACCTAAAGGATTATTAGGAACACCTGTTCAATTTCTCATTAATGCAATTATCTAATCAACCAATCACATGGCAGTTGCTTCAATGCATTTAAGGGTGTGGTCCTGGTCAAGACAATCTCCTGAACTCCAAACTGAATGTCAGAATGGGAAAGAAAGGATATTTAAGCAATTTTGAACGTGGCATGGTTGTTGGTGCCAGACGGGCCGGTCTGAGTATTTCACAATCTGCTCAGTTACTGGGATTTTCACGCACAGCCATTTCTAGGGTTTATAAAGAATGGTGTGAAAAAGGAAAAACATCCAGTATGCGGCAGTCCTGTGGGCGAAAATGCCTTGTTGATGCTAGAGGTCAGAGGAGAATGGGCCGACTGATTCAATCTGATAGAAGAACAACTTTGACTAAATAACCACTCTTTACAACCGAGGTATGTAGCAAAGCATTTGTGAAGCCACAACACGCACAACCTTGAAATGGATGGGCTACAACAGCAGAAGACCCCACCGGGTACCACTCATCTCTGCTACAAATAGGAAAAAGAGGCTACAATTTGCACAAGCTCACCAAAATTGGACAGTTGAAGACTGAAAAAATGTTGACTGGTCTGATGAGTCTGGTGGTGGTGGTGTAATGGTGTGGGGGATGTTTTCTTGGCACACTTTGGGCCCCTTAGTTCCAATTGGGCGTTGTTTAAATGCCACGGCCTACTTGAGCATTATTTCTGACCATGTCCATCCCTTTATGACCACCATGTACCCATCCTCTGATGGCTACTTCCAGCAGGATAATGCACCATGTCACAAAGCTCGAATCATTTCAAATTGGTTTCTTGAACATGACAATGAGTTCACTGTACTAAAATGGCCCCCACAGTCACCAGATCTCAACCCAATAGAGCATCTTTGGGATGTGGTGGAACGGGAGCTTCGTGCTCTGGATGTGCATCCCACAAATCTCCATCAACTGCAAGATGCTCTCCTATCAATATGGGCCAACATTTCTAAAGAATGCTTTCAGCACCTTGTTGAATCAATGCCATGTAGAATTAAGGCAGTTCTGAAGGCGAAAGGGGGTCAAACACAGTATTAGTATGGTGTTCCTAATAATCCTTTAGGTGAGTCTATATTAATACTTTTATTCAGCAAGGACGCATTAAACGGATGAAAAGTGACAGTAAAGACATTAATAATGTTACAAAAGATGACACCATGTTTATGCAGCTGTATAGGCATAAAATAAAAGGCTGACACAAGAGTAAGATTAGTGACTATATTCACAACAGCACGGGCTGCAAAAACAACAAGCCCGAAGCAATCGACTGTCGATCCCATGAACCATTACATCCTGTAACAGATGCTGTTCTTTCGAACTTTCTAGTCATCAAAGAATCCTGAAAAATTGTACCACGGTTTCCAAAAAAATATATCACGCAGCACAACTGTTTTCAACATTATCAACGTTTATCATTTTTCAACATTGCAGCAAATCATCATATTTGAATCATGTGACACTGAAGACTGGAGTAATGATGGTGAAAATTCAGCTTTGATCACAGGAATAAATTACACTTTACAATATATTCAAATAGAAAACAGTTATATTAATGTGTAATAATATTTCACAATATTACAGTTTTTACTATATTATTTGTTTAAATAAATTCAGCCTTGGTAAGCATACTTCTTTTAAAATCATTAAAAATCTTACTGACCCTAAACTTTTGAATGGTTGTTTACAATCTTTTTTTAAAGAAAAGAAATAAAGCATGCACTAAATTCTCACCCGCACAATAGTTCTGACGTACTCGGACAGAACCGCCCAGTACAGCTTGTCTGAGCCAATGGCACGACGGATAAAGAACGCGCCTGACCTCCGAAAGATCTCACCAATCAGCTTCATCCCCATCAGAGCTGTTAGAGAAATGGGTGAACAGATTTGGGAAGAGGTGAGTAGAGGAATATTTTACTACCACAGCCTGTTCTTAAATCCATCTTTAATGATACACTAAGCAGATTTGTTTTTGTTTTTTTGACATGACAGCATTTAGTGGCCACCGTGAGGGGATGCCCACCTTTCAGGTCATTTCAAACATTTGTCTAACTGTGCGTTCACACCGCCAGCGGTGAGAGCGTCAAAGTGCCCGGAGGTCATTCAGGCGCAGCGCGTCTCGGACGATTTATACATCGAGGAGAGTTGAAATCAGGTCAACTTTATGGTAATGAGCTATGACATGGTTTGGCGGCAACCAATCAGAATGTAGAAATGCTCCGCTTGAGAGAAATCCAGAGAGCGCAGTGCTGAACTTTGGTTCCGACCACATTAGTTCCCAAGTAAAATGCAGGAGAGGTGGATCAGAGCTGTGTCAGGTTTAAGAAGAAGGCGCGCAACACTATTCATAAGCAACATTTTCAATCTTGAACGATTGTTTTTCAGCAGGAATGAAATTAATTTGTTAAAAACAACACTGATTCGACCAATTGCATTAATGCTGTACTTCAACCGGGACACAAATTAATGTTAATGTTAATTAAAGAACAATGCTAGCAAACGTCTCCTATTAACTGCATGTTGAAATTAGACTAGCACTTAACCATGAACACAAAAGCCACACCACACAAATGGCTTTTAATTGGTTTATTTTGTAAGCAAACATGTGATTATAATTAAGTTCTTTCCATCGATCTGGTTTTTTTTTTACTTATACATTTAAATGATTATATGAGGTGAGCTTAAACCCTATTTGTGGTCAGTCTGCACAAACGCAATCAGCATGATTGTTTGCTTTGGCCCGTTTAAATAAAGTTTAAAAGACCAAGCATTTGATCTACATCAGAGCATCAGCACGTCCATGAATCTTTCTACAGCGTCGTTGGCAGGGAGGCCAGAGCTAATTTTGATGCTCTCGCCAGGAGCGATGTGAAGGCACAGTTAAGTGTTGGGCATGACTTGGTGCACCTTTAAAATGAAAAAGTACATGATGTGACGATGGGATTTTGCCACCTACAATTACAACAAAAATCTGTAGATACTTGCGAATTCCAGCTGCAATGACAGGAATAGAGAGGTCATAAGTGAACATGATGTAAGACAGAACAAGGAAGTCCATGTAGCTCCTGTGATTGGGCATCAGGATGACGGGATGTTCCTGAATGGCTTGCTGGAGCTAAATAATAACAGAATTCACAATTTTTGGTGAAGCATTCCTTTTAAACAAATTTTTAAAGGGCAGGAAAACACTAACCCGTGTGAGTCCATCCTCGTTGACATGTATAGCGCTGAACACGCTTTTTAAAACTTTGGTCATTGCGAAGCCCAGCAGACGAATGAATCCCAGCTGAAGGTTTTGACTCATCTCGTCCAGTAACGCAGACGCTTCCTCTAGAAGTGCCTCATGCGGTTCATCACACTCCACCATGATCTGTGAGTGTGAGCAAGAAACTGGGAATAAAAACTGCTATGGCATTTTGGTCATTAAAAAGCATGTCTAATTAATTGTAATCATGAAACTTATACAATTTAACAAGAATTAACAAAAATTACTTGTTTAGGGCCTTTTAAAAAAAATCTAATTCTGTTTGTTTGTTTTTTTACCAAATTCTGTGTTTTCTGTTTCAATCAAATGTAGACATAAACCCTTCATTTATCTTTTAACCAGCTAGCATGTCCCGAGTAAAAGTGATTTAAAAAAACACCTAATTAAATTCTTCTTAATTAAATATAAACACTGCTACTTGGGCGCAGAGATATCACGCACCACATGAAATCCCCAAACTTCCGTCAACATACCGGCGTATGTTGTGCATGTGTTGCGTGATATCTCTGCGCCCAAGTAGCAGTGCTTCCCCATGATATATTCCCAAGTCAATATCTGCCTAGGAAATTGCCTAGTCTTAATCTGCATCGCTATTTGTATTCATTATGAATACACAGGCCACAAGAAGTAATTAGGTGTGGGGGTTTTTTTCGGGGATCACTTTTACTCGGGACATGCTAGCTGGCAACATAGGATTCCATTCATTATGCTAAGCTAAGCTATCGGCAACCCGATGTTGCTGCTGCATGCAGGGAAATTTCTCATACCCCTGCGTTTAAAGGGCTATCTGGCCCTATCCCTACAACCAAAAGAGAATCGAGACATGACGTGAACGCCAAAAACAGGGGTAGGGGAAACTGTAGCGGTAGATTGAGATTGGGCCTATGACTTCTTCCTTTATTAACTACTGTATCTGGCTCTTTCACCTCCTGTATGATGTAGCTCAGGTACTGGGATTCAAGCACCATCCTGTTGAGAGTGGCAGCTGAAATGGGTGTGGCTCCACGGTATGGCTGAGGGTTAAAGGTCCGAAAGGCGTGGCTTAGGTCACTGCTCCGCCTCCTCTCCTCCAGAATGTCAAAGAGGCCATCAGGTTCTACACCCAGAGCTTCAGCACACTAACAACACACACAATATTGCTCAATCAACAAGAAAGCATACATAAACGGTCAAAACAGCAAGAACAAAACGTTATATGTTGGTTTCATTTAGGTTATGTGCAGTTTCCGTACTTGAATGTCCAAAAATAAACATTAATTTGATAGACATTACATTTTATTCGCAATCACATCTTATTTTTATACATCCAAAAATTTAAAACTTTGTTAAATGACCTAAATGGAAAGTTTCAGTAGACTCGAAACGGCAATTATACGGGAAAAAACCCCATTCGAATAAGAGTTTTCAAAAACGTTAACACGGCGTTATTTGTCTATTTTTTTTTAACTAAGAAACAAATTTTGTTTTGATTATTTTGTATAATTGTGATAATATTGGAAATGTGCTCACGAGCTTATAAAAATGTCTCACGTGCGAAAAACCGTTAAACTGACTTGAGCAGCGCGAGCGCACGGGGATGTCTGACGATAGTTCTGGATGGAGAACAGATTTTCAGTAAAACAGATTTACGTTAAACCACTTTTCCTTCACGACAAATGATGGCAATAACCTCTAAAAGCTGATAAAAGATTTACTTAAATTATATAATTCATATATTTTTTATTCAGAAAATCTGCAAAATTTTGCTGCTGTTTTTTGTTGCTCATTTTCTGTGTTTTCCAATAAGGCAAGCGAAACAAAAAGTGAAACAAAAACACTTTCATACGGAGTTCATAACGTAAAGCCAAAAAAACTAAATTAGATGGCCAATGGTGATTATTCACCTAAGCTAATGTAACGTTAACGTTAAGTTAGACTCCAAGCGTTCTTCGTTGATTAACTTATAATGAGAGCGATATAGTATGTGTTGCGTTGTGTAGCTCTCACTGTATTATAACGCAGTCCCGGGTCGAATATATATATATAAAGATAACTTAATAACAACAACAGACAGATCATGTTCATACCAATCGCTCCATGTCCCATGCAGAAGCAGGTGTTCTTCTTCTCCCCCTCCTCTGACGACATCCGAGTCAACTGAACCGAGCGACACTCGGACCGAGCCCCGCGAACCAATGAGCGCGCGCACCGCGGGAACGCCTCCTGTCGCGTGACCTGTTACCCCCAATAATCTCCAGCTTTGAACAAATCTGTCAAAGATTAATAAAAATAGTAATATATACTTCATTCATTTGTATAATCAAAACTACTTTAAATGTGATCATCTTTGTTATAGGGAACATTATTTTTATTTTAAAATTAAAATAATTAATTATGGTAATATTGATGAGCTTTAAAACTATTAAATTGGCAGATTCTGATCTTATGGTGAATAATTGTAGCACCTGTATAAACTGGAAGGTAATAAACATGTATACAGTCCAAACCTCAGCTATATTCATTTATTGATAAATTAAAAGAACGACAGAATATTTCCTGCTGTAGTTTTATTGAAGATCAAAATTGATGGATTTTCCTGCAAAGAAGAATCACCTGAGAAACTGATCAACTGCTCTTTCACTGAAAGAAAATCAGACAAAACACCAAACACTCTCTCTTTGGGACCAAAAGCTGAAAACAATTTTCAATAAAAGGGAAAAAAAACTAGTTATTTCACCAGAATCGTGCTACAGATACAGCGTCTGTCTCATATACTAAATATCTAAATATTTAAATCCCATTGAAACCATAATAAAATGGAAGAAACCCAATCAGGGTTATGATGATGATTATTCATAAGAAAATATAACAGCATATCTTTATTCAGTAACACTTAAAGTGCTGGTTAAAAACAGAAGAAGGCAGGATACGGCTGTGATATGACCGCAGAAGACCTTATAAATAATTAGACAGACAAAATATTACTTAATACATTAACAAAAGTATAAATTCAATGATTTCCACCCAAAAATAAAGAAAATTAACATATCCTATATTCTAGAATAAATCTCACAAAAATTGTCAAGAAACTGAACTGTTTGTTTAGACCATTAACATTATAGTTAATACATAAAGGTGCTTAATTGTCACTAAAATGTCACTGTTTGATCAGACCACACTTCGCTCCCCACGTGCATCACTGAGCCTTGGTAACATATCATGACCCTGTCATTGATAGAGACTGACCAATGCAGACCAGGAGAACCCCACAAGAGCTGCAGTTTTGGAGATGCTCTGACCCAGTCGACTAGCCATCACAATTTGGCCCTTGTCAAACTCGATCAAATCCTTACACTTGCCCATTTTTCCTGCTTCTAACACATCAACTTTGAGGACAAAAAGTTAATTTGCTGCCTAATATATCCCACCCACTAACAGGAGCCGTGATGAAGAGATAATCAGTGTTATTCACTTCACGTCATAATGTTATGCCTGATCAGTGTACACACACACACACACACACTTCATTTATATATATATATATATATGAAGTGAAATATGACCTGGACATTTCAAATTGTGTGAAATGTAACATTATTCAGTGTCATTCATACATTAACAGATGCTTTTCAACACAAAGCTTGTGATCACAAGCAACACTGAAAAGGTAATAGTACAATATGCTATAAATCACAAATAGCATGTAAAATACATTTTTGAAAGAAAGTGCATTTTTTCTGAGGTCCAGACCAGACCCACACATGAATTGTGTGTGTGATTGTCATGTTTTCAGTATGTTCAGTGGTTGGTTTTCAGCCTGTGCCTGTTGTATTTGTATTTCTGCATTCTGTGCAGTTTATGTGAGAGCCCTGTGCATCTGATCAGCGAGTGGTGTTGATAGTGCTCGCTATCTGTCCGTCCACCAGGGGGAGCTGTTCTCTCCAGAAGGTGAACTGGCTGAAGGTATCACTGCAGGGGAAATCACACGAACTGCTGCGCTTCAGGAGCGGGAAGACGTGATCCACCACCTCGCCCAGACGCACGTACCTGCACAGGTAAACCACAGCTCTTCTTCATAAAAAGCATTTGATCACACAGGCACACAGGCACCAGCAGTGCTAACTGAGGGAGTAACTAATTAAAGCAGCAACATAATTGGCTTAACTACATTTATCAGTAGTGTGTGTGACAGTAGTAGTTGAAAAAAAAACTCCTGAAATAGTAGTAGTTTTGTTTTTTGTCACAACGTATTGAGCGCACAGATTTATAAGCCAGCAAACAAATGAACCTCTTCTCTGATTTATTTTATTGCAATGCTATGTATGCTTCTTTATTTATATTTGCATAATTTCCAACATTTTTGTGGAAAGTATTGTTCCCACCATGTCGTAATTACCGTAATTTCATGATTGCAGAATGTGACGTTTTACTCTGTGCTGTTATTCGGTTACTTTGGAAATGTAATATGTTACAGATTACAAGTTACCCTATTTAAAATTAATAAAATAACGAAATGGTAACACTACTTATTACAAGGAATGTAACTGATTACATTTGATTACTTTTCTAGCAACTATGGCAACTCTCAGACAGGTTGTAGCCACATAGCATTTCAGTGGCAATGTGGATTGATGTAATTGTCAGACGTGATGCGATGCAAATTCAAACAAGAGAGCCAATCAAAAGCAACAGAATAGAATTGCTTTACTAAACAGCCTTTAAATGGCAGGAGGCACATCAAAAATATGTTGAATATTATTCGACATTTCCTAGCTTCCATTTTTTTCTCAGTAACTGGAACTGATCACGGTTACATTTATTTTATAATTAAATTACATAATGTAGTTACATGTAACTAGTTACTCCCCAACACTGGTCAACTCCATCAATGCCTAAACGAACCTGCAGGGGTCATGTGGTACAGAAGTCACGTGGTGCAAGTAGGAGTTGTTGTAACAAGTTGTAATTACGAGCTCTACGAGGACGTGAACCCTTTTTACAAGTTGAAATCTCATAATTACGATAACGACATGAATGCACCTTTAGTATTGTAATTTGTAGTGTAAAATAAAATTATTGTTATAATGTTTAAAAAATATGAATGTTTACTTTGCAGTATAATTGTAACTTACCACAGCTATATTTTTATAGTATATATTTTTTAATAATTTGTTTTAAACGAATAAGTAATCTAATAACTAAGTAAAAAACTGATACCTTACTTTTTTTTTTTTATAAAAATAAAAAAAGATTAAATATTTTATGTTTACTTGCATGTCAGCATGTGCTGTTAAATTGAAATATCAAGTTAAAATCTCTTTTAATAAATATTTCACGTCTAAAGGGTTCGGCTGACAAAAACCTCAGGGAACCCCTGTGCTAAGCATAAAAAGCTATAACTTTAGCATTCCCTCCCAAGATGAGTTTACTACTTTTTATTAGTAGCTTCTTGTATTGATAACTTTATATATATAAAAAAAGTAGCTCATAGCTTAACAAACAACCGTTTTTAAAGGAGCTTCCCCAACACTGGTCAGTAGTGTGTACTCACGATGAAATGTTGGTCTTGGCATGTTCCTGGATCAGTTCTCCTTTAGGATTGACAGTGAAGATTCTGTTTAAGGAAACACCCACCTCCTTATAGGAAAACACATCCTGCAGACACACCAAATGGGGATTACAAAACTACACCTGACACAGAACACACTACACACTACAGGCATCTTTATTAGGTATGCAAACAATTTTGACTGATAAGTAAGCTAATAATTATGTTTATTATGGCTGATATGATGACCACTTAAGCAATATATATTGCATAATAGCTCATTTCTTGCATCGTCATAGTCGCTCATGTTCACTTACGGTGTTTCTGTTCCCGAACGCTCCGTAGAAGGGCTCTGTGTTTGGGAGGAACAGATTCTTAATATCTGTCAAGCACGCCACCTTGAACTTCTCCGGCCTCTTCTCAATCACCTCCCTGAAAAGCAGAGAGAGAGTGTGAGCATATGCTTTGTTATCACTTAAATTTGTGTCACTTAAATTTGTTATGCAAAGGCCCTTTATTTGGGTTTCAAACTAAAACTATTAAAATATTTTAGTTAATTGGCATAACACCTTTATATAGAATATAGTTTTGAAAATTTTAATTAGAGATGTTGCCTTGGCAATAAACTAAAATAAGTTTAAATTGAAGCACAAACATTATTAACTGGGAATAAATAAAAAACTAAACTAAATAAAACAAAAACTAAATAAATAAATAGAAATACATAAATGGCAATATAAAAAAAACTAACAACATGACAAAAGCATATAACGAAATGACAAAAATTTAACTAAAATTAACAAATATTAATAAAATGATAATAATAAATAATATAACACTGAAACATGGTAAATGCAAGCTTATTCATTTTGAACATGTATTGAAACTGATTTATGTACAAATATATCCATACATATAAATTACTGATAATGGATTTTGATGATATAATAATAATGTGTTTATAAAAAGGAATGAAAAATGATTATTGTGCCAATACTAGTAAAGTTATATGTTGAATGTATTGAATGCAAGATTGCAGTGTATTGTGTAACCAAAATACTAATAAATATCCAGGGGGAAAACAATTGTATGCATAATGTGATGCTTTTAATTATAAATAAGCCCAAAATACATTTTTATTGAAGTGCATATGCTTTAATACTTCCAGCTGTTCATTCAATAAGATGAGGGAGATGCTAGCTGCGTTCGAAAGCTTAAAAAGGCTGCATTCGGAGGCATCAAGGCACGTTCAAATCCAATGTTAGCTTCACTTCCTGTCTCCCTTCATCTGATGGATTTTTGAAGGCAGCATAGATGTATCCTTCGCTGCCTTTGATATCCCACAATCCTGTGTGTTCCATTCTGTGGCAGTTAAGATGAAAAATAAAGATGGCGTCTGAAATTTGCGGTTTGTGGTCAGTTTGTGTGTAAATGTACTTTTCTGACCAACGTTTTACTTTTCTAGTAATTAAATAAATATTAAATATTTGCTTAGTTATCACCAATGCTCTCTCTATTTTGCGGTTAAACCATTACGCTGCCTAAGAAGTCCATTCTGAAGTTTAATAACCATATTAGTCCATATAGTGATTCCTGTTTTTCTGTCCCCAAATTTAAGAATGATATTTAAGACATTTGTTATACCATTTAAGATTAGCCTGATGTGGTCTTACTCAATTCTAGTCAGAATATGAGTCTGATACCGCTCCATTGGGCTGTGATTATGGTGCGTGTTTCAACCGAACCAAGAAAGACCTTAATTGGATAGACCTAATCCAATCAGAGCAACGGAGCGACGCATAATGTTAGAATAATCTCAACAGAACTCAACTGCACTGTGTTGCCAAGTCCGTGTTTTTCCCGTGGGTTGTTCTCCATGTCCGCGGGTTGAAGTGACCCCAATTATGTGATACATAGACCCAGGAATGCGAATTTTAGCAGGCAACCTTGCCAAAATAACATATTTTGCCCCCCAAACGCCATTTTTTTTCCTGAGAACCCCCCCGGAAATCTATTGTTTTGGGCTATAGTTTTGAGTAGCTATTGTGCGACATCTCAAAAAAACTTGGCAACCCTGTCTGCACGCGTGCTGGATTAAGTAACGTTAGAAGATAAAGATGAATGTAAACGATCTTTGCCAGTGTTGTAAAACAAGAATTTAAGGATACACAGAGTACTTACCAATACGATCATCATTTCTGAGAGAAATGGTTAAGGTGAATGCATATACGAACAGGTTCTCGGTTTAGGATAAGAGCAAATTCAACCCAAGCACCTTCGATGACGTGGATGATTACGTTACTGTTTATCATCTGTCCAACATCGTCTAAAGCCCGCTAAAGCCCTGGCATCCAGGCTAATTTAAGATATTAAAGACATTAAATTTGATCAAATATAAGACGTTTAAAGACTTTGCAAATAAAGCAAAAATTATTTTAGTGTTTTAATGTTTTATTTTTAAGTGATTGCATTAAAATATAATTAGCTTAGTGTAAAAGCTGCAGAAGTCAATGAGATGTCTTCATATATAGTGAATCAAGCAGTGTGTGTGTTTGTGTGTATAATCACCTGTGCAGTGCTGAAAACAGGCTGCTGGGACTCAGTAAAACGGGTCCCTGTGGTAACATGGTTCCTCTCTCATTGACCCAGTGCAGGTAACCCCGTGTCATGTCAGCCATACCGATCGCCCTCGCTGAGCAATACAGAAACTTATAACCGTTCCTGTAAAACATACACAAGCATTTCACTCTTCATCCTGATGATATAGCAGAAAATCAGAGAAAGCGGTTGTTGGCTCTTACTGGCTGACGTTATGATACAGGCGTGCGATGCCCTGATGGGTCCAGTCTTTACCCAGTGTGGGCAAAATGTGCCCCAACTTATCTGACCTGTGAAAAAAGAACAGTAACATAAAGCGATCTGATATATTATTGTGTGTATCGATTATGTTTACGCTTATGCACCTGGTGATTGTGCCGTCAATGTCTGAGATGATGATTTTATCATTCCAGTTCCACAGGTAAATGGTTCCCTCACAGCGGCACGTGCCCTGATACTGAGTCGTCACGCTAAACACCACATCATTAGGACCGTCCTTTAGCTGCAGACTGACCTAGAGCAGACAAACACACATTGTCACAATCAGTGTTGGGGTGTGTGTGTGTGCAATTCACCATCTTTTAACTGCCCTTTTCTTATATGTAGTTTTGGAAAGTCCGATTCATTCTACAGAACTGGTTTGTTTTGAATGAGTAAGTGATTCAAGTTCTGCATGAAATAACTTTTTCAGGTCTTCTGTTTTATAGCAAAATGCTGCTGTTCATTATCGTTTTAGACTCAAATGTAATTGTTTTTAGTAGTATTTAGAGTGGCATTAAATCTGTTTAAATGTACCTAATTCTAAAAACAGCTTGTAAAAATATTATTAAATTATAAAATGTATAATCATATGATTCTTTTTTCACCTGAAGTCCACATTGTGGGCCCTATTTTAATGATCTGAGTCCATGGTCTGAAGCACATGGCGCAGGTGCACTTAGGGCGAGTCTGAATCCACTTTTGCTAGTTTAATGACAGAAAAAATGCTCGGCGGGTTGTGCCTAGTCTCTTAATGTGTCATGGGTGTGTTTTGAAAGTAATGTGCAATAAATCACTCAGAGTCTCATCTCCCATTCCCTTTAAAAGCCAGTTGCGCTCGCACCATGGTGGATTCGCTATTTACAGGGCAAAATTTGCAAGCAGAATGACTGAACACTTCTTCAGAGAGGAATCCTTTTATTTTTAATATTTAAAAATGTTTGTGTGCTGCTGCCCTGTATGTCCCTGTGTGTGTAATAAGCAGAGTGTACACATGTTGTGCACCCCCCATAGGCGCATATTACTAACGCGCTCTTTAAATAGTGCATTTGCTAGTTAAGCAAAATGACGTGAAAATCATAACTGCGTCGGGCTGAAACTAGCAAAAAACACTTGTGTTTCATTGCGCCGGGTGTATGATCATTTACTCACACTAAAATAATCAATCTCTATATATAATGCAAGTGAATGTATGCTGCTTGGTTGACCCTTGAAAAACAACACAAAATGATCGTGACCGTAATCCAAACGACCCCAGTGGATGAATGAATGTCTTCTGAATAGAAACGATAGGTTTGTGTATGAAAAATACTCATATTTTTAACTTGTTTAATAAATCATGTTACTTCTGACAATAGACTGGAATCATTGATTTAATAGTTAAAAAGTGATGGATTGCCGTCACAATCACTGTGTGTGGTTTTTCAAGCATCAACCAATCAGCAGCCATTCACTTGCATTATATGGATTATTTTCCTAAAAATGTTTGTTTGTGTATAAATGAAGAGAGAAAGTCATGCACAGTACATCGGTGATGGCATGAGTTTGAGAGTAAATGTTGAGAGCATTTTAATTTTGAACTATCTATCGAATTAAATTTAGTAATCTTACGAGTTGCTCTGAAGAAAGGCGGAGAGTTTTCTGATAGGACACGCCTCCTCCAGCAGGGGTGGGGTCTGTGTGAACAGGAACGGGGGTTTGTTTGGCAGATAAGTGATCTTCATCACTGGAGGAGGACTCGTCTGGCCGTCTGTAAACAAACGCTTGGTTAAACATGAATTATTATATTAAATTCAGATGAAATCATATGATGGATCCATCAGATCTGAACCTGTTCTTGATGGTCTCGTCTCCTGCAGCACAGGCTGAACCGCATGAGATTGAATCCTGCAAACGCAAAGAACCTACAATTGAGTACTTCACAGATACGCAAGTCCACATCCAGTGTATCATTTGAAACAAAGCCCGTGGTGATGATGTGCACATATTTGAGTACCGGTTTGGTGCTGTTTGTTCGTCCTCGCCATGAAAACCACCATCTTCCTCGGTTTCTGGGCATCTTCTCCTTCATAAGTCTCTCTACGGTGGCCTGTAAGGGACATGCACACAAGCGTAATGCTAAACAACTGAAAAACTCAAAATAAACTCCTAGAAACTGAAGCCAATAAGACGCAAACACATGCTGGACTCTCATGCAGGGAAGATGCTTGATAAAAACTTGAGCAATGGACTGAGGAAGTAAAGAAATTAAGTAGGTGACAGAAAACAAACTCCAGCACAGAACACACATGACTGAGCCCTGGAAACTAAAACACACACACACACACACACACACAGAGGGAGGTGATACACAGGACAAAAGAACAGATGGAAAAACTTGATCACACTATCACGGAGATCCATCTTACATATGTGAATGTGTAAAACGACACGTATCATGGGTGGCAGTGGCTCAGTGGTTCATGTAGATTGTCTACAAACCGGAAGGTTGGTGGTTCGATCCCCGGTTCCACCTGACCAAGTGTCGAGGTGTCCATGAGCAAGACACCTAACCCCAGCTGCTCCCGACGAGCTGGATGGCACCTTACATGGCTAACACCGCCGTCGGTGTATGAATGAGTGAGTGAATGGGTGAATGTGAGGCAATATGTAAAGCGCTTTGGATGGCCATTGGTCTGTTAAAAGCGCTATATAAATGCAGTCCATTTACCATTTGAAGTTCTATACATTATACTATTCAAAAGTCGGCAGAGCCTGTAATATTTTTTGGTTGTTTTTGAAATAAGTCTCTTATTCTCAATAAGGTTGCATTTATTTTATCATAAATACTGTAAAAACACCTCATGATCCTCCAGAAATCATTCTAATATGAATGAATGAGACATTTATAATTATATAATAATATAATATGCTGATTTGCTGCTTAAGAAATGTTTCTTATTATTATCAATGTTGAATTTGCTTAATATGTTTGTGGAAAAACCTGAATTTTTTTGGGGGGGTATTCTTTGATGAATATTCAAAAGAGCTATATAAATGTCTTTACTGTTGATCAATTTAATGTATCCTTGCTGAATCCTATTATTATTATTATTATTATTATTATTATTATTATTATTTTAATCTTACTGACCCTTAACTTTTGAACTGTAGTGTATACATTTTTTTATACAGATACAAATCATTAGAGATTTTTTAATTTACGTCAAGGACCAATATTAGATATTTAATAGTGCATGCTCATTTTCCATATTTTTAATACTTGGAACATATTAAAATAATTTATTTAAAAAAAATAATTTATTTAAAAAAATCATGTCATGGCTTTTAAATGTTAGGTTTCGAAAAATATCAAAGTGAATATCCATTTTCATTTTATTAAAAACATTTTTTTATTTATTACATTAAAATAATTATCAGCTTATCTGTCTCATCCATAATTTTATATGTGACTAAATCATTTAAATAAAAATACCAATAATTACTGAATTAAAGGCATTGTGATACCAGTATTAACTAAATATTATATCTGTGTGTGTGTGTGTGGGTGTGTGTATGTGTGCGTGTGTGTGCGTGTGCGTGTGTACGTACCTTAGGCAATGGTTTCTGGAAGGCTTGCATAGCCAGCATAATTGGAGCAGCAGTGCTCCAGTTATAATACCTGCACAGAAAAAAAGAAATAACTATAGCAGCTGTTATTTCAGTCCAAGACAAATGAGACGAGAATCGATTACCGTAATGTGAAACTTACTTAGAGCCGATCTTCACCACCAGATTAGGGTCATCAATGATAGATGGATTATCAGCAAACTGCTGAAAAGACACAGACTTCTGCTGGAAATGCTCTGAATGAGAGAAAGAGAGACAGTAAATCAATAATGATGCATACGTTTGAGTGATTGTAAGATTAAGGCCAGACAGATACTCTACACACGTACGCAAGTGCAGACATGAATGCTTAATGAATGCATTTCAAGCAAGTAGTCCTGACTCCTGTTGTACATAATTAATGTGTAGTCTGTGCACCTTTAGTGATCTCTCTGTTTTCTGAGAGGCCTCCGCAGAGAGAGATGGCCATAGTGGGCAGGTCGTAACTGTCCACTCCACTGTCTGCTCCTGAGCTGCACATAGACTGAGGAGACACGGTCACACTGCGGGCGCCATTCTCACCCAAACGCTCTGAACCACTGAGAAAACACAAAAAACAAGCAATACAAAGTTCAACTATAAGCAATCTTAGTCATTGTAGCATACATACATTTTTATAAAACCGACTCTATCATATTCCATCACTCTCTCAATCATCATTGTGTTGCATTAAATGTTTTTCCATACCTAAGATAAAAACAAATTTGATCATAAAACTAAACATCTAAATATCATCTTAAAGACATTATTAGGAGATATAGAGTGACCACTGATATTTATATGCATATCTATACAGTTATAAAGAACTATCAAAATTTCATCTTCATTTTTGGCCATATAAATATGCACCAAGTTGCTTTTTTTCTCAGATTGGGCTTCTGAATAAAACTGAGGTGTTTTTCCTCCTCGAGTATGAGCTTTACATCATTCTATGTGAGCCATAAAAGCCTGATGCATCAAATATGATACAAAAAACTAACCTTTTTAAAAATATTTTGCCTAAAAGTTTCATAAACCTAATAAAAAACGATTTTCGGACTATTATTTCATGTCAGGCTTTACATGCAAAATACAGCCTTATAGAGAGGTTAAATTAGGATGACACACCTTTTCGGGAAGTAAAGTGCCGCCACCTCCGGCTCCAAATCTTTTATATCATCCAAATACACACCATCAGAACCCAGATGGCGACTTTTCTTATCTGCATGAGAACACACAAAACACCGTGAATTAAGTAATACACAAAAACAAGGCTTGATTTTTTTTTTACCCAAAAATTATGTACTAATAACCTTTTCTTTTAGTCTTATTTTGTGGGCGGGGTCCAGTTTTTTCTCCTCTCTCCTCAACCTCAGACATGACGCACGCTGCTGGTGTCACATCCTGCTTTTCAAACGCTTTCGCTCTGTTTGATTGGCCATCAGCATGTAATGTCCTGTTGCTGTCATGGTGATGGGTGGCAGTCTCAGGGATGACTCTGAAGTGTGTGTTGTCAGAGACTGGGACTGACAGCGGGCACGCAGGCAGGACGTTTGGTTTCGCTGACAGAAAGGATGGCTGTAAATACATTTTTATTATGAGGTAAGTATGAGTTTAATACATGAGGGGTCTTTCAAATCACATTGACGTTATAGTTGCTGTTAGTAGGGTTAATGTGTCAGTGAGTGGGTTTTTAGGATAACTCTGACCTTGGCAGCTTGTGGTAACTCCCCCCAGGACCACAACATGGCCGAGTCCTCCTGATGATCTTTACAAAGCAGTTCAGAGTCACTCTTAGGGGTGCAGGGACGAGACACATTAGGACTGGAGAGAAAAACATATTCCTTTACTACACAAACTAGATTTTGACATACATTTTATATGCAAAACAAAACAAGAAAAAGAGCACTGACACAGATTATTAGGTAATATTTTTTATCCTTTAAACAAAAATATCTTACAGACCCCAAACTTTTTGAATTTATACTTTAATCTGCCAATATTATTATATATATTTTATAACACTGTTAAATGTAATCTTTAACAACTCTCAACATTTTCATACTGTACATTATGATCCCGTGATGCCTAAATTAACTTGTGGAATTTAAAACTCAATTTTAGTATGTGTGTTTGGGCTCCACCTGTGAACAGGACTCCACTCTCCATCTGAGCGAGCATAAGTTGTGTTTTGCTTGTTTTCAGTGGATAATTTCGGCAGGTCTCTACAAACATAGAAAAATACATTAGTTTTAGTTTTTTAAATGCAACTACTTCATTTTAAGATTTATGTATTTAGTCTAAAAAGGCTTTAACGGGTCAGCTGACCTGTTCTGATCAGGCTTCTCGCTGTCATTGATGTCGATGTTGAACAGTTCCTCCTCTGAGAACTCCACGCTGTCCTCCCTCTTCACATCCTCCACTCTGCACTTCCTTCTCCTCTTCCTCCTCTTCTTCGTCATTCCATTCTCAGTGCAGGAGCCGATCAGAAAACCCCCGTCGGAAGGAATGGGAGATGTGGCCAGGTAAGATGGAATCACTTCCTGTAGGGAATCATCAGAAAAGAAAGTTAATCTGAGATCTGATTAAACAAGTGTGTAGTGTAAACTCTGTGTGAGCTTTCAACAGACAATAGTAGTGAGATTGTCTTGGCTCTGAATGAGGGCACATAAACGTGTGTAAATGTAGAGTGTGCAGTGTAATAATCTGAAGTATTAGATAAGAACAGAAGAGATGAAATGATAAAAATAAGGATGTTCCCTCAGCTGATCTCAGAACCACAAAATCTGATTCTCAAAAACAAAGAGTGTCACATTTGCTGTGGTCTTACCGCACTTCCTATATTTACTTCCTGTGTTTCTTTCAATATGATCCCATTCAGAACACTAATCTGTTTCAAAATGCTCTTCTATTCTACAATAAAGATTTGTTCTAAAGTCATTGTACTGTTCTAGAATACTGCACTGTTACTTTTTTAGAATTTTAACTAATTCTAAATTCTAAAACTGTACTGATCTGTTCCAGAATGCAGTTCAGTTCTAGAAAGATGGATTAAGTTCACAGCATGGTCACATTAGGTTTTGAACATGCAAAATGACTTGCAGCTTTATGTTTAAGGTTCTCTGATATTTGTTACATTTCCTCTTCTTATCAAATCTCTATGTGAATTCACAGGTCAGAGGTCAATACACTTGAGCTTGCATTTACTGTTCTCCAGCACTCAATATAGAAGTGAATGAGCACAAAGTCTAGTGTGACCAAAGCTTTAGAAAGGAAACAAGTGAATGTTGATAAGCAAAAGGTGTTTGCGTGTTTCTCTGTTGTTCTGCACCTGATTGTCTTCTGTCTCCTTGACAAAAAACGCTTCTCCGTTCTCACCTAACTTCATGTGCAAATTCACAGGTTCCCCATTGATCTCAATGTCCACCTAAAACACAGAAAGAGAGAAGATAAGTCAACACATTATGGACCAACCAGATATCATAGGGAGGTCAAACAACATAGCATTGTTATTTCGACTGTATCCTGGTACCACTCACCACTTTCTCTCGTGATCTCAGGACACCCATCTTTCCAAAGCGTACATGAAATGGAGAGCAGATCAGAGCTCCATCCGGCTGTCGGACAACGATGACATCGATGCAGCCGGACAGCGTGGCAGGATTCAGACCTCTGTAGAGCTCCTTCACCTGCACGAACACCTGCCCTGCCAACTGACCCACGTAATTCATGGTCTGAGTCTACATGGAGAAAGCAGGAGAAATGTCATTAATGGAACCTGTACAGTTATGGTCAGTATGTAATCTATGGAGCACACTCTTTGAAGTGTGCCATTTTCTTATATTAAAATACTTTCAGAATTACACTGAAGAAGAGACCAGAATGTCACCCAAAACAGCCTAGCAACCACAAAGCAACGCTCTAAAAGGCTCTTGTTGTCATGAAACCTTTGCGAATCATTTGTTTAAAACCAGTGATTTGGAGCGTGTGTCAAACTGCCAAAGTGGTGTAATTTCAGTAAACAAGGCTTTGTTACATTATAACTGTTTTGAGATGTTTAAAAATTTCAATGGTCGACCACTAGGGAGCGATGATCTCTGTAAACCCATGAACCAGTGTCTATATCAAGGCTAGGGAACTCAGGCCCTTGAAATCCACTTTCCGACAGAGATTCAACCATGGTCAAACTCATCTGCCTGTAGCTTTCTAGTAATACCGAAGACCATTATTAGCTTGTTTGGATGTGTTTGTTTATGATTGAAGCTAAACTCTGCAGGAAACTGGATCTCAAGGGCCAGAGTTGCTTTTTTTTCTCCTATCACTAGGCACTTGCAATTCTCTAGCATTGTGAAATTACTGAAAGAGCTGTTACCTGTAGCAGAAGAGCCTCTTCTCAATATTATTACCTCATCTCTATATCTGGGTCATGTCCCAAGACCCTTCAAGCTGGCCGTATGTTATTAAGCCTCTCATTAAGAAAACACATCTAAATGAATTGGCAAATTACAGATCTATTTCAAATCCAGAACATTTTCTATCTGGTCAATTGTGCTTCTTCCTGTAAGTGCAAAAATGTATATCTATGAAAAATGTCAGTCAGGATATATTCTCTATCTAGGTTAAAGGGATAGTTCACCCAAAAATGAATTTAGTCACACTCAAGTTGTTCCAAATCTGTATTCATTTCTTTGTTCTGCTGAACACATAGGAAGATATTTGGAAGAATGTTTGTAACCAAGTAGATCTCGGCAGCCATTGACCACCATAGTGGGGTTGGGGGTTGTACTATGGTTGTCAAGCTGCTTGGTTACAAACATTCTTCCAAATATCTTCCTTTGTGTTCAGCAGAACAAAAAAATGTTGAGAAACTGATGACAGAATTTTCATTTTTGGATGAACTGTCCCTTTTAAAAATTATAGAGTCATAACCTCTAGACTGGATTATTGTAATGCTCTACTACGTGGTTGTCCTGTATCCTCAAACAAGCTACAATTGGTCCAAAATGCAGCTGCTAGGTCAAGAAAATATGATCATATAACCCCAATTTAATCCCCAATTTAATCATCTCTCTACTGGTTACCAATTACAATATTAATTACAAAATATTCCTACTGACTTTTAAGGCCCTAAATGGTTTAGCTCCTGTGTATTTAAACAATCTTCTATCTCCCTATAATCCATTACTCTCTTTAAGGTCAAGAAACTCTGGTCTTTTAGAAGTAAAGGAAAAGACCGTTTTAACATTTGGCTTCAAAACTATGGAATAGCCTTCCTAATCTTCAGGGCTCAGCCTTACTCTCCCAGTTTAAATCTAGATAAGATCTCTTTAGCCGAAATAGTGAATTATTGATTAATTATATATGAATTATATATTAAATAGTGGATTATTCGCTTCAGCTAAGGCACTTCAGATGCACACTGTTTGGCATTTTTAGTCAAATATATTGGTTATTGGCTTTCTAATATAAAGAATTATCGGTGATCGCATCGGCCAAAATGTTCATATCAGTGCATCCCTAATCATATACATTGTAAAGAGGGCTATACAAATAAATGTGAATTTAAATGAATTATGAATGACGTAAAATTCTTTGACACAAAAACATGCTATCCATGATCAGTCTGGTCAATCTGATACCCCAAAGAGCAGAAATGAATTATTGATCTTCTGTCAGAATCTCTGGTGAAGCTCTTGTGAGTTTATTACTGTACAAGCAGGAATTCTGTCCCCAGTTACTTCTGTACTCGATCAAACACACATGATGCTTTTATCAAAGACTCTCTGGACAATATGAAATGTTCAGTCGGTCCTCAGCTGATCACAAAGGTCAATGATCTGAACATAACATACACACTTACAGACACAGGATCAGATGGCAGAATCTGACTCTATACATAGAGTGATTATCGCTGCTGTACTTCTCCTGGTTTCATATTCCTCCATAAGTGAATAATGTCAGCCCCAGACATGCCAACTGAGTTAACAGAACAGATGATTCCGGAAATATACAGAGGACAAAAGGACCTTAAAGCCATCGGTTTCTCACTGAAGCTCTAAGTGAAGTCAATGCAGAAGTGAACCATTTAAGAATTAGTCACATAACTCAGAATTAACCCTCGCATGCAAAGAGGTCAAACTCAGAGGAGAGAGAATAATGTTATCAGGCCCTAAAAAGAAATATGATCTTGTCTCTTCAGCAACACAGAGCAGTTATTTTATTATATTCAATTTCATATTACTGAATTATATTATTATTTTAAATGACATATATTTTATCTTATGGAATGTTATTCAGTTATTGTAGCTTGTTGTTGAATGTACATTCGATGTAGGAGACTTGTGATTCAGGGCAGATATGAGCCATCAATACATAATAAATGATAAAATCTCTGAATTTAAGTGTAAAGGGAAATAATGACTTATCAGCAGCTGTCATTATATCAGTTATGTAATCAGAGTTAATACGAAAACAATGTTTACATAAGAATGTCAACATCACAATTTGAGTATAATTCCAAAACATAAGTAACTGACATATACACAAATAAACAGAATGAATTAGATGACAGTATGTTAGTGTATGAAGTCTCTCTCACCTCCAGTAAAAGCTCCGTTCAGCTCATCGTGTTTTCAGAAGAGTGAAGGACAAACACAGTAACATTCATGCGCTCATATTCTCTCTGTCATATTCATATTCCAATGTGAGTGACGTCACATATGCTGGAAGAAAAAACAACAACCGTGAGAAAAGACGCCGATTAGCCAATCGGTGAAAATTACTTCTTTCTTTCTTCTCGTCGGATCACTTTCGTATTCACTCACGCTCGGAAGTCGCTTTCCAGATTTTACATGACATTAGACCGCATTCATTATAGGAAGGAATATTTTTTAATCATTTGTCTGTTAGAAGAAACTGAAAGAGAGCCTATGAGTTGTGGGCGGGCGCTGATAGTTAGTTTGTTTTATTTTGGGCTCTTGCAGAGCCTGGGCTCTTGCAGGTACCACTTTGAGTGACAGCTGTGAGGTGATCCTCCTGTCCAATCAGCGCGCAGCATTCATGACACATAGCGGCTGCAGTGAGGTGATTATATTGACCAATCAGCGCGCCGCTCTCTTCTCTCCGAGTCGCTGCTGTAAGGTGATCCTCTTATCCAATCAGTAAGCAGCTTTCACTGACATTCGATATCTGCTGTCTTTAATTAGCAGTTTGCGTGTCGAAAGATTGACATAAATGCAAGTTAAAATAAATTAATTAACTAAAATAATAATATAATTTATACTTTCTGCAATGATGAAAAGGGTTTTTAAAGAAAATTATAGGTCTTGTAAATTATGTTTTTAGCACTTTAAAAATACGTTTGTAGCTATATTTTATGAAAACATAATAGGTCTATTCACCGATCAGACATAACTATAGAGGACATAACACTGACAGGTGAAGTGAATAACACTGATTATCTCTTCATCACGGCTCCTGTTAGTCGGTGGGATATATTAGGCAGCAAGTGAAAAAATTTCCTCAAAGCTGATGTGTTTGAAGTAGGAAAAATGGGCAAGCGTAAGGATTTGAGTGAGTTTGACAAGGGCCAAATTGTGATGGCTATAGTCGACTGGGTCAGAGCATCTCCAAAACTGCAGCTCTTGTGGGGTTCTCCTGGTCTGCAGTGGTCAGTCTCTATCAAAAGTGGTCCAAGAAAGGAACAGCGGTGAAGCATCAGAACTGGAACACGGAGCAATGGAAGAAGGTGGCCTGGTCTGATGAATCAAGTTTTCTTTTACATCACGTAGATGGCCGTGTGCGTGTGCGTCACTTAACTGGGGAACATATGGCACCAGGATGCACAATGGGAAGAAGGCAAGCCGGAGGAGGCAGTGTGATGCTTTGGGCAATGTTCTGCTGGGAAACCTGGGGTCCTGCCATCCATGTGGATGTTAATTTGACATGTGCCACCTACCTAAGCATTGTTGCAGAGTCAGACTATGTACACCCTTTCATGGAAACGGTATTCCCTGGTGGCTGTGGCCTCTTTCAGCATGATAATGTGCCCTGTCACAAAGCAAAAATGCTTCAGCAATGGTTTGCGGAGCTCAACGAGTTTGAGGTGTTGACTTGATCTCCAAATTCCCCAGATCTCAATCCAATCGAGCATCTGTGGGATGTGCTGAACAAACAAGTCTGATCCATGGAGGCCACACCTCACAACTTACAGGATCTGCTGATAACATCTCAGTGCCAGATAGCACAGCACACCTTCAGGGGTCTAGTGGAGTCCATGCCTCGACGGGTCAGGGCGGTTTTGGCAGCAAAAGGGGGGCCAACACAATATCATAATGTTATGCCTGATCGGTGTACATTTTAAAAACGGTACTTTTTAAAAATCTTTGTATTTTGCTCTAGGAAAATTATACATTCATAAACTATCTAACTAAACATTCAACTATCTGTACACATCAAATGTTTGAAGATTGAAGACTTTTGAGCTCTTCCTTATAAAGTAAATATTTCCACAATAAATAAATAAATGGAAGTCAGTCAAACAGGCCAGAAATATATTAACAGGTTACAAAATCACACAAGACCCCTAACCTCCCAACTTTTGTTGTCTTAACAAAATATGTTAGAAGGTTGGACCGTTTCTAAACATTAAACAGCCAAAGATCTAGTTGTATTAGTGCATGTGTGTGGAAAGACTCTAGCCTAGTACTATAAAAGAGTCTACTGTTTCGGTGCATCAGACAGACCACATTAGGAGATTTACATGTAACAGACTCTTTCAGTGCTGTGAGATGATGCGTTGAAAAGAATAGCAAACAGACAAAGAGAGATATGAAACAAGACATTGGTTTTGAGGTTTTGAGTCATGCTCGCGTGTTATTGCTCTAATAACCACACAGTCTAGTTGAGTTGAGTTTTGGCTCTGTTATGCATGCTGAAAGGTGGATTCTTGAATCCACTGCTGCTTCAATATCAAATTCATTATCAAAGCCTTATTTATCTTCCTATGTTATTATAATGATTTTTAATGATTCTTTCTAGTTATGATTTTACTTAATCAATAGATACAATGATTGTTTGTTCTTCCTTTATGTGTGTTTAGTCTCTGAGTGGTGACTGAGGGTCTTTCCTAGGGCTGTGTGATGTGTCTGTAAACACTTGATAACATGTTGTCGTGTGTTTGGATTTTGGAGGTATATCACAAACTCCTAACATGCCAGGAATGCAGGAACAGAGTTTGCTCATTTAGCCCGGCTTTCAAAGATTATATGGGTTTGTCTTTCATTTTTATTATATTTTATAAATTTTATATTTCCTTTTACTGAAACACTAAAGAATCAAGATGAATATTGTCTGTACTACTGTCTGTACCTCTCACTGAGAGAAAGCACATGTTATCAGTATGTTTTGGGAAAGAGCTGGAGCTCGATCAACTCCAACCTTGGAGAGGATTGGATTAAGGGCATCCTAAGAGATGGGGTGGACTTGTTGTTCTGGGCAAGCTGGCGTGACTACCATGACTGTTCATTTTCTCTGAGCCAATCAGAATCATCCACCTTGCAATAATGACGTGGCTAGAGCTTGAAAACAGTATAACTGTTGGGACAATTGTATGTACGGTACGACGATACTGGTAGAGTGGGCGCGCGGCCTATGAACTCCTTGTGAGACTTGAAGCTGGCTTCTGCTCATGAAACTGCAAATTTCTTCAGTAAATTTTTCTTTAATTAATTGCATTCCTGACACTTGGTCTTCATTTTTCACTACTGGTCTTGGGTCATACACTGTTAACCCCTAACAATGCATTATATAAAGCTGTCTGCTTTGCTTATAGTTAAGTGGGTCTTGACTGGTTTTCATATATGATTTTATACTCAACAACTACCACAATTGGTGTAAAAAAATTTCTTTAGAATCGTTAAAAACACCTTGAAGTGCATATAGACCAACAACATGCAACATGCTTTACGTGACTATAGGCAGAATATTAAAAATTACAGTTTTGTAAATGCATCAACAACAGCAGTTATGGCTTATTTTATTCTTATACTTTTTTTTAATTCAATCTAACCTCTTAACTGCCTGATCACTTTACAGAGACATTAATCAATGCCTGATTCTCATTACCCAAAATGCCAGCACAGACTGTAGATTTTTTATATAGGCTATATATCAGATCAGATCATTTTCGACACACCTGATGTTATTTTTTTTCCCCAATCCTATGCATTATTTTTTTATTTGCACAAAAATAAATACAACTTTATGAGTAAAGTTTGTAGAAAAACTTTAAATTGGCTTGAAAAAGCCTAGCCAGAAAGTTTAAAGTAGTTTTAAAAGTTTGAAGGTTTTCAGTTTGAAATAGTTTAAGTTTTAGTTTAGTAGTTTTAAAAACTTGGGGTATTTGCTAAGTTTTTACTCTGTGGGTTCTCTGAGTGATTGTTAATGTTTTGCTATGCAGTTGCTAGGGTACTCTGAGTGGTTGCTAAGATGTTGCTATACAGTTGCTAGGGTAATCTGGGTGGTTCCGAGTGTTAACATGTTATTAGCATGATTTAACATGCTGTCTTAGCAGGTTTTCGCATTTTGCTAGCATTATTTAATTTGTTTTGCTAGCAGATTTTAGCATTTTTGTTAGCATGATTTAGCATTTTGTTAGCATGATTTAACATTTTGCTAGCACGGTTTAACATTATGCTAACATGAACCTGCTTGCACACTGCTAGCATGTCCTAAGCTAGTTGCTAGGCTTTGCCAGTGATATGATACTCTGCTAGAGTTAGTGTATTCAAATTTTGACCCCCTCAGTGAAAGCATATGAGACTTTTATGGTTTTAATCTTCATTTTTAAGGAAAACATAAGTTGAATCAGTTTGAAAAGATATAGCATAATAAATCAGAACAGTCTGAAGGTCTGACCCGAGTTTGGTGGTTGTAGATTTCAAGCTCATTTGGCTCAGAAGAAGAAGGAGAGTTTAGATCTGCTTTTTCAAGTCGCGTCATTGAATCATTTTACATTTGTCACTGTAAAGCTGCTTTGTAACAATCTGTATTGTATAAAGCAGCAAAGCACTATAAATAAAAGTGTCTTGACAAAACTTTTAATCATTTTTAATGAGAGTGTTGGAGTAGAGATTGGGGGTAAAAGGGTGACGACTTCTGAAGCTAAAATATATGATCCTGAGAGTGACATTTATTTATTTAAAAATATATTTTCTGTTATTTAAAAACCTGGAAATAACAGAAAATTGTGATTTCCAGGCCTGAAAAAAATATAAATACATTAATAAATTACATTAATACATAATAACATTATTCATATACTTTATTTGTGTAATTATTTTATAGTTTTGATGACTTTACTATTAGGTTTGTCCAGACTTTGAACTGATGATGAAACACACACACACACACACACACAAACAAACAAACAAACACAAAACAAAGACAGCGGGTTACCCAGGACCAGCTGGAGTCGATGGGTTCTTCTCTGCTCCTGAATTCCTGGTCACTTTCCGTTTCATTCTCAGCCTCCTCATCCTCTCTCTGCATGGCGACCGCAGTGATCACAGATCTTCTCAGAACCACTTTAAATCTGATTAGAAGTTTTAAATATGCAAATGTTGCAGAAGATTGTTACAAATAATTGCAGATGAGCTGTTTGATCAGAGAGCAGTTCTGTGTTTCAGCTTGTTTATGGGTCTTTCTATATTTACTGTTTGCTACACTGGTGCAAACTGTGTTTGTGTAATGTGAGAGGGTTAAGTTCATGTGAGACCCTCAGGTCCAAAATACACACACACAAATTAAAATGACACATTCAAATCAGCACAACATGAATTTCCAAAGAAAATAAACTGATTGGCAAAACATATAAAATGAAAAGATGAGCAAATTTAAGTGTGTAAATAAGGAAGACGCTTTTTGTAGATTCCAAAGATTTAATTTAAATTTTTTTGTTTAAAAACGTATTGCCGATATATTAAGCTTAATCGAATTGAAGATAGGGAAAGTAAAATAATCAGGGTTGCATAGAAAATACTTTCAAATCAGCAAAATGTTGAATATTTAAATTTATATTGATTATATAAATAATAAAGCAAATAAAGAAAAACAATCAAAATATATAATATTACGAAATTTATTTTCTATACACTCAAAAAAAAAAAAAAAAATGCTGGGTAAAAAACAACCCAATTTGGGTTGAAAATGGGTTAGCCAACATTTTTTAGAGTGTCGTTTATATTAGTGTTCTATATCTCGACTGTGATATGAAAAGGAAAAAAAAAACACATAAAATGAATTTGATAATGGGAACGTGGGGTTTTGAGGTTCTGAGGTTCCGATTACTAAACAATGTTTAAAAACGTATTGCAGATATTACGTTTAATTAAATGATAAATTATGATAAGTGATGGGAAATGTGAATAACAGCGAAAAAGACAGACAATATTGAAAATGTATATAATACAACCTAATAAATAAAAACAATACAAAATATATAATAAACCTAAATAATTTAGGGGAATTATTATACACTTCGAAGCGAGTTTTATTTATTTATTATTGATTCATTATTATTTTCGGCTTTTATTTCCGCTCTTCCGTCGCCGGATGCGTGTCTTTTATGTCGTGTCGTCCATTTCCGGTGCGGTGTTGTTGTTGTGGCGCTATGATATGTGAGCGCGGCCTCAATATTTTCCCGTGAGTTTTTGTCGCGTTCTGCGGGTTTCATGTTCCGCGCCGCCGAGATCAAGAGCTTCGGTAAAGCGGGAACCGGCTGGTATGTGTTTTACTGCGGGATTATGTGTTTCATTCTGTTCGGAGCCGATCATGATATGTTTAGTGTGTGTATATCTGACCTGATCACACTCACACAATATACTGCCGTTGTGTTATCATGTAGATATACAATATAAATTCTTTTACCACTGTTCATGATTATGGTAATGGGTAATTAATTACCATGGTATTACCGTCTGGTACAAGCACTGGACCTTTGTACCAGTACTTTTTTACGGCGCTTATGGTGTAACGTTACTTTTTAACGGCAGAGCTTGAAATCATCGATCAATTGAACGATTATCGTGATTCATTATGAATCCAGCCCTTATAAAAAAAATTCCACAAAAAATGTATTCCTACTACTATCACCATTATATGGACACTGCCATGAAGAAGGTAAAACCATGACATCATCATCATCCCGAGAGTGACATTTATATATTGACTTTAAAAATTCCCACAGTCATTCCAAACCTGGAAATAAAGAAAATTTTGATTTCCGGGCCTAAAAATAATGTAATTGAGGCTGATCTTTTTATTATTGTAATTTTTTTATCTCTCTCGTTTTGTGAAGAGTGACATTACAAGGTAATAAAAAATTGAAAATAAATGCATCTGTTTAGGCTTAGGCTAAGCCCTGTCTTTGAAACCGGGCCTTTACTGTCTTAAAGACTTGGTCTAAGTACATAAAGCACGTTAAGCATTTTCACGTTTATCTTTTTAGAATGTTCCTATTATTTGCATTTCTACCGCAATGCATGACAGATTTACAGGCACATAAAGTCACTTCTGCAAAGTTATGTTCTGATCTATTCTCTTATTGTTATATGTTTCAATAGTAACACAAAATCCTTTGTTGTGTTTTATAATGGGGCTTTGCCCTACATAAAACACACAAACTTTTTTACCTCTTACCTGTTAGAATTAGTTTTCAGGCAGATGCAAAGATACTTAATAGTGACTAGAAATGAACATGAAAAGTAAATATGTTTTAAAAACAAAACAAAAATCCTCACCCCGGAGAATGTTTTCTCTATCCACGCAATGTTCTCACCCTTTTTACTCCTCACCCGTTTGCATCCCTGCTATTAAAAAACATGTTTGTTTTTTTAGTGGATATACATATTTCTGCTGTTTAAATTGCTCTGTTAGTACAATCTCTAATAAATCCATTATGAACAAATGGTGTTTTTTTTTCTCATTTTATAATTTTAACCCAATTACTCTCATTTTTATCTGGCACTTTCATGGATGAGCTCATGCATGACCTGTTGACAATCCCCAAAATTAATAAAATAAAAGTAAAAAATAGAAAAGATATCAGATTTACATTTTTCTGACTATACATGTTTTCAGCTCTTAAAATATTGAATTGACTGCTCTCTTAGTGCAATTTCTTTAAAATTATATTTTAAAATTTTATACAGTCAATTTATTTGTGTTTGTTTTTTCTCCTTGCATTGCTCATTCTCATCAGGCACTTTCGGCGGACGATGGATGAGCTGGTCCATGACCTGGTGTCGGCTCTGGAAGAGAGTTCTGAACAAGCCCGTGGAGGGTTTGGAGACGGTGGAGATCACGCCCTGGCCGTCGGTTGCCTGTTGAAACGGCAGGCCCGCAAGCGCCGTGGCAGGAAACGTCGATCCGATAACCCTCACCCGCCGTGGGACACCTGCCACCTGAGCGAAGGCTCTGAATCCAGCCTGGAGGAGCAGAAAGACTACCGCGCGTCTACAGCAGCAGGGGGCGCTCACACCCGTGACAACAACAACAGCGACTCCGATGAGCAGCTGGGTGCAAAGCGCCGTACGCCCCTCACCGCTGACTCCGGCAGGGGGAAGAGGCCGCTTTGGCTGGACGACTTGAGCGGAGTGGACGGTTTGGGAACCAGAAGTTTACGGAGGCGTCGGAAAGTCAAACGCATGGCTGTGGATCCGCCACTAGATGTCGCCACCATGCTGGCTCCACCGCCCAAGGCACCAACCTTAGGAGGCACCAGAGGGGTGGGTTTTAGTCCAGAAGCCAAAGGGAATGACGGGGTGAAAAACAGGGTGAAGAAAAGGAAGTTTACGGCACAGAGACTCGCACAGGACGCGGCAGATGAAGGCGTGGTGGTGGAGACCGAAGAGGTGGGCCATGCGGCCAAAGATAAGATGGAATATGAGGAACAGAAAGGCTCAGATGAGGACATGAGTGACAGGTGGTTAGTGTTCTTCTTCTGTGTAGCCCCTCCTCTTCCTCTGTCCCTCAAAACAAGATCTCGCAAAATGATAAAAAATCTATTTTCTTGATATGTTTCTGATCATGGCCTGCAAACACTCCTCCATCATCTGGATCAGGACTAGACCTCTAGTTTTATAGCAGATCTTTTATATACCGTAAACATCCTTTATTAAATCCACTGAATATAATAATTACAGCTGCACACATCAGCATAACATATTCATATGGCTGAATCTGAACATGCTAATATTTCAACCCAAAACCAAAATATCGGTAAGAAAAATGAAATATTTTTTTGCATGGTGACATTATACACCTCAACCTCGCAATTACCATGATGCACAAAAGTGCATAATGCAAAATATATGATATATAATTATGATATATATGATATGATATATAAAAATATATATGATATATAATTCAATTATATATGATGCACAAAGTGCATAATGCAAAATTTAATTTGACTTATTTTTATTGAAACAAAATGACTTGATTGACTTGATAAAATTATTTTTACATTTTACTTTATTTTGTTGATTTGAATTGTCAAATTCCAATTATATATCATGGTCATACTTTACTGCCTTTAAATTGTGCTGATTTTAATTAAAATAATACATTAATTTTTAAATAATACATTAAAATTAATAATTTTATTACACTAATATTTTACAAACACTAAAACACACATTACGATGATGACAATTAGTGCAGTGGGGGAGTGTTACATTTTTATACAAAAAATAGTGCTAACAATCTTAATGGCCTTAAAATAGGCTTCATATTGTGTAAAATATTTTTTTCTTCATTAGTTACACTTTATTTTAAGGTGACGTAGTTGCATAATATTAATTAACTACATGTACTTACTATAGAGTTATTGTTAGGGTTAGTTACTTTTAATTGTGCATAATTTACTGTTATTACTATTGTAAGTATATGCAGCAACGTGTAACTGTCACCTTAAAATAAAGTGTTAACTTTAGTGGACATGCTTTTGTGAGATTGACACCTTCACTTCACACAAAAGGCTTAAAACGTCCTGTGATGTGTGTGTGATTGCAGCGAGACGAGCAGCGTGAGTAACAGCAGTGATGGGGGTCTGTACACGAACGACGAGGGAAGGCAAGGTGTGTGTATTCATATATTACACTATCTCTATATATCATGTATAGCATGAACACGGAGCGTATGTTCAGCGTGTGTTGTTTCAGGTGACGATGAGCAGAGCGATTGGTTCTACGAGGGCGAGCCGGGCGGAGCTTGTGGAATTGCGGCGTGGTTCCGTGGTGGGAGAGAGATTCCAACGAACTCGACCTCAATGACCCCATGTTCAACAGCATCCTGACCGGAGCGTTCCCGTTAATGTCACAGGGAACTCAAAGAGGTATGTGTTCAAATGCTCGTACATGCACACAACCAGGACATTAACCAACCCGAGTGTGTGTTTCAAGAGTGGTGTGTAATACAGTCACTCCTACTAGCCACTTTGGCGGGGTGGATTTTATAATATATCCATTAATATTTTCGGTAACACTTTACAATATGGTTGTATTAGTTAACATTAGTTAATGCATTGGTTAACATGAACTAACCATGAGTAGTACATTTGATTTTAATAATGTATTAGTAAATGTTGAAATTAACATTAACAAAGATAAATAAATGCTTTATAAGTGCAGTTCATTATTAGTTCATGTTAACTAATGAAACCTTATTGTAATGAGTTACCATATTTTCAATTGTATTCTTTTATTTAAAAACGGCATCTGAGATAATAAACTTAAGTGCAATGTAGATATTGATAAGGAAATATCTGAAATGCTTCCAATGCTCATTTTCCTCAGAATACTCAACACCAGCTGCTCTTTCTTGCTCTCGCATGATCTCTTTGACAGCGAGTTGATACACAAACCAGCCTCCCCTCACTCACTTGTTTCATTTGCTCCGGATTAATATTGTTGGTGTTACAGGGCTTGAATTTCGTCATGGGATTGTGCGTTTTGCACATACTTTTACTCAATCCTGCAGATTTTGTTTGCGCACACAAAGCCACCTCTCAGTACCAAATTGAGTTGTTTTTTGCTCTTAAACAGTCAAATACACACAAAATAATGTTGAGTGAGTATTCACGTGAACGTAAAGAGTTGAGAAAGAAAACGCATGTGTAACCGTATAATGGATCCGTGCGTCTGGTCTTAAAGTGACAGCAGCTTAATAAACCTGCTGCCAAATATGAGATAATGTTAAAAATATCCATATCGCAGTTTTTTCCCATGGTATTGATGTCAAAATTGTGGCTTGTAACTTTGGAAAACCACTAGCCACAGTGGCTGGTGAGCAAACAGTTAAAGTCAAGCCCTACACACAACATTTAGCTCAATACAGCATGAGTTGTAATGTAGTGCACATGTTTGTCCACCAGAGGACAGTGCTGTTCAACTAATTATGGAGTAACGAACAAAGATTCAAGGACCATATATAATCGGCCTTCATACATCTAAGACAGAACCTGCAGTGCAGTAGCCTGGCATACTAAACCAAATATAATGAAAATATACAGTTATAATAGTTATGAATGTGGTGTCTGGTAACAGTGTATGTTCTAAGGATGTCTATTAGACCAGGAGAGACTATTTATTCCTGTTCATCTCAAAGGAGTTTTGATAACATACACTTATGTTTAGGACATCTCTCTAAAGGTTTTTAAACAATTGCTTGTTTTCCAGGGTTTCAAGCACGGCTCGCACGGCAGGCCTGTCTTCAGCAGTCACAGGTATGTGCGCTTGTCATATGAAATCCCTATTTGATATTTATGTTTGTATATGTGATATTTTTAATTCTCTTTCTTAACAGGGAAGCTCTCAAGGAATGCCTGATAGATTACCCAGATTATCCCAGGATCCTCAGAAGTAAGTCCTGATGCTCAACATAGGGATTGGCTGTATGATATCCGGTAGAAATGTAAACCAGCGAGGCCGTGTACACCTGGTTTTAAGATGCGTTGATCGGATCACAAGTGGACGACACTTAATACAGGTGTAAACAGGGTCTAAAATGTTTTGAGCTTGTCCACTTTTGACCACTTCCAGTCGAAGATGCATTCGAACAGCCAGACGGGGTTTAAACTTTGTTGCCTGAAGACTCGAGTTTAGTTTGAAGATGAAAAATGTACCAAGCACAATGTTCTCTCACCATTCCTGATTTCTAACACACATTCACAGCGTTCAGCTGGTTTTAGGGCTGTCAGAGCAGAAACGAAAGCTGATGCTCTCCGTATGTTTTTCTGTCGTATCCTTTTTTGTTCATACATTTACCTGCCCATAGACCCTCTCCTCGAAGAAATCAGGACAGAAGTGGTTAAAGTGGACAAAAGAGACAGATTAAAACACCAGGTCTAAATGGGAATGTGCCTCCTTCGTCCGATCGACCAAAACGCATCTTAATACCAGGTGTAATGCCTGCTACAGACTGTGCCAATTCGACAATCCTATAAGATCATTAGTACAATTCACACTGTACGGCACGGATCTAATAAACTTTGGGTATGACATGTATGTAGACTGATGATGACATCTATTGAATCATAGGCTACGGTGCAAATTAGTATAGAAGAATAAAACGTCAAATAGAGCACGATGAATCGCACTTTGGCAATTGTGGTTTTTATGTGCGGTGAAGAAAGAGGAGACTGTGGATGTGTTCTTGTCTAGGGAAAAGAGGCCAAGCTTGATGTAAGTAAGTTTTAGCGCAATGTTACGGTGATCAACACGCCAGTTCCTGTTGCATTTTTATTATCTAGTCAGTAGACTTAGGTCGTAGCAGCAAACACGCTGTGAGATGATCATGCTAAACTGTCCGAAAATAACCACAGACTATCCATGATAACTTCCGTCTCTGAACTTCTCTCACTGTACGACATAGGACTACCATTTATGAGCCACGACCACAGAAATCGCCGCGATTGGTCAGCTTTCGTCTGGGACAACCCAAAATTAATCAATTAGCGTTATATAAATTTAATATTTAATTAAAAATATTTAATTTTAATGTCTATTTTAATCTGATTTTACAAAGTATAATGACTTTGTATTGTGATATACAGTACCGATTAAAAGGTTTAGATCGGTTTGATTTTTAAATGTTTTTAAAAGAAGTCTCGTCTGCTCTTAAGGCTGCATTTATTTGATCCAAAATACAACAAAAACAATATTACTGTGAAATATTTTTACAATTTTAACTGTATTCTGTTTGAATATATTTTAAAATGTAATTTATTCCTGTGATGTCAAAGCTACATTTTCAGCATCATTACTCCAGACTTCAGTGTCACATGATAGTGTATGTACAGTAGTGTATGTATTATATAAATGTTTTCATACTGTGATATAATACTTTGGCCATATTTGTTTGTCATCCTTTGCAGCTCGTGGTTCAGCTCCGGGGCCAGAAGAGACCAAGTAAATATGCTTCCTATGTTCAGATATTTCTCTTTCTTTAGATAAATGTATGCTTTATTTACTGTATGCTGAGTTTCAGGCCTGTATGTGTGTAATAAACCCCTCATGTATGACTCTAATGTGACTTTGTGTACGTTTAGTTGCTTTGGGATTCTCGCAGTGACAGAAGCCACAGGAAAAGCTGCTCTTTAAAGACTGCCAGCAGGTAATGATACGTATAATATATAATAATGTAATATGTTATACTGAAGTCCATTTACAAGGCTGAAGCTAACCATGTTGAGCCTTAATTAGCTTTTTTGTGTCATTTTGCCTTAGACAAATAAACCATCTTAAACTCTCTCTCTCTCTGTAGACAGACAAGTGGTCATCTCGGCTCTTTGTGTACTGGAGATATAAAGAGACGACGGAAAGCTGCGCCTGTCGGAGCCCCGTCAGCCTCAGGTAACACACACACACACACACACACTCATCTCATTATACACCATTGTGGTATCATCTGAAATGTCAGAACCACATGCTGAATACTACATGTAAATGATGTGTTTTTAACACAAACGGTTTGTGGAAACATGCAACCCATGTGTCCAGTTAATTCCCAGCAAGCATCATCAGGAAGAATCGGAGGCTTTTCACTGTGTTAACAGTGAACTCAGTGCTGGTTATGTGACAGGTTTGGCAGCTGAGGAGGCAGATCAGTGCTGATCTCATTTGCTAATTAAAGTCCATCATTTCCTGCCCTGATCTGTGACGCAAAGCGCATGCCTGCGGCCCCCGGGGGTCAGAGGTCACAGAGCTGAGATTACCCATTTCTTAGAAACTATTTAGAGTTTATGAGGAGCAGGAAACTTGACATGGAACACCGGGATTATTTCACTGCAATCCTGTCCAGGAACACTGATTTAAATGCTAAGGGTTCAGTTCATCAACGTTTAGGTAAAAGAGCATTTAAATGGGTGACAATTTTGGACACACTTTCAGTGTTCCTGCTTCCATGTATTTACATAAAAATAACAGTAATTCTGATACTAAATATCCTTGTGTCATTATTATTATAGAAAGTTCTTGTAATTAATTATAGTAATGGGTTATATGTGTAACTTGAACACTAAAAGTGTTACCCACACAGTTTGTTAGTGAGTTTATTACAGCCTTTATTAATCTGTAATTTGTTAGTGCACTAATGTTAGTTTATATTTGTTCATAACATATAAACTAATGTCAATTTATACAAACTGTTTCATATTTATATAAAATAGATATTTTTAAAAATGCAGGTAATTAAAGGTGCAGTGTGTACATTCTAGTGGCGAGGTTGTGAATTGCAACCGCTCACCCTCTACCTTTCAAAGCACAAAGAGGAGCTACGGTGGCCAACACAGGACAAGAATGTCATCGTCTGAAACAGCAGGGAGTGACTAGCGCTCTGTAGAGCAGTTTGTCCGTTTAGGGCTACTGTAGAAACATGGCGGCGCAAAATGGTGACTTCACTGTAAGGGGACCGGCGGTGTGTGTAGATAGAAATGGCTCATTCTAAGGTAATAAAAACATAATGGTTCATTATGTAATGTATTTATACATTACACCACTGAAAAAACATAGTTATGTATATTATATTACATTTCTGTCAAAAGATCCTCATAAATACTACACATTGCACCTTTAATGAATAAAACTAAGATTTATAAATGCTGTTTTTTTCATTGTTAGCTGTTAACTGTTGCTTAATTTACATTTAACATCGGCAGGAAATCAGATTTAACTTCTGGTTGTGAGAAAAATGTATTATATAAAAAGTCAATAGTAAAAATTCCAGATGCCTTACAGGAAAGGTTTAATTGTTCTTAAAGTCAGCATGAACGGAAGTTGAGATCGTCTTCTTCTCCTTATTGTGACGTAAATCCGAGTGAAACAGCCTCTGAAATTAGAAAAAATTTAGAGCGGAGCTTGATTTCATTTTTCGGGAATTGATTGGATCGTTGGAAGTTGGGCGTTGCTGCGATCAGTGACCCATGTCAGCGACAGGTGTCTGAGAGGCAGCACAGAATTTGATAGCCCCGCCCTCGCGCCAAAGCACATGACCGGGAGAGAAGAGAAGTCGTTTCGAGGGGGGAGGGGAGGTTTGTGTATTTGATTAAAGATTATAAGGGTAAATTCATTTTTAAAAATTAATTAATGAAGTGCACAGATAAATCATTTATAGTAAACACTACAGTATTACATATAATACGAATAGTAAAATTTGATTTCATGCCGACTTTAACTTTCATATAATTGAATATTTCAATTTAATATAATTTATATCATAACATGATTTTATATTATATTATGATTTTATGTAATTTAACTTGACTGTGATTGACCTATTTATATAACCTTTAACCTAAAATAATCATTCTCATGTTGTTACCCTTATACACATTTTTATATATTTTGTGTGTTTTTGGATGCGTTTTAATCCTTGATGCAGATCAGGGTTCATCTAAAGTTCTGTCTCGTGGACTTTCCACCCATCAAGTGCATTACAAGAATCAATGAGCTTTACTGCTTAATGCAGATTATCTCTTTCTCTCTGTCTCTCTCAGGCATGGTGGGCGAGAGCGCTGCTCCTCTTCCGGAGTCAAACGTGGGGAACCGTATGCTGCAGAGTATGGGCTGGACCCCGGGGTCGGGCCTGGGCCCCGATGGCAGAGGCATCACTGAGCCGATTCGTGCATCTCAGAGGCCGAAGGGAGCCGGACTGGGCTTCAACTGAGCTCGAGCCGAGAACAGAGAGAGCAACTCGCGCAGAGACGGCGACCCGGGCCCGCAGGTCGTCATTCTCTCCGTTAACCTCAGAGTTAACAGCAGCCAGCCAGCAGAAGGCAGCACTGAGGTGATAGACCGGTAGATGATGGACAGAATGAATGAAATAGGACACCTGCACTGGCCCAGACCAGGACTGACTCTGGAGCTGCCTCACTGCCGCACACACACACACACACACTCACACACTCACACACACACTCACACACACACACACACTCATCAACAGTGCCGTTTGAATTAACTCCAGAAAAAAACACAATGCACCTAAAAGTCAAACAGTCCAGAATTTGCCATCTGACATAATAGGATGAATTCCATGAGGAAAAACTTAGGAAAAATAAATAAGAAATTATATTTTGCATAAATAAATTTAAGCCTGTTTTTTGGACCATTAATATTTTGTGCTTTGTGACATTATTTTTATGTTAATTAAGCACATTTCACCTCACCATTCTTATTCAAATGAGAACTTTCTATATTCAGCACAATAGTGACATTTGTTTTGCGATACTGTAATGAGAATTTAGGAAATAAATGTGCTTAATTGTCATGAAAAGGTCTGAATGAAACAAAAAAGATTCTTAAATAGGCTTAATTGTCTTTATGCAAATTATAATTTATTATTTGTTTTGTCAAGTATTTTGATGTTAATTACAAACCAACCGCCAAACCTCAGCTCTCAGTGAATACCAGCGGAAATGAGCAAAATATTTTATTTGGGTATTTTCTTTCTTTGTTTTCAAAAATCATTTTAAAATATTAATGAAGACCTGTTTTAGCAGATTAGATCAGTCCAAATTATCGTCTGTCTCCAGTATTCATTTAATATTTTTTTTATTCAATGTCTCTCCTTATATCAATTGTTTTTTAGTCTTTTTTTGGGGGGGGTTGACATTTGTTTTACATTTAATGAGATTTGTCGTTTTTTAGTTTTTGCATCCTTTTTTTGACGTTTTTGCAAATATGCACTAATAATGAATGTCAATACCTCAGCCAATCACACTCTCATGAAATCCGTTCTGTGTGTATGCAATGCTGAAGAGAGTCCGACTGCAGCAAGCGACTGCTGCTCTTTTACATGACTGAACACAGTCAGTGTTTTAATGGTGGTGTAATATGAGGGTTTGGGGTCCATTCCGATTATTTCCATTGTGTATCATTTGCAATTCTGTGAAATGCACGTATTTCTCAGCAGAGTTTGAGTAATGAATAAGATTAATTGACTGAATTGGCTTAGTTCAGACGGAATTAACTATTCAAGGATGTGACACACTTACTACTGATGACTGTCATTTCTGATTGTCACGAGGTGAAGATTGTGCCATTGTTGGGTAAACACTTCAATGCCTCTTAGGAACAATCCCAGATGATTGGAGATGCTATTATCTTGACAGAACGGTCTCTGAGACAGGAAGAGTCTTTGCGCCGAATGTGACATCACTTCCTCTCTGGTTTTTGAGCAGGGCTGTACCACCCTGAATGAAGATAAGTGTTTTGTTTTTATTATTTTTGGAAACATGTTGTATTTTTAACCATGTTTGCACTCAGAATGAACAGTTATCAAGTCGTTGATGATGTGAATGAGGAACATGTCAGGTTTGTCTCTTCCTGTAATCTGTACATCATGCCAAACTACCAAACATGCTACATTTGTTTACTTTGGTCTTTTTGTCGTTTTTTGCCAATGTGCATTTTGGGAAAACGGCTGCTATGGTCGTGATGTGTGTGTGTTCTGAAGTCAAAGTAATGTATGTTCATCATATACTGTAGAGCAGTATTAAAGCATTCTCTGCGCAAGGTTGAATCTTTGAATCTTTCCCATGATCCTCCATCAGATTAAATTTCAATGCTTTTCTATACGTTCCTCTCAGGATTCTAAAGTTTAAACTTACATTTATAAAGTTTTAAATGTTTAATTTGACAAATTATTTGTAAATTATTTAATATGCATGTTTTGCAACATTAAATTGTTAGTTCCCTCCAAAAAAAAATAGTCATCGGTTTAATAAAGAGCGGCTCAGACATTCTGTAAAACTTCTCCTTTGTTGTTCCAATGGAAGAAAGAAATCCTACACGTTTACAAGAACATGAGGTGAGTAAATGAACAACTTTATTAAGAGAACTCAATTATCATGTAGATTGTCTTGTGGATGTCTAGGGATGTGTTTAACGGTAGTTATTTCATATTCTGTGTGTGTTTATTGTGATGACTCAGATCAATACTAATATACTCTCATCAGTACAGCTGATCTCTAGAGTAATTATATCTCTGCAATCTAGCAGAAAATTATACCAATGGGCTCAGTGTCTCTCTTTCCTGCTCAGCATCTGATATGGTGAAGATTTATTCAAAGCATCAAGCGAGTCAGTATGAACAATAGAATCATGATTAGCTCTGAAGTAGAATGCAGTCAATGCTACAATAAATAAATAGAATAAAATAATTTTCCAAATTATGTATTTTGGGTGTCTCACATGTAAAGTATGTAATTTTTGTTTTTCACAAATGTAAAAAAATATATATATATATATATATATGTACACACACACATTTACCTGTTAACTGGGCACACCTTCATATCACTTTTCAATCATTAATTAGATATCATTCGAAACACTAAGTGTATTTTTACACAACAACGATGCACTAAAAACAGGTGACAACATTCTCAAAACAGTAAAAGTGATCCAAAAAACAACCCACCTAGTTACTTCTTGTGGCCTGTGTATCTCTGCGCCCAAGTAGCAGTGCTTCGCCTGTGCGTCCCCATAATATAGTCCCAAGTTAATATCTGCATAGGAAATCGCCTAGTCTTAATCTGCATCGCTATTTGTACTCATTGTGAATATGCAGGCCACAAGAAGTAATTAGGTGTGTTTTTTTTTGGATCTCTTTTACTCAGGACATGCTAGCTGGCAACATAGGATTCCATTCATTATGCTATGCTAAGCTAGCGGCGACCCTGCCAAACTTAAACAATGCGAGACAAAAATGCATTTGTCCACATATCTAAATGTAGGCAAGATATTGAATTAGCCCTGTTTCTAAAAATGGTCGAGTGTTCCTTAAACAGGCAGTTGATGATTCGCAAGCAACACCCCGCGAACACGTAATACGCATGCGCACGAAATTCTCCTATTTGTTGTTTACATAAAGATGGTAATTAAAGGCATCGTCTTCAGAAGCTTGCGATTTCAGGCTACCAAAACGCTGCTGTCCTGTAAATTTACAGCCAAAATGCTTAAGTCGTGTAAACAATTTATTCTGTGAAAGACCTTTAAACTTTAAAATTAATTCTTTAAAAATCTTTAGCAGGGTCCTCCCCCTTGTGGGCGGTGTCATGTTTTCTGCGCTATTTTATTATCAAATATTTTTCTAATCTTGACAAAAACACGCATCATTAGAAAGGTCTGAGAATCATGGATCCATATTTGCTGACTGTTTTGCATAGAACTGATATTCACAGAAATGAATTAGTGACAGTAGAACCCCGCATCTAAAACAAATCTAAATTGTGGGTGTCGCCCATTGGCAATTTTGGGTAAAGCACCTAAACAAAGTTTTTTGCTCTAATGCTGTTTTAATGCTCTCTCTCTCTCTCTCTCTCTCTCTCTCTCTCTCTCTCTCTCTCTCTCTCTCTCTCTCTCTCTCTCTCTCTCTCTCTCTCTCTCTCTCTCGAGATGAGAATCGTCTCAGTAAGAGGAAATCCTGCATGTAATCCTGCTCAGCTCATCACTTTGAGACCTGAATTACATAACACTCAGCACACAGGTAACAACTGTCACAGATACACACGCATCCAGACAAATGCATGATACCACGAGTTGTGGTAACACACTCAAGGTAGATAAGAGATTTGAAATGTGACCGTAAATTACAGTACATTCATTAACCACGTGATGCAAATTGCACAAAACTGGAAAGCACTTTCTTGATCTCTTAAATCATCTGGTAACAAGATGTTACCAGATGACCGGGTTAATGCACTGAGTGCTTTAGAGGAATAACTACAGGATTGGCCAGGTAAGGGCTATCAAAGTTTTCAATGTCACGGTCTGTATTTTCTGACACTGAAGCATTTTCTGTCACATGGATCTGACCTGACCTCAACCCCATCCAGCACATTTGGAGCGAGTTGTAAAATAAACTGGACAGATCTTATTGTACATTCAAAGGAAAGCCTTTGGCTTCAGTTGGAGAAGGCATGAGATAACATTAGTGTTGAAGTTCTCAGAGGAAATATATTGACACTTCCAGAGAGATGTGCTTCTGTAAGTTCTGCAAAAGATGGACACAAAAAACAGTACTCACTTCATCTGATATTTGATGGTCAGAGCAACCATCTGCATGTTTCAGGGACATTATGAAATTAAATCATATTTTGGAGGCATAAAAAGGTCAGTATTTTTAGATCTGTCAGTTGTTCTAATAATTTTGTCCACCACTGTAATTCCATTTGTTAACATTATTAGTTAAAAATAGAAAAAAGTCGGCACTCCAAAGCTCCAAAATATACAAAAAGTTTTTAATAGTGGATTCACACACAGGTCATGTTTTAAGCAACACAGACTCTTAGTCCGACAATCAAAAACGCTTGAAACGCAAGACTTTAGTTGTTGTTTTTTTAGACTTTTGTGATTTTTATATTCGTTTGACACTTTTTCTTGGTTTATGCAGTTGTTATTATTATTAATGCATGTTTAAAATTTGACTTTCACATTTAGTATTTTTCTTTTGCTTTTGTTCCATGATTTTCCATGAGGTTTGAAGTTTTGAATTGTCTGATGAAGAGTCTGTGCTGCTCAATATGTGACCCGTTTCTGAGTCCACTATTCAAACTTTTTGCATATTTTGGACCTTTGGTGTGCCGAATTGTTATTATTTATTTTGTCGAGCCCCCAACTTTGATCATATTTTTGCCAGTGATGTGCATGCTTTGTTCCTGTTTTTGTTAACATTATCAGTTAGCATGAACTAACAATGAATAATACTTTACTAAATTAATAATTTATAATTTATAATACTAAAGCATTAATCAGTCTTAGTTCATGTTATTTCAACATTAATATATTAGCAAAAGTATCTGTTCCATCTGTTCATATTATTTAATGTACCTGAGTTATGAACTAAAAATGAACTGTTGCTTAATGTTATCAAAGATTAACAAACACTGTAAATAATATTGCTCACTATTAGTTAATAGATTTACTAATGGGACATTTTTGTAAAGTGTTACTGAAATATCATGCTAGAATCTTTCTAATGATGCTTGTTGACCAAGAGAGTCTTGCTGGTTAAGCTAGTCAAAGGGATAGGTCACCCAAAAATGAAAATTACCCCATAATTTACTCACCCTCAAGCCATCAGGGGCCCATTGCACAAAACTAGGATAAGGGATTAAGCCGGGATATCTTGGTGATCCTGGCTCAATTTGTCCGCTAATATACAGTTATCTTTCGTTATCATTATCATTCTTGGTGTGATTGTGCCTTCAGGGTAAATTACACAACAGCGGTGTGCTAAATTTTACATACAGATAACAAGAACATCAAGATATCCCGGCTTAATCCCTTATCCTAGTTTTGTGCAATAGGCCCCAGGTGTAATGATTTTCTTCTTTCAGACGAATACAATTGGAGTTATATTTATGTCCTGGCTAATCCAAGCTTTATAATGGCAGTGAATGGCAGCCCAAAATTTGAAGCCCAAAAAGTGCATCCATCCATTATAAAAGTAATCCAGTAATTCTGGTCCGTAAGATATATATTTTACTTTATAACGTGTTAAATATAGATATTTTCCTACAAAAACCCTTCAATTTTGCTTCAGAAGGCCTTTATTATCCCCCTGGAGCCGCGTGGAGCGCTTTTATGATGGATGGATGCACTTTTATGGACTTTGAAACAGAAACAGCGATTCACTGCCATTATAAAGCTTGGATTATCCAGGACATTTAAAATATAACTCTGATTGTATTGGTCTGAAAGAAGAATGTCATACACACCTATGACTTGAGGGTGAGAAAATCATGGGCCAATTTTCATTTTTGGGTGAACTATCCCTTTAAGGCAGGGGTGGGGAACGTTGATCCAGAAGGGCCACTCTCTTGCAGAGTTTAGCTCTAACCCTGAAAAAAACCCTCACCTGCCTGTAACTTTAGTAATCCTGAAGACCTTGATTAGCTTCAGGTGTGTTTGATTAGGGTTGCAGCTAAACTCTGCAAGAGAGTGGCCCTTCTGGATCAACGTTCCCCACCCCTGCTTTAAGGTAAGGAGACCAGCATGTGAGCATCCAAAACACATGTTGCTCAGACAGCAACAAAGTATCGGCCCAGATCCAGGCCACATCTGGTAGATGTGCATTCCACACGTACCAGATGTGGCAGTGTATCTGGCTTATGAAAATGTATTAAAAGAAAACCAGCAGTGAATGAAATGTTGCACCATGAACTGAGATGTGTGATGTGGTGCGGTCAAACCTGTCTGTCTGATCTGGGTGTAGTTGTGATCAGGCGGGATGAGGAGGATGTTTAATGAGGTGCGTTTCCTGCTGTTTAGTCTGCAGTGACAATGACGATGGTGAGAGAGTTGCAGAATTAAGTAAACGTCGGACTTAAACACAGAGAGCATTGAGACTTCCCTTTGTTTTCCAGCTCAGTGTGTGTTTGCCCTCTTTCCCCACTAATACCAATGAAAACACTGTCTGTTTACCTCCTGCATAATGAAGGCTTTCTCATTTCAAACGCCATGATCTCGCATAAACACTTTATTGTCTCTTAAAAGTTTGCTCAGCATTAATTATTATTATTATTATTTTTTAAATAGAATCCTGAGAGCACTGAAGGCCTCGCCTCTTAATAAGGCACTGAATCACTGTGCTGAGTAGCTTATCTCCATTTACTTTTGCAGTCTCCCTTAGATCTAGGTTTGATACCTGATCTGTGGAAAAGCTCAATTATTGTTCCAATACCCAAACAAACTTAAGACAGATTATTTTAACGATTATCGTCCAAATGTCTTGACCTCCTTGGCCATGAAGGCTTTTGAAAAAGAGATTAAAAAGCATATGATGACGGTTATTGGTTCAGTTGCAATTTGAGATCCGCTGCAGTTTGCATATCATGCTGGAAGATGCAAAACTGGCTTTATTAAATACTCATCATCAACATATGGAAAATAGTGGGGCTTTTACTTTGCAGCCTGTCATTTTAGGGAAAAAACTCATTAGCCAGTTTAATTTTAATCTAAATTCTAGTCTAATTGTAGTCTATTTTCATGGGTTATTCACTTTTTAACAGATAGACAACAAAGGGTTATGGTTAAATAGGTTTTTATTGGACACATAATACTTCTATAGGTTCACCACAATGTGGATACACTCTAAATAAATAATGGGTCAAAAATATTAAATATAGTAAATATTAGACAGAACACATGCTGGGTTATTTTAATTCAGCTTGTTGGGTTTTATACATTAACCCATTTGCTGAGTTGCTTTTGACTTAGTGCTGGGTCAGTCAACCTATTGAAGGTTTTTCATTTTTAAATAATAAAAATGCACTTTAAAATCTTTAACCGGTTTGGCACACTCTAAAAAATCTTGGGTTATTATTTTCTACCCAAATCCTGTGTTGAGCCTTGTGAGGCATTTTTTTAAAGTTTTTTTTAGTAGGTTTTGGGACATAACCCAGTGTTTGGGTAGTTTTTGTGTCGGAAGCAATTCGTTTTTGTAATAAACTCATTTTTTTTGTATAGGCTATTTGTTTTCTTTCTTTTTTTAAAAGTATTTGTATGTATCTGCAGGGTTGTCTAAAAGCACCACTGTAGTCGGAATTAATTGACAAAGCTGTAAACTAAACTAATTAAAGAAAGTGTCTTATTCTTTACACATGTGTTTCTCTGAAGCGGAAGAGCGGTGAAGGAGACACTACATTAAATATATTTTTTGGTTTCCCATTATCTTAAATAGCAAAAGGAAAACTCCACAATAGTGTTTTCACAACTTCCAAAAGAGGAAAAATAGAGAATAGATTGATAATGGTGGTCAATTTTAACGTCACTTTCTCACAGCAACATTACTATTTTTATTTTATTTATTTTTTATAATTTGATGCAAAGGTAATATAATACGTAATAAGTATATATTGTTATAAATTAACATATATTTTTTAATAATAAAAAAATTAAATTATAAAAAACTTTGACGATGCTGATGACCATTAAAACGCGTCGTCACAGTCTGTGAAAAATGTAATGTTGTGGAAATCTGTATGTGCCCTTCAGAAATCATTGAATCTTTTTCGGTACTTTTTTGTAAGTGTGGAGGTAGGTATCACGTTACCTTTAGAGTAACGTTATATCAAAGTGCCATGGTATTACCAACTGATACCATCGTTGTAACGTTACCATGGTAATGCTACAGTATTTTTGTACGTGTAGCCTGTACAACTGGTTTTAGATGCTAGTTAGAGAATAAAGCACTGTGTCAACGTTGATGCATTCATTTATAATACTCTCCTTAAAATATCGTGCAATAGACAGCTAAATTAACGTCAACGTTTTTTTTTTTTTTGCGTCTTATCTCTTCACTCTCTCAAACTGAAGTGAAGCAGCCAAGCAGGCGCAGCGTCTTCCGCTCACCTGAAATGATCATGAATATTCAGTAAGCGCGCTCTCATTGGTCGATTATCCGGTGACGTTGGTATTAAGGCGGGAATTACCCGAAAGGTTAATTCAATATTCGTGAGCAGTCCTCCGCTGCAGTGGCAGAAAGAAGCGCAGGGAAGAGAAGAGAAGCAGACGAGCGTGTGCTTACAACAAAACCTCATTACACAAGAAAACAAATGAGAGATTTGATTTCACAAGCGTTTTCTCAGGTTATGGTTTCATTCTCCGTTATCTCATGGATCTAGTGCAGTTTTATCACCCGGAATCTTTTTCCTTCCCTTCTGAACAGAGCAAGTAAGTTACTTTATTCATTTACAACTTTACACGGACATAACATAATCAGGCTTTTATTTGTACTGTTGTATTTATTGTACTTCATTTGGTTTACTGAAACTTTATTATAGAAAAATGTGTTATATATATATATGTAATTGAAATAATAGTTTTCCATAAAGTACTAGACCTATATTTACTATAAAATGGCAAATATAATACATTAACTGAAATAAAATAACTATTTTAGAGGGCTAGGGGAACATTTCTTATTTTCATTTAGTCTTAAGTTAAGTCCAAAACAATAAAAACAATAGGATATATATATCATACACACACACACACACACACACACACACACACACACACACACACACACACACACACACACACATAATTCATAATGTTGATTTATTCAGATAAGATAAAGACGTGCATGTTGAAACGTGTTAGAGAATAACACGTGCTCACGAAAGACAATTTAAGAAGAAATGTTTTTCAATTTGATCTCATGGTAGATATATATATACCGTTCAAGACTGTTCAATTATAGTCTTTAATTTTACTCACAAAGATCAGATGAAATAGTAAATGGAAAGAGTTTTCCCATAAATCAGCAACTGCAATATTAATAATACATATTTTTAGATGCAACTGTCATCAAATCATTTAAGAGTAAAGGCTCCAATAAGAACTAAAATAATACATAAGAGAACCTGTTTAAATTCCACAATGCCATTTTGTACATGATGGTTTTTTTTTAACATGTAATGTACCATCAACAATTGATCAACCTTAATTTTTAACAGAGTAGGTTTAAAGATAATTATTACCGTCTACTGAAAGGCATGATGTTAGTTGCATTGTTTTAACCCTCGCTTTGAAAGAGTTGAGAAACTGTGGATAAATCTCAAATATAATCCTGCTGTTTATCTACGTAATAAGCACACGTTCTGGCAGCGTTCACTGACCATCTTACAGCAATAGGATTTGAGATGTGTGATGGAGCCACAGGTAATTCCTCTGGATCCCAGACAAAAACCCTGATGGGCTTTAGATCACGTTACTGGCAGACACACACAGCGCCTGTGTGTGTGTGTGTGTGTGTGTGTGTGTGTGAGAGAGAGAACAGGTGTGTTCAGGTGCTGTGTGGGCTGTAAACACTACGTCTGACATGGTGGGAATTATTTAGTTGTGCTGATAAAAAGGAAAATCTCAAAATTGCCGTTCTGTCAAGATTGCAGCTCATTTCATGTAACTGTAAAACTGCACTGTAAAACATCCTGGTAAATGTAGCTACATTAAAAATGGGTTAAAGTTTATCAAAATTGTTTTTCCATGATCCATGGCTAATGAAAATACAAACATATTAAATATAAATAGTTTGTAGAACATGCACGCGTGACCTACACAAGGACAAAACACCATCAGGGTAACACACGTGACGCTAAAAATGTTTTTATTGCTATTAGCTTTAGTGCTATAATTAAACTTTAAGCAAAACAAACCACATTACCGTTCAAGAGTTTGAAATATTCAGAAATCAATCTCATATGCTGATTTGCTGCTCAAGAAACATTTCTGTTTATTATCAGTGTTGAAAACAGTTGTGCTGCTTCATATTTTTTGGTGGAATATATCATTTATTTGAATTTTGTTACATTTTAAATATATTTATATTCTCTAATTGAATGCATAATGCTGAATAATTTATTACAGTTTAAAATGTTTTTTTTCTGTTTTTCACTGTACATTTTAAGGTGACATTATTTTACTTACAAAACCATTGTTACAGTATTTTGTTTGAAATCAAATAATATTTATTTTTCTATAAAATTATATGTATTGTCATCAGTATAGAGTTTCATTATGATTCAATATAATTGATAGAACGACAACATTTATGCAGTGTTATGCTGCAAAATTACATGTATTGTCTAGTCAAATCTGTTTTTCAGTTTTTTTAGTTTTTTTTTTAATTATAATTTATGCACATTCATACCCAACAATTAACTGTAATCCAATTTAGGCCCAGTTTCACAGACAAGGCTTAGACTAAACCAGGATTACACCTGTTCAATTAGGACAGAAAACATTACTGGGGTGCATCTTGATACAAAACAATGACATATTTTAAGATGTGTCAGTGCAAGTTGCTTTCAGTTAAAAAAATAGCTTAAGCCTTGTCTGTGAAACCTGGGGTTAATGTAATAAAGAAAATGCACACATGTATTCGTCCCCGTTTCTTAATTCTCTTTATTCTTTTAATTTACAAAGCTTCCTGGACCTGATGTCAATCAACAGCCACTGTCCCACCTACATCAAGACCGAACCATCGAGTCCTTCCTCCCTGTCGGACAGTCTGACCCAGCACAGTCCCGGGGCGTCGTCGGATGCTGGGAGCAGCTACAGTTCAGTAACTAAAGGGAACCCAACAGGTGTGGACTCCCCCGGCTCATACTCTGCGGTTGAGGCAGTGCTCAGGCCTCCCGGCGCCCCCTGCAGGCTGCTGGAGGAAACGCAGGGGAAGAGCGGACACGGGCTGAGCTCAGGCCCCAAACGCGTGTGTCTGGTGTGTGGAGACGTTGCATCTGGGTTCCACTATGGAGTGGCTTCCTGCGAAGCCTGCAAAGCCTTCTTCAAACGCACCATTCAAGGTCAGGACCAGATGCCTGTTTTTCTTAATAGATGTATCACAGTTTCCACAAAATATTAATATCATTGATAAAAAGAGTGTTCGATACACAGATTTTGTTAGATGCTGATCCTAATGATGTCTGCTTGTCTCTCTCAGGTAATATAGAGTACAGTTGTTCAGTCAGCAGAGATTGTGAGATCACTAAAAGGAGGAGGAAGTCCTGTCAGGCCTGCCGCTTCACTAAGTGTCTGTCTGTGGGAATGCTGAGAGAAGGTGAGTGTGTGTGTGTGTGTGTGTGTGTGTGTGTGTGTGCGCGTGTGTGCGCGTGTGCGTGTGTGTGTGCGCGCATGTGTGTGCGCGCGTGTGTGTGTGTGTGTGTGAGGATTCTCACAAAACCTAAAGGCAAATATATTTGCATAAGGAAAATGAAGTCCACCATTGTGAAAAGGAAGCACTCTCATTACTGTAAATATGTCAGGATGTTTTTACTTTTGAAGTGTTTTTATTTAAATGATTCAAAGTGACAATTCCCTTAAATTCCTGTTGCTGTAATACAATGATTTTCAAAATTAAGATTAGCATAAATAGAATTTTAACTATAAAAATTCTCTGATCATGTCTTCATGAGAATGGATGAGAATTGAGGTGGTAAATGTGCTTCACTGTCATAAAATCCTAATTGTGCCTGATTATATGGTTTGTGTTTGTATTATTTGCGTTCAGCATTTTGTTCCCTGCATCAGAACATATTCTCACAATTTGAGAACTACTGATTTAAGCAAAATTTCTTTATTTATTTCTTTTGATGATGTGAGCACGTTCTTGACAGGTTTTGTGAGAAAATGGCACACATGAATGACACTCCACGCAGGATCTTTTGATTTGTTTGGCTATAAAAGTATCTGAGATTAAACACATATATCACAGGCTTCTGGAATTTTCTTTAGTGCTTTCACATACACAACCGTAGATAGAAATAATAAATATAATCAGATAAAAGTGTAGCAGTCAGCAGAAAGTGTTATATTAGTGCAGGTGTGGAGTCGTATTATTGCTGGCCTGATTTTGTTTCAGTGCACCTGCTTTTTCAAAATGCTGCCAAAATAATTTGTAAACACAAACGGATGGAGATTTATTTCAGCTGAACTGTATATTTTATTATATTTGTTCTACAAAAGGAACCAGTTGTTTTTCTTAACCGTGAATATACATTTTTAGACATACAGCTGTCACGAGTATTACATTTTACATTGAATAATTTAGCAGACGCTTTTATCCAAAGCGAGAACAATAGAAGCAATCAGTAGTGCAAGGGTCTGCAGCACAGACGAGGAGACGTAGGAGTAGCAAAACAGTCTTTAGTCAGAATCCCTAACTCTCACGAGTAATGATAATGAACTAAACTGAAACAGGAGTATAAATAGTCACCGGCCGCCCACTTTATTAGGAACACTTTGCTAGTACCGGGTTGGACCCATTTTGCCTTCAGAACTGCCTTAATTCTTCGTGGCACAGATTCAACAAGGTGCTGGAAACATTCCTCAGAGATTTTGGTCCATATTGTCATGAGAGCTTCACACAGTTGCTGCAGATTTGTCGGCTGCACATCCATGATGCGAATATCCCCTTCCAGCACATCCCAAAGCTGCTCTATTGGACTGAGATCTGGTGACTGTTGAGTTTAGTGAACTCACTGTCAGGCTCAAGAAACCAGTTTGAGATGATTTGAGCTTTTGTGACATGGTGTTATCCTGCTGGAAGTAGCCAGTGGTCATAAAGGGACGGACATGGTCAGCAACAATACTCGGCTGTGGCATTTAAACAATGCCCATTTGGTACTAAGTGTGCCTAGAAAATATCCCCACCACCTGTAGCCTGAACCGTTGATACAAGACAGGATGGATCCATGCATTCATGTTGTTCATGCCAAACATGACCCTTCCATCTGAAATCGAGACTCATGAGATGTTTGTCCAGTTTTGTTGAGTGCGTGTGAATTGTCTTAGTTTGCTGTTCTCAGCTGAAAGGAGTCACACCGGTGTGTCTTCATGCTACTGAAGCCCGTCTGCTTCAAGGTTGGACGTGTTGTGCGTTCAGAGATGCTCTTCTGCAGACCTCGGTTATAACGAGTGCTTATTTGAGTTACTGTTGCCTTTCTATCAGCTGAACCAGTCTGGTCATTCTCCTCTGACCTCTGGCATCACCACAGAACTGCCGCTCATTGGATATTTTCTCTTGTTCGGACCATTCTCTGTAAACCCTAGAGATGGTTGTGTGTGAAAATCCCAGTAGATCAGCAGTTTATGAAATATTTAGACCAGATCGTCTGGTACCAACAGCCACGCCATGTTCAAAGTCACTTAAATCACCTTTCTTCCCCTTTCTGATGCTCAGTTTGAACTTCAGCAGATCGTCTTGACCATGATATTTGTGTTAATGAGCAGTCGAACAGGTGTAACTAATAAAATGGCCAGTGAGCGTATACCTTGCAAACATAACAAAACGCAGATGATAATAATACGTAACCAAGGAAACCAAAACTAAACAGTGCAGGGAAACAGGAACTACAGGCCAGACACCAGAATATCAAAATAAGAGTCCATAACACTGAACATACAGCAGACAACACCGGACTTCTGTTGTTTTTATATAAAGTTAATTATACTGACTACACAAATTATGACTGCAAATTTTATCTTGTTTTTCCCCAAAAAATTATGAACATCCCTTAAATGATAGTTTTATTATTATTATATATAGTATGTTTATATTATTATAAAATTATAGATTATTAAAATATTATATATTTTATATTAATTTGATATGCTTTTTCAATAATTCTATATGCTTTTCAAATTTGTATTTTTTAAATATATTTATAGATTTTTTAATTTAATATTTTGTTTTACATGATTATATTGCAATATAAATGTATTTACATACATTATGATGCTCACTTTTTGTAGAAAGTGTTGTGAGGCTTATTATTATTATTAAGTATTATAGTACATTATATTTTATATTTATATCGTTTTTTTTCATATTTCTGTCTTGCATGTGTTTACATACACTGTTGTAATGCTTACATTGCAATAATAACAATAACAATCATTACAAACCTCTCTAAATGGTCTATAATTATATTTTGAATAAAGTAAATTCTAGTATCAGCCAGTTTCTGTGGATTTTGTAATAATAAAAAACAACAGTCCACGCATAATTTACATTTACAGAATCAACATTATTTTCTTCATTGTGTGTGTGTGTGTGTGTGTAAATCCAGGTGTGCGTTTGGACCGGGTGCGGGGAGGACGGCAGAAATACAAGAGGAGAATTGACTCTGATTCCAGTGTCTACCTCAGCGTACCGCCACCTTACAGAAAACCACGTAAGAAGCACATTGCACCTCAGCCAGACACATCTGCGCCTCAGTATGTGTGCTAATAATCTGCTCTGGGTCTTTCTTTAGTGTCCTGCAGCGGTCAGGGGGAGAATAAGGTGGTGACACTCCTGTTGGGGGCAGAGCCAGAGAAAGTGTGTGCCATGCCTGACCCCACCCTCCCCGACAGTGATATTAAAGCTCTGACGACCCTGTGTGACCTCGCCGACAGAGAGCTCGTGTTGAACATCAGCTGGGCCAAACACATACCAGGTACACACCCTCGAAACTGACATGCTAAAGAGACTTTAATTACACACACACTCACACAAACACACACACGTGTTTTATCTACTATCTGTTTTGGATACAAAGAGAAAAAGTACTGCTAGTTCAGATGTGTTTCTGTGTGTCTGGTAAAACAACTAGAATGTCAAATACATTAGATGTTTTCAAAGAATAAAAATGTCTTCCTGTATTAAAGACGACAGCCTTTTTAGCAGCTCTAAAGAGACATCTGTGTATCTTAAGAAGGACATTTCGTAGACTTTTGTTGTTGTTAAAGCTCGACAAACTCTAAAACTTAAAAACATTTTCTTTATTTATGAATCAATTTTCAGAGTACTGTCCTCTGTCCTCATCCTCTGAGGTTTTGTCACATTCAGATTCTTCTACAACTACACACACACACACACACACACACACACACACACACAGACGCAGTTTCACTATCTTTGTGGGTACTCTCCATAGGCGTAATGTTTTTATACTGTACGAACTACTGTATATTCTATCCCCTAAACTACCCATCACAGAAAACTTTCTGCATTTTTACATTTTCAAAAAATTTAGTATGGTTATTAATCCATTCCCCACAATGTAGGTATCTCTTAGTGGAATATAAACCTCTACAAACACTCACACACAGAGAACTGGCCAGCACCTGTTTTTGTGTTGATACTGACCTCTGTAGTAATGCTTACAAAACAAACCACAAAACCAGGTGTGTGTGTGTGTGTGTGTGTGTGTGTGTGTGTGTGTGTGTGTGTAATTCTCCATAACACGTGACTGGTTAGATGCCATAGTTTAGTGCACTGGATTACAGTATTTGGTAAATAAACATCATTAATTCACATATGGACAGAGAGAATGTGAGTGAATATTACATATATATTAATTATAATGACTACAAATATTAAAATTAAATGAAAAGCAAATAATATTGTAATCAGTATTTTCCAGTAAAAATATACAAAATCCTTGAAACAAAAGGAATCTACTTGGGAAATAAATTTGTGTAAGATTTAAAACTTGTTTTCAGAGAATATGTCTTGATGAATTCATATATAAAGTATGTGTTTATATTATTATTACAAAAAAATTTAATGATGGATCTAGGTGTATTATTATTATTATACATATTAATTTGATAAGCTGTTTATATTTGTATTTTTTTTTGGCATTATATCTCTTTTATTTAGTATTTTGCTTATTACAATATTAATCTATTTACATACATTATCCTGCTTACATTGCAATAATAATACTAATAATAATCATCATTATTTTAACCCTGTCAGAATAGGTCTGTAATTTATGTACTTGTAGTTAGAATAAAAATATTCTAGTAGTATCCGTCAGTTTCTGTGTACATTGTAATAAAAAAATAATATTTTCTAAAAAATAAAACATTTTATATTAAGAACATTTTCTGAGTAAGAATATATTTCATATTTTATATAAATTAATATTTTTCAGTCATTTGATCATTTTTTTAAATATTTTTATATAAAAAATGAAAGATTTCATTTTTATATATTTTTCTTACTTTCTTGTGCAATCTTGCTTCCCAGTGTAATTTATCTTGTCTTAAGGATGCTTGGTATTTATTTGACTAAAAACCAAAACATCTGATTTAAGAACATTGAAATCTTATTTGTACTATTGTCAGGCTTAGCTCACTTCTGCGAACAGTTTTGTCCCCAAAGTGTGTGTTTGTGTGTTTTACATACACACGAGCGGTTGTGTGTGTTCATGTCAACATTGAAATACTAAGTGTGTGAGTGTGTGTGACAGCAACATTGTCTTTTCCCTGGTGTCTGAAGCAGGATGCACAATAGAAGATGACATTGCTGATTTAAATGGCTCCAGGGTTGTTTATGTGTTGTTTGAGTGTCATGAGGGCCCTTTGATTCCGTTAACACGTTTCACAGACGTCGATACGGCCGCGTCTCCAGAGCACAGCGTGAGCGCCAGCGCTGCCTCATTCAGCCCACGATCGATCAGCGCGGAGATCCAATCAGCTAATGAATCGTCACTCAGGAGGAGAGAGAGCGAGAGATACGAGTCATTACGGCCTCTGATAAACATCAGCGATGGGTGAAAAAATCAAATCAAAGCTCCTCTCCTCCCTCGCCACACCAAACTAATCACTGGCTTTTTAATTAAGTGTGAGAGAACGTGAATGAGAGAGGTTCTTCAGGGGACAAACCGCTGTCACACACACACACACACACACACACATGTTGTGTTTCCATGTTTTGTGGGGACATTCCATAGGCGTAATGCATTTTATACTGTACAAACCGTATTTTCTATCCCCTACACTGCCCCTGCCCTAAACCTACCCATCACAGGAGACATGCTGCAATTTTACTTTTTCAAAAAACATCACTTAGTGTGATTTATAAGATGTTTTCCTCATGGGGACCAAAAAATGTCCCCACAAGGACAAAAATTTGGATATTGCCATCTTTGTGGGGACATTTTGTCCCCATACCGTAAATTACCAGTCCACACACACACACACACACACACACACACACACACACACGCCGACACAGAGTGCTTTCTTTCCTAGCAGAGGTCACAGTCCAGTCTGAAACTATAGAAATTATCTCTAAAATCTAAGGGTTTTATCTGTAAGATTAAAATATTGCTTTATGAGCTGATTCAACATGACAGAGGCAGTTATTTAGTTGTATTTATATATTTAGCTGATTTTTTAAATATAGTTACTATTATTTAGTTACTTCACTGACAAGTTGTTTTAGTTATATAGCTAATTATGTACTTATTTTGGTGATTAGTTTGTTTATTAGATTAGTTGTTTAGGAAATTAGTTCAGTTTGATGAAATTAGAAATAAGTTGATTTAGATAATAGATATTGATTGGTTATTTAGCTGAATATAGCTGTTTTAGCATTGCTTATTTAGCTGATTAGTAGTTTAATTACTTGGGTGATTAGTTAGAGCTGCAGGATTCTGGATAAACTGAGAATCAAGAATTTTTTTGTTTCAAATAGAGATCACGATTCTGGAAAGACATCTTAACTAAATAACATGTAATTAACTAGTTTCTTACAAAATGTTAATTGCTACAGTCTATTTAAAAATGTTTAATTAATCTAAATGTTTTAATTCTGTTAAAAATCATCAATGACACACTCATCAATGACTTGTTTAATCACTGGACGATTCAGAATTTTTGAACAAATCTTTTGAATGAATGATTCAAATTACAGTTTTTTTAACAGTCACTTGTTGCCACCTACTGGTGTAACCATGCAATTGATACAACCTTTATTTGAAGCATTGTTAATTAATATTATGCTGTATAAGTACTGTTCATTCTTAGTTCATGATAACTAAATTAGTTAACTAATGTTTACTAATGAAACCTCATTGTAAAGTGTTACTGTAAAAAAAAACAATGATCTGATCTATGATCTGAGTTTATCTGACCAGTTGCTCAAATACTCCTGCAGGTTTCTCCAGCCTCTGTCTGTCCGATCAGATGAGTCTCCTGCAGAGCGCTTGGATGGAGATCCTCATCCTGCGCGTGGCTTTCAGCTCGCTGCCCTGCGAGGACAAGCTGGTGTTTGCGGAGGATTACATCATGGATGCTGAACAGGCAAAATCAGCAGGTCTGCTGGAGCTCCACATGGCCATATTACAGCTGGTGCGCAGGTACAGATCCATGAGGCTGGAGAGAGAAGAGTTCGTCACTCTGAAAGCCATTGCTCTCGCTAACTCTGGTAAGCGATACAGATACTTGCACAGAACATGTGCAAGCAACGTTCAACACTTAACACCAAATTACAAAAATAAATCATATTTTTACTTCAATCTTTCATTTAAGTCCCTTTCATGCAGTGCGCCTCCCCAAAATCAAACATCACAATCACAGCTCTTACAGCCTGGGTCCTTGTGAAGGCTTCTCAACAGGTTCTTTCAATAAAAGATCCAACATATTAGGAATACTTTTAGCTGTATTGCTGTGTGTCATGAGTAAGCTAACACTCTGTCTGGGTCAAACGCAAGCATCTCACTTATAATAAACCCATTCAACATGTGCACCAGGTGCAGTTTTGACATGGCGTGCCACAACTATTTGAGGCTGTTTTCACTGGACACATGAAGAGATGCATGATGATGTTGTATTAAAGTGTCTATTGTAGCACATTGCGTTGCAATGCCCCGTTTGCGTTCATGACCTGTTTAATCTTTGAAGGTGGAAGGAAATTTGTCTGGCACCCTGTAACCGAAGATGAACATCTTTTCCCATGTAATGTGTCAGTCATGGTCCCACACCGTCTAAACACTGTCTGGCTCCGCCTGCTACAGTAGCCACGCCCCAAACTCTCGCTATAGTTGAGTCCCAATTCAGAGGATACATCCTTTGAAGGCTGATTGTGTCAGAACGGCACAATGAAGGCTTTCCCAATTTAAAGGCTCCTTCAAATGAAATGTGTCCTCCGTTTCCCAGGCAATGACGGATACAAGAGATGAATCAATAGTGGCCTAGCCTAATTCAATATGACAATATAGAAATTGCCAAATTACCCTTTTAAATGTACTAAGTACTGGGTTTCAACTTACTTGAATATCTAATAATACAAATGTAAAAAATAAAAACTTTGGAGCAGTTTAAATGTTGACATGTCTTACTAAGAGGTGATTTTAGATAGTTGATACTCTTTTTTTACGTACAGAAATGGATCATGGTAAACATATTTAGACAGTTTGTTTTGTTTTCTGTTTAAAATTACTTTTTAAAAAGTCCAGTGCAAACTCTACTGCCTCTCATCAGCGGCAGCTGTCACAGTTGCTAGGCGACAAGAGCAATCCTCTGTAGGCTAGACCTTTCCATTTACCAACGCTCTGTCCGAGCTTTGCGGCCTCAGAAGGATGCAGCCTCCGAATTGGGACACAGCTTATAGGTTAACTCTTTTCCCGCCATTGGTGAAAATTTCTGGCCTTTCGTGTTTTTACTGTTATAAAGTAGGTGGTGCTATTATGCATCTTCTGAAAGAGTACAGAATCTCCTGATTAAAACACATGGAAAAAAGAAGTAGAAACAAGCGATATATGTAAGCAGATGCACATGTAAAATAACACAATCATCAACATTAAACAGCATATAAATCTAAATCTAATAATACTGAATGAAATGTGGACTCAGTCTTTGACAAAAAGGCAATTTTCTCAACTTTTTGCTCAAAATGTTGCTTTTTTATGAAACTTACCCACATTCAAGTGTTGATAAAAAAGTAATGCAAAAGCTAGAACCGCTCTCAATGTTTAGATGGTGCCTGGGAGTCTTGATGTTTACAGTTCTGAGACCCTTTAATGGCATACTAATAGTAGTCAATGAACAATAAACTGGGTTAAGAGATGTATTTATTTTTATGTATTTTAACATAAAAAATCTTATATGCTTCACCTTTAACACATTATCATTTACATATTATTGCAACACACTACATTATTTACAGTCAATTTTTGAATGAAATGCGGAAAAATCTTTTTATTTATTTAAGACGACTTATTTGATTTCCCCTCTCAGACTCGATGCATATAGAGGACGTGGAGGCGGTTCAGGGTCTTCAGGACTCTCTCCATGAGGCTCTTCTGGATTACGAGTGTGTCCATCACAGGGAGGACCCTCGACGGGCGGGAAACTCATCATGACCCTTCCGCTCCTCCGCCAGACCTCTGCCAAAGCCGTGCGGTACTTCTTCAGCATCAAACAGGATGGACGCGTCCCCATGCACAAACTCTTTCTGGAACTTCTGGAGGCCAATGTCTGATCCTTAACCCGATTGGACCATCAAACTGAGGTGACAGGAACGGCTGAAAGAGGACTGTTCACAAATCAATGGGGAAAAACAGGCGTTTGTCATGACATATAATTATAGTACAGGATATACTCCAACAAATACAGTTTCATTATTAACTGTAACAAAAAAAGAAGCATCAAATATACACTACTGTTCAAAATTGGTTGGTAAGATTTTTTTTTAATCCTTAATCAAAGAATCCTGGAAAATGCATCACGGTTTCCACATAAATTTATAATAATTTCTGAAGGATCATGTGACACTGAAGACTGGAGTAATGATGCTGAAAATTCAGCTTTCATCACAGGAATAAACTACATTTAAAATATATTCAAGTATAAAAGTCATTTTAAATTGTAATAATTGTTCACAATAAATTACTGTATTTTTGATCAAATAAATAAAGTCTTGGTGAGCAGAAGAAAATTTAAAAAAATCTTACCGACCATAAACTTTTGAATGGAAGTACATCAGTAAGTGCTGGATGTGAATATCTTGAATTAATGGTGAAACAATTAATTCATCCATTCATTCATTAGTGGTGTTTTTATTTATTTAATTTATTAAATATAAAGAGCATTTAATTTGCTGAAAATATGTTCATTTTTCATAAGAGTTTTATCATAGTTGAGAGCATCAGCCTTGCCAAATAAATAATAGTTAATAATTGCTCTCCTGACACGAATATGAAGGAAAAAAGAGCTTAACAACATCTACTACACACAATTTTCAATTTAAAAGGTCTCCGAGATGCAGTAGACAGAAGTATGATGTATAGAGTTTGGAAATATCAAATAACAGGCATACCAAAGCACTTTTTAACTAATAGATTATGTCCTAAAAAAAGGATCTTTTTGTCTTCAGATGCTCATGACTAGAATGTTTATTCCATTTTTACCACATGAACCTTTTAGCACACCAAATTGCAATGTTCTTGCTTATTAAATGACAGAAAAGAAAAGCCATAGCAATATCTGTTCTTAGCCATTCACAGAGATGTGAAAGTATGTTTGAAGCAATAACTGAATGTTTTAACAGCGTTTGATTGAATTCGTCTGCATTCTATAACAAATCCTTCCCTCGTGGATCAAAATGACATGAAGCCATCAAATTATACTTTTTTTGTTCAGGCCTACGGTATATAATATAATTCTTTAATGCAATTTTTTTTGCTGATTTATAATTTTTTTTTTTCATGTACTTTCAACTCTCCAATGCATGCATAACCAGCTCAAATCAGCTCACATTCTGGTCAGTTTGGCTGTCTCTGCTGACCTCTTTTGGATAATTTTTTTAAAATAATATTTCATAATATTTCATGACTCTTGCCACTAGATGGCTTTATAGCTCTATATGGAGCAAATGAGCTGTTCCGCTGGGTCAGTTCTTGAGTTTATCTCTTCAGTATGCAATCATTATGTCACATGTAGACATTATAAAATCATCTTTTTGGTAAAGTTTTAATTTTGAGCATTTTTCTGTGTACTGAAGCAATCCATTAATTCCTCAAATTGACCCGTGAAGGAAGGATTTGTTACTTTTTTCATTACAACCACATACTCCTCGAGTCCAGTCAATTTTGTGTGCGTGTGCGCGCGTGCATGCGTGTTGTGTGTGTGCGTGTTCATGGTTCAAGTGCAACAAAAGTCCTGAGGTCTTTGACCACTCCAATGAACGAATTTAAAAATGAGTTTTGGGTCAAAATGACCCAAGGGAAGGATGAATCCCGTTCAAAGAGATAGTTCACTCAAAAAAATTCTGAAATCATTTACTCCTTCATGCTGTACTGTTACGAGACATTTCTTACATGTGGTTTTATGTAATATTTATGCACTGATTGTTGTCTGTCAGTCCATGTGATGATCCGATATGAATATGTTTACCATAATAAAGGAAACACTATAGGATAGAATTGATGTGAACAGGACAGTCTGATCTCTGCTGAGTTTTATTCACACAGTTTAATAATGACTGCCAGTCTGTGATAACGTTTATTCTGTCTCCATGAGGATTTCTGGGTCTGTTATTCATGACAGCCACAGTTCTGTGTGTGATTCTCACTGTTTCTGCTTGTGAAGGTTTTGTGGATGTAGTATGATGCTCTCATGGACAATAATGTAAGTTTATCTTCTCATTATCTGTTTGATTATACACAATTACTTTTTTTTTTTTAAATAAATGGCAAAAATTATATAAAGATATTCAATAATGCATTAAATAACGGACTTCTCTTACATTCGGCCATCTGTGTTTTTCATCTTTGATTTGAAGACTTGAGCTGTTTTTCCAGCTGGAAGTATTTCTGTTTGGAGAGCAAACGCAGTCAGGGTTACATTCACAAAAATAAGCAGATTATTCTGCTTATGAGCTGCGTCACATTCATTTGCGTTCAAACACAAATATGTGTAATTATATTATTTATTTCTGGATTATAGCAATCTGATTGCTTTCTTTTCAGATAAAGAACTGCATGACAAATATAAATAAACATTGGACTAATGAACTAAAACACCCGTGTATTTGACTTCAAACACTCAGAGATTAGCAAATATTCCTTGTAAATAAACAATTACTTTATTTGTGTTCAATATCACAGTCATTAGATCCAGTTTTGGTGGATGTTTTTCCAGTGACAATGAGATCTGTTTCTTTATCTTTAACTCGCTAATGTGTTATGGCTACGTGCAGCTATGTGGTTGCTAGGGTGTTCTGACTGGTTGCTAATGTGTTGCTATGTGGTTGCTAGGGTATTCTGGGTGGTTGATTACTGGTCCAAGTCAGTCTCTGTAGATACGTCTGGAGTTCCTCCTTCAGCGTCGGCCTGAGGAATTTTATTTCTCTGAGAAAGAGAGATCATTGTGATGGCTGTTGTACCTTTATGTCTATGAATAATCAAGCTGATCGATGCAAATAAATTAACAGCATGTCAGACAGCTCCAACTGCATCATTTCACAGGCCGTCAGGAACCATCAACACATTAGTCTCTCTTCACTGAGAGACGCCACACGGGTAATTAATGAGGCTCGTATAAAAGATGCTTACACTGGAAGAACCCTGTACGGTTCTGCTAACAGAATGAAACTCCAAGTGTGTGTTGGGATTGCGGAACAGATCCTGCTCTGAATGTCTGTAACTATCTTTGTAGTTGGGAAAGGAAAGATCATGCCTATTCAAAAGTCACCACCGTGATGCTAGGGCATGAGGTCTTAAACCCTTTTCAGGTCTAGGACCCCTTTGGTGGACGGAATAAAGCCCTAAGGTATATATATATATATATATATATATATATATATATATATATATATATATATATATATATATATATATATATATATATATATATATATATAGGCTAGACAACATAAACTCTTCATCATGTTCCTCAAATCATTCCTGAACAATGTGTGAAGGGTGCATTATCCTGCTGAAAGAGGACATCCACCAGGGAACACCATTGTCATGAGGGGCTGTAACAATGTTTAGTTAGGTGGCATGTGTCAAATTTATATTCACATGAATGGCAGGACCCAGGACATTTCCTAGTACATCGTCCAGAGCATTCCCACCTCCAGCTTGTCGTCGTCCCACAGTTCATCCTCCTGATGCCATCAATTCCTCAGGTAAACTGTGCACATGCACACAGACGTCTGCACGTGATGTAAAAGAGAACGGGGCTCATCAGACCAGGTGTCCTTCCACTGCTCTAAGGTCCAGTTCCACATTCGCAGCAGATGCACGGACACATTCCTCCCATAATCATCATTAAAATTGTGTGACTTGTGCCACAGTAGACCTTCTGTTGGCTCGAACCAGGTGGGATAGCCTTCATTGCCCTCGTGCATCAATGAGCCTTGGCCACCCAACATCCTGTCACTGGATAGTGGTTTGTCCCTCCTCTAACACTATTGGTAAATTCTCACCTCTGCTGACCGGGAGCAACACACAAGCCTTGTCATTTCAGAAATACTCTGACCCAGTCACCCAGATCTTTATTTTTGGCCATTTCTCCTGCATCCAACACGTTAATTATTATGAAAACTGGTTGTTTGCTTTCCATCTAATCTACCCAGACCTCAATATGAGCCCTTAGATGATCATCAATATCATTATTTTTTTTACTCTGTGACTGGTCATAATGTTTTGGCTATAGGACAAAACGTGAAAGTATCATTATTTTTACTCTTAAATCGAAAAGATTTAGCCAACTGCTGAGAGGAGAGCAGCTCATGGTGTGCTGGTTCTGTCAGTCTGTAAACGAGTTAGTGTAATTGTCTGTGATTAATTACATCTGCAGATGATTTTGTCCCAGAGTGCATTAATTCACTAATAACCTCACGGTGTCTCAAACGCGACCAGGCGAAACACGAATGCTGATCAGGGAATTAATGGATTAGCATTTGAGCGTCATGATAAATTAAATCCGCTCTGTTTGATATAGTGCGCATCTTGCACTTACAAGAACTGACTCATCTAGCGGCCTCATATATCTGATGATATATCAGCACATTATATCTCATGAATATTTAATTTTCATACTTGTTGAAATGAGCAGGAAGTTGACTCATCAAACGTGTTTCTTAAAATTGTTAAAACGATTATCATTTCTTTAATTCTGTATTTCTCTACATGTCTTTATCATCACAAAGACCACAGAGACATGTTTGGCGAAGTTTTACTGATCAAAAATAGATATATGATCTGCACTTAAATCTGCACTGGCCCCTAGTGGTTAAGACACGACATTACACCAAACCTCAATATTCACTCACTGTGTTAGAACGGAAACAAACTCACAAATAAAAACCTGCTCTACATAATGCAAGGATCAAGAATATTGGACAAATTATTGTATTGTAATTTTAATATAAATACAAGCATCTGTTAGATCAAAAGCTCAACATGTTTTAGATAATTAAGTGTTATAGTTTTTGTTAATATATTGAATTCATTTTTATTTGACTTTTATATTTTCAGTTTTTAAATGAATTTTAGTTTAATGTTTGGTAATTTTAGTAGGCCTATATGTTGTGTGTTTTGTCGTTTTTATTACTTTCTTTAATAATAATAATAATAATAATAATAATAATAATATATATATATATATATATATATATATATATATATATATATATATATATATATATATATATATATATATATATATATATATATATATATATATATATATATATATATATATATCCTATTGTTTTTATTGTTTTGGACTTAAGACTAAATGAAAATAAGAAATGTTCCCCTAGCCCTCTAAAATAGTTATTTTATTTCAGTTAATGTTTATTTTTAAGTAATGTATTTTTTATATTTTACCGTTAGTTAAAGCAACTACTATCCCTGGTTAGCAAACAGAAGTAGCTGGGGGTAAAAATTGCTAAAGGTAAACTCAAGTATCATGTTTCAATTATTTAATAAAAAATGTATTCAATAAAATTTAAATTCTAGTCGAAGTCATGTCTTGTTCCTAGTAATAGTTTTAATTAAATAGTTTTAAATGGCGGAACGCGAGTTAACGCAACAACGCCTGTTCTCGCGTGACGCGTCGCCTCGTGGTGCTCTCGTGAACGCTGTATGGAGCTTCATATTTTGTAAATAAGGTGGTAAATTATGCACCATGTCTATGTCTTTACTACATTTCTGGGTTTTGAAAGTGGTAGTTGCGTGGACTGTCAATGGAGAGACAGAAAGCTCTCAGATATCTCCCAATATGTCTTCATTTGTGTTCTGAAGAAAAGTCTTACTGGTTTAACGACATGAAGGTGAGTAATTAATGACATAAATTAGATTTTTTGGGTGAAATGTGCTTAACATAAAGTAGAATAAAAGATGTGTGTCAGCTCCAAAAATGTTGTAGTCCACGTTAATATCTGATCTTGTGAAACATAAGTCCAGTAACCATGTTAAAACCCGTTACTTGTTTACAGGTCCTGTCTCTGGATGAAAAGAGTAAGTGAGACAAAATGTGTGTACCAGGTAAAAATGGTTTGTGTGTTGACTGGGTTGTATCATAATGACATGGTTTTACTGTGGTAACTGATCTCTCTCTCACCTCCTGTTACCATAGAGCCCTGGAGTACAATTACAGCTGCAGAGACACCTTACACACACCGTTTCTGTCCTTTCCACACTCACCTTGAAGAGACAGTCCGAATAGCTTCATTTTAGTGTTTTCCCAATGCACATCTATAAAATGTTTCAGGTCAGCGCTCACGGTTGATGCTCCGTGAGGGCCCGTCTCATGCCACACACACTCCTGGGGTCCCTGAACCCCCATGAGAGGAACCACGGACACAGACACTGGTGAGTCAAACTCTTTGTGTTACGTTTGTTCATTTTATTTTAATTGTTTCATGCCTCTGCTCATTTGGCCTCAGAGTTTGGACACACATGAGATGCGTGCAGCTTTTTATAGATGTTTCCGTTTGCGTCAATGAGTAAAACATTTGTACACATGCTTTGTGCCATTTGGACTAAAATAAAGAGAAGAGAATTTCAGATCAATATTTCATTAATTCTTTGCAATGGGTCAAGAAGATGCTTTTTTTAAAAGCCCACTTGTTTAAATGCTAAAAAGCAGGATGATGGACAACTATCAAACGTCCTCACCTGGAAGAGAGAGGTATGGAGCACACGTGTCTCGTTACAGGGACCTCTGGCTATGTGATTACTGCTAAAATAGATCAGGATGGTGAAACTAGAGCGACGTGACATTCAGACTGTTATCAGACTTACTGGAGTACTGGACAGTACAATGAATAAGACCCATTATGAGGTCACATGACCTTGTTACATACATGATATATTTAGTGTGTGCCGTCTAGTTATCTCAGAAATTAAAAGGTTATTTTTAAAAACATTTCAGTAACACAATAAGGTTTAATTTGTTAACATTAACTAAATGAACAATACCTCTACAGCATTTAATAATCTTAGTTTTTGCTAATTTACACATTTACTAATACATTTTTAAAATTAAAAGTTGACCCGTATTTATTTTAAAGGATTAGGTCACTTCAAAATGAAAATGTCCTGATAATTTACTCACCCCCATGTTGTTCATGTTTTGTTTTTGAGGAAAACATTTCAGGATTTTTCTCCACATAATGGACTTCAATGGCACCCAAAATGTTGAAGGTCCAAATCAATGCAGTTTCGAAGGGCTTCAGAGGCTCTGTGTGATCCTAGCTGAGGAATAGGGTCTTATCTAGCTAAACCATTGGTCATTTTCAAGAAAAAATACAAATGTATATACTTTTTAACCTAAATTGCGACACTACTAATCACGTTGGAAAGGTCACGCTAGACGTAGGCCGAAGTACCGCCCCGTGTTTTCGAAGCACTCGTGTGAAGAATAATACAAACATCCTTTAGCAAAAGAAGGTTAACCAACGACATCACATGATTTTGAAGATGGAGATGGAGTTTTTTTTGTAAAGGGCATTTGTATTAGTCTTCGCACGTTTGCTTTGGGCGGTACTTCCGCCTACATCTAGAGTGACCTTTCCGACGTGATTGACCAATCCGTTGCACGTCGCAGAGCAGCGCAAGATGAGCAATTAAGGTTAAAAAGTATATACATTTGTATTTTTTCTTGAAAATGAGCGATGGTTTTGCTAGATAAGACCCTATTCCTCGGCTGTGATTGTGCAGAGCCTCTGAAGCCTTTGAAACTGCATTGATTTGGACCTTCAACCGTTGGTTGCAATTGAAGTCCATTATGTGAAGAACAATCGTGGAATGTTTTCCTCAAAAACTTTTGCTGCGTTTAAGGCAGGTTTTTGAGCCCGTAAGTTAAGACTTCAAACCACGACTCATGACCATGTAGCGTTCCAGGCAAAGTCACGTCAAACTGCCTGAGCGCAAGGAATTGTGGGAGTTAGATGTAAACAAAGCATGGCGGACCGGACGGGGCTTATGCCCATTTACAATCATGTATATCACCAAAGGTGCTTCCTCCTTGCTTATTTGAGGAAAATGGAGGAGAAAAAATGGCGCATAATGCAAGAGAAGCTGTTATAACTCTCATTTTACATTATTTGTATATTTGGAAATGTATTTGTTATTAATGTATTATTGCACTCAATGGACTGAAAACTAGCTAGCGCTAGAAAAGCTGCTGATAATGCATAACATTTGCTGATAAATAACGTAAGAGCAATACCTTATTTTAATAAACGCTTTGGTTTTTAATGCATAAACACCGCATCCGTAGGGGCTGCCATTGTTGTTTCGGGAGTACATCGATCTAGTACGAGTTCACGGGTGGGAAGTCACAGGTTTAACAGCTGTTCCAGTGCACTTTCACGAGTAGAAGGTTGGAAAAACACGGGTTACGGGTTGCCTGGAACACGGCATTAATTTATTTTTGACTGAAGAAAGACATGAACATCTTGGATGAGATGGGGGTGAGTAAATTATCAGGAAATTTTCATTTTAAAGTGAACTAATCCACTTGCGTGTACTTATCTAAGAAAGTACTGGGTAATCTAAGGTAACATGGGTTAAGTTTTGGTTTAGGGGTAGGCTCAGAGTTAATACCTACACTGTAAAATCCAATTAGTTAGACTAACTTAAAAAAAAAGCATGCAACCTGACTGCCTTATAAAAACCAAGCGAAATAGGAATAGTATGTTGTGCTAACAAATGCTAAATTAGTATAGTTCACTTACACATGTTCTAGTAACTAAAAAATAACTGTAGAGAGTACTTGATCATTTACTTTAGATTTACTCTTGACTTAGAATAGCTACCATTGTGTTTTAATGATGAATGTTGAAGTCTGTGTGTGACTCAAGCATGATCAATTGCCAGATATTGTTACAAATACAGAGGGATGATATCAACCCAATTAAAAGTTTCTTAAAAGCAACTGAAGGGAGGGGGGGATTCTGAAATTCCTGGCTGCTAAGGTCGGATGTAAACCAGTGTTGTGTCTGTGATCTCAGGTGTCGAGCCGCCCACTCCTGCCGGTGGTCGTCTGGGCGCAGGTGCGGGAGGTTCACCGTTCTACCGCGAGCTGTGGTTCATCGTGCTGATGGCTGGAGTCGCTCTCGTGCTGTTGGCTCTCATTCTGGCTATAGTTTTACACAAGGCTTTGAACAAACCGCCATTCACCCGAGAGCGGCCGCCCCTTGTCCCACTGCCACTTCATCGGCGCAGCCCGATGACCATCTACCCACCCAGCAACTCCTACCTGGTGAGGCCAAAAATCCATTATTTTTTAAAGATGTACCAATAATCAGTATTGGCCGATAAAAGCAATTACTTTCATCAAGGGCCATTGCCGATTGTTTAAAAACAGCCGATGATCAGGGCCGATTATATCTGTCAAAAAAAATGTGTCAGACTGCAACTCATACTGTGTATGAAGAAAGTGGCTGCATCCGAAATCACATACTTCCCTATTATAAAGTAGGTGAAAAACAAAAGATGTCCAAATTCACAGTACTCATAAAAGAGTAGGCTAAAAGTACCCGGATGACCTACTACTAATGGTGAGATTTTGAAGTGTGCATACAATGGACACTTTACTATCCCATGAGGCCACGGGAGAGGATTTGTGAATGGCAGTGAAGCGACGTAGCTGACACCGTCAGGTCACATGATTATGACAACATAGCAAATGTAGTACGTCCAGATTACATTCATGCCTGCTACACACTCTTACCACACTGTCTGGTCCAAAAAAAGGCACATCATTATTGGATCATTTTGAATTGGATCATTATTGCAGTGATTACTATTTCTAGCATGTTATATGTTTGGTAACAGTTCTTAAATCCTAATTGATGGAGTGCAGCTTTTCATTTCTTGTAGGAAGACACATCATGGCCATATTCCAGGATGACAATGTCAAGATTCCTCAGGCTCAGATTGTGAGAGATCATGAAGAATCATTTCCACACATGAATCCTCTGAGTCCAGACCTTAAACTCACTGAAAGTCTTTGGGATGTGCTGGAGGAGACTTTACAGTGTGCTGGACTCTTGCATTATCAACACAAGATCTGGACCAAAAGTTGATGCACCTCTTGATGGAAATAACTTCAAAATATTTATTTCCATCAAGAGATGCATCAGTTGTTTGGTCAAGATCTTGTATTGATAAAGCAAGTCCAGCTCTCTGTAAAGTCTCCTCCAGCACATCCCACATTTTTTGGCCTGGCAGTGTATATAGAACATACTTTTTAGCATTTATAAAGTAATTACTTATTCAAAATAAGTACCTACTCAAGAGAGTATGCCATGTCGAATGCAGCCAATGTCTTTTGTGTTAAAGTACATACATAGTCAGCATCACCTGATCATATTTTGGCTTTTCTTTTACACCTCTGGTCTCGACTACACCTCTGCCTGTGTCTCGTGTTTTAGACACAAATACGCCTCCTGTATAAAAGGCCCGGTTTATCTTTCGTCAGGCAATTCTGTTCAATGTCCTGAAATTACTCTTCACCATTTATCTGTGAAATATTAATTACATGTTTGTTCCTTGACACAGTTCGATGCGGTTCCGGAAACGGTGGGCTCTCCAAACAGCGTCACACTGAAGGCCTTCACGATGCACATGGAGGTTAGAGCTTCATTATATGCACTGCGTGTTAGAAAAAGAGCCATATTTTGCGGATTCAACTGCTCAATTTTTAATTTATATGAATAATAAACATGTAAACTAAACAGAATATAGTACAGGATATATATTCACCGATCAGGCATAACATTATGACAAGTGAAGTGAATAACACTGATTATCTCCATAATGGCACCTGTTAATGGGTGGGATATATTAGGCAGCAAGTGAACATTTTGTCCTCAAAGTTGAGCAGGAAAAATGGGCAAGCGTAAGGATTTGAGTGAGTTTGACAAGGGCCAAATTGTGATGGCTAGACGACTGGGTCAGAGCATCTCCAAAACTGCAGCTCTTGTGGGGTTCTCCCGGTCTGCAGTGGTCAGTATCTATCAAAAGTGCTCCAAGGAAGGAACAGCGGTGAAACGGTGACAGGGTCATGGCCGGCCAAGGCTCATTGATGCACGTGGGGAGCGAAGGCTGGCCCGTGTGGTCCGATCAAACAGACGAGCTACTGGAGCTCAAATTGCTCAAGTTAATGCTGGTTCTGATACACAGTGCATTGAAGTTTGTTGCGTATGGGGCGGCATTGCCGCAGATCAGTCAGGGGTGCCCATGCTGTCCCTTGTCCACTGCCAGGATGCACTGTGGGAAGAAGGAATGGTTTGAGGAGCTCCATGAGTTTGAGGTGTTGACTCAATCCAATCCAGCATCTGTGGGATGTGCTGAACAAGCAAGTCCAATCCATGGAGGCCCTACCTTGCAACTTACAGGACTTAAAGGATCTGCTGCTAACATCTTGCTGCCAGATACCACATAACGCCTTCAGGGGTCTAGTGGAGTCCATGCCTCAACGGGCCATGGCTGTTTTGGCAGCAAAAGGGGGCCAGATTTTCCTCCTTAAAGTCCTTTCAGAAAGTGATGAAGCCTCTTCTCACATGTTCTTCTGTTGTTCAGGAGGTGATTGAGGGTAAAGTGGTGGATGAAGACGGTTCTGCTGAGGGTGTGGTGACCGTCTCAGGTCTATACGCACAGAACCCTTTGCGGCGCAGCGTCAGTCAGCTGATCGACAAGAAAGATGAGGAAGTGTGGGAGCCACACTTCAGACGCCTCGACAGCGGCCTGGTGAGAACACCATGATTTATGTTGCACTTACTGCTGCTGGAAATATTAGATTTTTTTGCTGAAATATTATTTTTATGCTTGTCAGTTTGAAGGTGAGGAGTTTGTGGACACTGTCAAAGGCTTCAGCACAGTCAGGAAAGAACACACCATGTTCACGGACACTAACCTTTGACCCTCATCTCATATATGAGCGGGATCAGCACTTTCTCCAAACATAACGGAGGAAAATAAATGGAACTATGTTTTGGCGACGTCAGAGCCGCTCTGGGACTTTCGTCTCTGTGGACCTGCGACACTGATCGGGTCTCCAACTCTAACACAGACAGAGAAATTCGATTATACAGCAGGCAAAAAACAGGTTCACGTCAATATTGAATAATTGACTTAAAACTAATATTTCTGATGGCAAACAAGCATTGTTTGAAGTTGGCTTGGATGGAATATTTGTTTTAACTTTAATCTGTTTTTTTAGGGATGCACTGATATAAACATTTTGGTCAATACCGATAACCGATATATTGGCTGAAATCTAAATCTTCATATAATTAAGAACCTGGATACAAAAACCATTAAAAGTCATGTCCCATAAGACAGACTTGTGCTGCACGTTGTACTGAACTGTTCTGGAAATGTATGCAAATGAGTGCATTTTTTAATTAGCTAATGCCTCATTTGCATAATAAAACATAACATTTCAGATGCTTGTAATACGAAATGATTCTTAATCATGCATGCAACTTAAAAAAAGGATAATGGACAAAATTAAGATTTAAGAGTGTAAAGATAAATTTGTCAAGCAACCCCATGGGGATAGTATTAATAACTGGATATATAAAAAATATTTGGAGACATTTTAATGAATCTGGCACTCAGAGACAATTTCTTCACTGAAAGACAAACGCACAGCGGGTTTGATGAACAGAACAGATGTGTTTATTTGAACCCTGCCCTGCTACATACAATGCATTATAAAATACTAATTCAAAAGGACCATTAATGTTGCATTAAAAATAAGGTACAAAATTTCATGCATTCGAAAAGGCAGCATTTCATTATTGCTTGTATAAATATATAATCTCTAGTTACTATAGTGCGTGTACCCTGATTTACTGTGCACTGCTAATGTTTCTCAGAATCAGGCCACGACAACCTGACGACACAAGAGCTGTAGTTTTTTTATGCAAATGTCGTGTTCTGCAAAATCGTTCCCTTTTAGATCAATTGAAAGTGCGTGCAACGACTTCTTCATTCTGAATGCTTTACAAACATAAACTCCACATCGACCCTTTAAATGCGAGGATGCACGTTCATCTGTGACAAGACAGTGAAGAACTGATGAAACAAACGAACACATCCTGGAAGTGTTGATAGGTTTCCCCCACAGATTTAGACTGAGACGTGAGATGTTTTGTCCTCACATGGAGAAATTGCTACCCGAGTTTAAAGGACTAATTCTCTTAAATGTTGTTCCAAACCCGTATACCTTTCTTTTGAGGAACACAAACAGCTGTCAAACGACTTCAGAAGATTTGGAATATGGCACACAATCCATACGGACCTCTTTTATTCTGCACCTTTCCACGGAAGAAATAAAGGTTTGGAACGACACGATGACAGATTCTATTTTTGAGTGAAATTATCCTTTAAGGTTGTGCATCTCTGGGAACGCAATATAAACAATCTCTCCGTCAATAAAACAACATTTAGCGTTTACAGACACACATACAAAAATATCACCTCCGTCCGGTTTCAACAAAGACTAATAAAACCAAATCTTGTTACAGGACCTCAGTGAAGACAGACATACGTGTTTCTCTCTTTTTGAGTGTTTTAGCTCTTCATACCTTGTCCTTCTGCCACTGCTGAGATCTCACATCCTCATCACAGATTTCACTTCAACTGGGAGCAAATACATGAGCCGTTCTTCTGAATATTAATACTGTCATAGAGATGTTAGACACACAAACTCTAAAGCTGGCCAAACAGAACAAAGACAATCTAGCAAATGGCAATTAAATAAAATATTATTCTGTTGTTTATCAAAGTACCACTGAATCTGTTCAGCTGTGACTGCACCGATATGATTTTACAGCTAACATAAATGACCTACACAAATAATTTGACCTGCCTTTGCTGGAACGCCACCAGCAGCTCAAGACTTCCTGAAATCTCCTTTCATCTAATGGAAAGATCAGACGAGATCTAGATCTGCACTACAACAAACGCATGTGAATATGATGCAAACATGCACGAGTTACGACAGCTGCACTGTGATGAAAAACGATCAACTAGAAGAGAGCAAACTAGTCGAATCTGGTCGACCGTGACTGAAATATGAACTGCATTAAGAAATAAACTAAATACTGCCCTCAAGCTCGCACACAACATCTACACATTCAGACTGAGAAATAAATGCCACTGGCGGGGTAAATTCTGTGCATTATCAGAGAAGAACATCATCTGGAGAGATGATCAGATGTCCAATGTACCGATGATATCAGCTGGTTATAATCTCCGGAAACTCTACGTGGGACACAACACTGAAACAACAGACATGATTGGATACATTAGTACAAGCCTAATACGTTACACTAGCATTTAAAAGTTAGGGTTCAAATACTTTTATTCCTTGAGGATGCATGAAATTTATCAAAAGTGACAGTAAAGACATTTATATTGTTATAAAAGATTTCTATTTCAGGTAAACTTTCTATTCATCAACGAATCCTGGGAAAATGTATCAGTATCCACAAAAAATATTTAACTGTTTTAAACATTTATAATAATAAGAAATGTTTTCTGAGCAGCAAATCATCATATCAGAATGATTTCTGAAGGATCATGTGACACTGAAGACCGGAGTAATGATGATAAACAGGATCACAGGAATAATCTACATTTTACTTGTTATTTTAAACTGTAATAATATTTCACAATATTACTGTTTTTACTGTATTTTTGATCAATTAAATGCACCCTTGGTGAGCAGAAGAGACTTCTTTCAAAAACAAGAAAATCTGTCAGATTGTAAACTTTTAAACAGTAGTGTATATTGTTGTGTTTTGCTGTATATTGTATTCATAGTTTTCACGTGACGTCACACCATTATAGGAACGCCCACCTGGAGGGCAAAACAAGGCTGTCCTCCATTGCCCGCCAGTCATTTTTACCAGGTTTGTAGTACGTTTTAATGTAGTAAGACACTGACATTAAAGTGTTACTTCAGCGATTAGCATTAAGCTTTGTATCAGTAGAAACCCGGGAGTATATTCAAATTATCGTACTTTCCCCTCTCATATGACCCTGAGACAAGAGAATTATGTATTTTATTTCTGGAAAAATTCCTCCAATGACGCAAATATCATCATTTTGCGTCATCGGAGTTTTTGGACATCAAACGCATTGCATTCATATTCTTGGCTCATCTACTCGGCTGTAAATAGTATGCATCATCAAAAAGGTGTAAACAAGTTTAGTACATTAAGGCACTTCAAGGGTGGGTTGCATCAAGGGTGATCGTCGGTTCATCCCGATCAGTATTTCTGCATAGTTAATCTGTGTTTAGAGTTAAATGGTGCAACAACTCAATTTAAAATAAAACTCATATCACCATAGCGTTAAACTTTGCTTAATTGAATCCTCATTGGTGCAACTCACCCTATGAGTGTTTTTGTTAAAAAAACGTCCCGCTGTTTTTAGTGATTGAAATACTGCAGCAGGGACTGTATATGGATCACAAGTGCCCAAAACTTGCATCTTGTTCACATATTTTTTTTAATTGACAGGCTTGTGCTGCAGTTCTATGGGTGTTTTGCCCTCCAGGGCTCCGCAACAGTCACATGACTAAAAACTATGAATTGACTTCCATAAGAGACAAATAATGTTTACGAACACAGCACAGAGGAGACAACAAACACCACACACACAAACACACACACACAAACAAAACAAAAACATATTCTACACATATATGTGTGTGTTTACTTGGATACAGTCTGAAGAAAAAATGATCTGCAGAATGAAAAAAATCTGACAAAATCTCCCTTTGTGGATGTCCTCATTTGGAATAACAAATTATATAAATACAATTTTTAACTTTTTTTTTTCTCTTTAGTCTATATAATTAGTGTTATATGAAATTAACACACCTCTGTCTCCTGATCTCTCACACCAGTGCTAAAGGTCAAATGCAGCAAGAGCAAAAATAAAACATAAAACACACACAAGATCAATGAGGTTCAGACTGACAGTGATGGAGATTGAGGAGAGTTTCAGGTGTCTGATACCTTTGAGGATGTAGTCGGTAAGAAGAGCAGGAACAGTGTCACTGTCCTCACGCATGGCATGAAGAACTGCAGAGAAACACGGATACATGTACAACAACACACACATGCATTATTATCAGAACATTTAATACATCTATATCAATGCATTAAATATTATATTAGGGCTGTCGATTTAACGCATTATGGGAAAAAATATGTTTTAAAATTATAAACACATTTAACATAATGGCCGTGCCCCAGACCTATCAAGTTCATAAAGTTAATTGGTGAGAACATGATGCAGGGCAACAACTTACTGTGTGACGAGTCTTTATAATGCATTTAAAATGCCCCAAGATATCAGGGCAAAAACACCCCTGTATGAGGTGTCTCATATCTGTATTATGATATAGTTAAGCAATATCATGCGAGGAACAAGTGGAATATCTCACAATAGAATAGATTGTGGTATTGATATTATACAACAGTTCAATAAATAAGAAGTTAATTTTGTTATATTTTAGGCAAAATATTGTCTGTTTTGCTCAATTTTGCCAATAAAAATATAAACAATAAAGCCGGAGCAGACCTGTTGTACATCTCTGAGCAACACACTAGTTTCTGAATGCATCCGCATTTGAGTGAATAAATCGGGTGAACCAATGATTCAATGGCTCATTCATAAAGAGAGCCATTCCTGAATGAATCAGCCGATGAACAAATCGAATGAATGGCCCTGTCCCAAATGGCACACTTCATATGCACTCAGTGTCTTGTGGACTTACAATGGCTGCCGCGTGCGTGTGTCTGTTAAGTCCACAGGAAGGTAGAGTGACCCATTTCTCATTTTAGCATTCAGAAGGGTGCTCGTGAGCGCCCCCTTTCCAGTCAAAAAGGGACTACCAACATCGGTCTTCCTACCGACAAAGTAGCTTTACGTCACGAAAGTGTGGATTTAGAGGAAGACCGCAAATGTTTATGGTGCCATTTGGGACAGGGCCAATGAATGACTCAATGACTTACTCACTTAGACATATGCCACCACCTACTGGCAGTTTTAGTTTCTTATTTAGATTATCATTTCATAAAATTAAAAACCCATTAAAGGTATAGTTCACCCAAAAATAAAAATTCTGTCATTTACTCACCCTCACGGCCATTGGGGCATAAAGGTTTGTGTAAAAAATTCTATGTTGAATCAAATAAAATATTTTTTTGTAAAGCTACTTTTTGTAATGTCTATTTGATGCTTCTCTCATTTAACACAATAATGACTTTAAATGATCTTTTGGGAGTGATTTCTCAGCCAAATTTGATGTGCAATTAATTTTCCATTAATAAGATCAATATTATGTATATATTAGTGCTGTTAAGAAAGGTGTTTGCTAACTTTTACATTTCTGTATATGTGTAACAGAGAAGACCACAGGTAAATAACATTTATTATAATGGGTTTATGTAAAGATTGTTTTAAGATCACTTCAATTAAAAGTAGTTTTTTTAAAGCCTAATAAATGTTGAAATTGGTAGCTATCATTTATACTGTACTGCAATGTCATTAATGTTTCATAGAGACATTAGTATCAGTTATACTGGCCTTTATTCATGAAAAGATGCCATTACTACACATTTAAAATATGCGGTCTTTAAATTGTTTCTACATTAATTTGGATAGTAACTGAAATTATTACAATATCAAAATATTAAAAACTTGTGTTTAATCGCAATTAATTACAGAAAAAAATGTGATTAATTCGTTTTTTTTTTTTAATCGATTCCCAGCACTAATATATATATATATATATATACACATACACTCACACATATACATTTAAAATCGCACACATATTCACTTTGACTCACTCTTGGTCAGGATCTGCAGGTCTTCTACAGACGGCGCTCTGTCATACGGGATCACCGTGGTCAAATACTGAGACAAAAAAATTTTTTTTTTATATATAATTAATAGATTTTTTAACAATACTTTTTTTTTAACAATGATTATTGCAGAAACATATGTTTAACATCTGGGAGTCTTTTGTTTTTTTTCTTACATTGAGTGAATTTCCCTTGAGTACATGTAAACAGGGTGAAATGTGTAAAAGGAAGCTGCAGTAATACTGATATATGAAGGCATTATGAAATTATTTTTGACATTTGACAGGCGTGGGATTCTGTAGATCTCTGACAATGTTCCAGTCCTACAGAAATCTGTGGATTTTGTGTGGGCTTGCTAATGTGCAGTTAGTAATTATCATCCTTACGGTTCCTGGCACATGAGAGCGGTCGGATCTCTGAACTCCTCCTGTGGTCTTTATCTTCCTCCTCTTCTTCAGCAGCTCTCGATGCTCTTTCTGTCGGTTCTGCACGTCGATGAGTGCCGAGATGAACGTGTTCTTCACCTCCTTCTCATAGTCCTGCTCCTCCCTCACCGCCAGCTGGTCGATCAGCTCCTCGGAGAAACCACGGATCTGTCGCTCCACCTCCTCGAGACGCTCCAGCAGCTCAGACACACACAGACCACGCAACCCTGAAATAGAGATGAAACGGCTGTTTATTAAAAGTCTGCAGTCATTCAAAAACAGACACAAGCTTATCTCCATTTCTACAGCACTTTTATTTCATAACACCCTCATTTCAACACTCCAGTTCTTTCTGAGATATAAAAGATATGTGAACATCTTCCAACATAGCAGAGCTCAAAAGGTACTAACAGTTCCCATTTCAGCAAAATAAACTAGAATATACCAGTTCACACTCACACAAAAAGCACTATGATAAGCATGCCAAGTTAAACATTTATATAAATATAAGCAGAATTCAAGAAAAACAGCCTCACAAGCATTTCTTTAAGTTTTTCATACAATTACTTAAGAAAACTGTTTGTAATAAAGAAAAAATGCTTTGATTTAGAATTTAGAAAGACTGGCATCATTACTTAATATTTTAGTATGTTTGAATTTTAACGATATCCGATTCTTATCGAATCCTAATTTCAATTCCAATAAGAAAAATAAAATAAAAATTCACATTTCAAATTTCATCATTCACATTTATTCTAAGCAAAACAGTTAATCGTAGCTGAATATCATGAACACAAATCAACAGGTTACACAAGGAACCTTTGCCTATGGTTTAAAAACGTCACTGCAAAAACAACTAGCCCTACTAATAATACAATTTTAAGCATTATTAAAGACAAGTAAAAACTCTAAAAAAAAAGAACAAATAAATACAACTGAACAAAGATATGATTGAGAAATAAACAGTGTTTTAAGATTTTCATGTAGAAACTGTAATCCATACAAAGCTTATTGTGAATACTGGATGTCAGGTGCGGTACAAATGTTTAATGAAGTTTTGTTCGTGCAACAACACTGAACCGTCAAAATGCAGTTTTTTTTAATTTGACGCGCCACTATAAAAACTGGCCGACTACTTGGTGGCGCAAGCACTAAAACGGCCTTGCCAAACACACATTGATACGATGAAGAGGAAGTAAGTAGAAAAAGAAGAAGATGAGCTGCTAATGCTGCTTGCCAGTTAGCAAAAAGTGTGTGAATGGTTTGGACAAACACATAAATACGGTCTCTCATCTTCTTCTGTGTGACAAGCGAGTGTCAGAAGCGTAACACACACCTTGTGTACCGGGAGCGCCATCTACTGAATTTGCACGTTAACTCATTAACGCCAGTGAAAACCACTTGGGTGTAAACACAGAGACGCCTCGAAAAACGCTGCCGATAAGCGCACGCGATAAGATGCACAGGCCTTTAACACATAAAATAATCACAATTATCTAATGTAGGCTTCCCAAGTAGAACTTGTAAGTTGATGAAAATCTAATTATTAATTAAAATCATAAAAAGGCTAAATGAAAACAAAGAATTAAAAAATAATACCCTAACTAAAAATATTAATATTTGATTTGTTTCCCTGCACGCCATTAACCGATATCAAAGATCCATGAAAATGCGATGTTAAAATATTAAAATATTAACTTAAAATCTCAGGAGGTATAAATAATTTTTTAGGTGAAAAGGGTTCGGCTGACTAAGAAGTTGTGAACACACACATGCATTACTTACGTTCCTGCAGCTGCTGCTGGATGTCGAGTGTGTGAGTGTGTGTAACTCGTGCGACATCATGGAGAGGTCAAACTGTGATGAACTCTCATGTTCCTCGTCATCGGGAGACTCCTGCATGATCTCTTCAATCTCCTCTATCACCTGATTCACACACACACACACACACACACACACACACACACACACACACACACACACACACACACACACACACACACACACACACACACACACACACACACACACACACACACACACACACACACACACACACACACACACACACACACACACACACGTTATGGAGATTAATGTACAGGTTTGATTGTTTCAAAGCAGCTTCACAATAAAATAAACAGGAAAATACTTCATCAGATATGAGACCAATTCAAATTCTGCTGTAAAGCAGCTTTAATAGGGTTGTTATTCAGCTCAAGTCAGTTCAGTGTTGATTCAGTTCTGTTCAATAACTGTTAGTGAAACATGTTAAACAGCCAGATATCACTATTCGAAAGGCTCAATAAACTGTTTTGCTTTAAAGGGTCATGAAACCCTGTTCTGAGATTTTAACAGAAGTGTGTGTGCTTCTGGAGAGCTGAAGCTCATTATGCAAATCTTATCCAATCCTAGACGTGGGCGTTTACTTCCAAGTCTCCAGTGCGGCACACCCATCGAAACCCAGAGTTCAGGAGAGAGCCTCAAAACCAATGTTTTTTTCAATGTAAAAACCATACGAACATCATTAGTTGACCTCAGACAACATTATAAAAAAATTTAAAAAGCCAGTTCATGACACCTTTAAATCTGCTGCTGTAAATAGGTTTCTATGAGGGTCAATGTAAAGGTATAGCAAAGACAGCATGACAATTATAATTGCACCGTATGACTGGCCCTCACTAATATAATCTCAATAAGGTTTTGAGTGTGTATACCTGTTCTGCAGTAAACAGCGGCTCCTCGTTCACACAGGAGATGATGATCGTGTGCATGTCCATATGATCCCGGAGCTCCTCGTCATCAGACACGTCAAGATTAGGGACCTCCACTGCCTACACACACACACACGCACACACACAGTCAGTGTGAGCTCTGTCTGCTCTGACTGAAAGGGAAGATGAATGGATGGACAGATCTCACCTCCTGAGGTCGGAGGTTCAGTGTGGGCAGGTGCAGTGAACGAGTGTGAGAGGTTTTCCAGTCCACTGGCATCACGTTGCCGTAGTTCTCGGTAAGAGCATTCCATATCCTGTGAAATATCAAGAAAACAGAAGAATAAATACGACACACAGTATCTACAACCGCTCATCATAAGGTGATGATAGTAAGAAAAAAACATACATATACTTTTAATGGAATGAGTTGTTTGAACCTTTAGACAAATTATAAAAAGGTTTGCATAAGTGTTTTATATCATATTTGATGCATCAGACTCACATAGTGAGAATATGGCTCTCATACATCAAAATTTTATTGAGACTGAACTGAGCAAATATATGCAATTTGGTGCAGATGTTGTTATTTTTATGCCCGGACAAAATTATGACAGCTTGTAATGTAAATCTGGGATCTTTATAACAGTATAGCAGACTACTTCTAATCACTTAAATATCAGTTGTCTCTCTGTATCTCAGAATAATATGTCTTAGTAAGATGGTATTTAAATGCTTAGTTTTATGATCAAAGCTCTGTAGTTTTTATTGTGGGGGAAAACATATAATGCAATACAACGATTATTGAGAGATGAACAAATAAACGTCCCTAAAAAGCCTAAAGTGTCGTATTTGATGAACATTTCATAAAGATTAAAATTGAAAATAAATAATTTCATGATTTTATTTTTAAAAAATGATGTACGGATAATCAGGTAAACATAAGTTTCTTCAGTCCAGTCTTAGGATATGTAACTTATATTTTTACTAATGTTTACTTTATAAAAATATAAAAAATCAGCAAGAATTCACATTTCTTAAATAGTGAGACTATGACATTTACAAAACACTCGAACAAAAATGGTACTTTAAGGTTTTTCCAAAAAAATCATGGTAAAAAACAAACAAACAAAAAAACGTTACTTTATTTTTGTGTAAATAAAGAATCACAGCCAATGTCAAACCTGACCACTAATTCTCCTCAACATGGAGTTAAGTAAATAAAACGACAGCGAGTATATTTATATAAACTTACTTATAAAATCATCATATATCATATTTTACGTTAAAATCGCATTTTGAGTGTATTTTTGTCACTCACTCGTCGTCGCGCAACAGCTCGTGCTCACTCACGGCGCGCACAGAGACGCTCGTGCACGCGCTGCTGGAGTGAGGGAAGCTCGCGCTCAGCGTCTCGTCGAAGGATGCGAAGCTTTGGATCTGCGGTGAATTCTCCGGTGCCGCGGTCCAGCTGGTGGTCGAATCGGCCGCTTTGAATTCGTTAAAATCCTCCCAGTCTTCATCGAGCGGAGCGACCGGGGCCGCCATGACTGTGGCGGACGACGGGACACAGAGAACGCGCGCGCGCACTCTTGCGCTAGAGGACGAAGGGGCGGGGCGACGATGCCACGCAAACACGCGTAATCAAAGCCGCTTTTTAAAAATATAATATATACAAATTGTCCTATTAATAGAATCAGTATCTTTTCTATATATATAGATATATATATAGATATATATATATATATATATATATATATATATATATATATATATATATATATATATATATATATATATATATATATATATATATATATTTAGAATACTATATTTTTTATAATAGTTGGAAATACACCAACCTAGAAACCTAATTAAATCTTTAAAAAAATTAAAAATAACTAACGTTACAGTTAAAATAATTCCCCATAAGTAATTTATGGGGATACATTAAAAAAAAGAAAGAAGTATTCTTAGAAGTAGTCTACATTATAGTGCCATTGTATATGGGTGGTATTACCAAATAATATTACTATACCATATGGTACCACCACCAGTGTTTTTCGTAATGGACTATGTAAGAACATAACCAGATATCCTGTAAAGGCTTACACATTTTTAACAGTGAACCATGAAGTTCAATGTGAAATGCTTCATTATGTTTCAAAACCCTGAATGCTTTATTGAAAATATGCATACATAACATTTCCTACACAACAATACAAAACAGTACAATCACTTTTGAAATAACACATTTAATGCAAATGGATGCCCTTCGTACAGGAGCAGTTATGACGAAAACCTCTCACGCCTGATTCACAGTCAAACATGAGAGCAACACACCTGCAGTTAGCTGGAAAGGAGAGACTCTCTTGCATATGGTTAGTACTGTAGAGAACACAAACCCCGCCGTACAAGAGTAACAATACACTCAATACACAATACAACCCCATCATCATCATCATCATCATCATCATCATCATCATCATCATCATCAAACGCATTAATAGTATGTCTACTGCTGTAATGAGCAGGCTTGTTTTTAGTTCTTTACAACAATGAGGAAAAGCCAGAGAAAGTGACAAACTGCTCTCAGATCAGCTAAATCAACAGCAAAGATGCGTCACAGTGCACAAGCATCAGCCTGGTCCAAGCAGCAACCAATTATTGTTGAGATTTTATTATTTTTATTTGCTTATGGCACAAAATGGTCCTCAAGTAAACAGGCAAAATGCAATGAAAACCAAAACAGGCAGATGTTTCTGGGCAATTCAGAGATTTCACTGAAGCTGCTCTATATCAAAATCCATTTTACAAATCTTTAATAACTGAAATAATCATTGGATCAAAATCATCCATGAATTGCTCTCAAACAATTGCTTTTATAACGAATTTCACGCGGCGCTTTAGCACCCAAGCTAAGATTCATAAAGTTGGCGAGGGTGAACCCTTAAAAATCGTATTATAATAAAGTGTTTGATGCAAGTTTAGAAAAGACTGTGAAATAATCTGGATATCCATTTGAACTTCAACCTGCGAGGCAAAGGCCGGAGCGTATAGCACCATCTTATGACTGCGGAAAGCATATGGTTAATGTAATAATATATATTTTAAATGGAAAGAATGCTAATAATGCTTAAATAAAAGATTTAAAAAAAAGAGGAGACAATGTATCTGGTTATAGTTTAATATAATGATACAGAGAAAAAAAAAAATTGGTAAACCAAAAAAGTAACAAAAGCTTCCATAAAAACAGGCAGAAAAGCATTTCTTTTCAAAACATTTAATATCAGTCCATAGCAAATATTTATTTCTCTCCAAAAAGGGGGACTCAAATGCTCGATATTTGGTGTAAACAGCTCAGATCGTGTGGATTTAATTGAACTAACATACAGGCAGAGCTTTCGTGTGGATGAAATGGTTGTGGATATGTAGTGCGGTCGGAGACGGTTTATTTTAATGCTGGTATGGCTGCTGCAAGAAACATTATATCGGGGCTCTCAGCTCAAATGTTGCTGCATAGGTCATTTATACGCCATAAACTCCTCATCGGGAGCCGAATATCTGATTGACAGTTTGAGTGTCACAGTATCTTTTCTGTTTAAAGCTGTCGGCATGTTTTCACGCACATTCTGAGTAAGAAGAACGTGCGTTTCGCTCTCAAAAGTCACGATTCCGTTCAATTTTTCGAACTAATATGACAAAAGTCTCTCTCCTGAACGCCACCTCTAAGGTAAGTGGTGAAAACAAGGACTTTGCTAATAGCTTTCTTTAAAAAAAAAAGACCAGATACAAAATGGTTCTCAAGTTTTTGTTCCACAGATGAAGGTCTCTGGGGCTTCGATCAGATTCTGTTAAAATGATTAATACAGCTAAACAGGGGACACACTCACGCTGGTGTGAAAACAGTGCCACATGCGAACGTACACCAACTTCAGGCACATTTGAACACTCACACACACTGTGCTACAGGAGGGAGGCCGAAGCAGAACTTGAATCGAACACTCAAGAGATCAGAACGTGACCTCTGACCCCTGCTGATGCGTGACGTGGGCCCGGTGGAAACAAATGCAATTGTGTTCTGATTTAAAAAAAACAAACAAAAAAACTACAGCACTCCATCATCAACACTAAAGCCCAAGCTGATCAACTGCTAAAGGAACAAAAGAGAATTGCTAGGACTAGTATTTCTTTAAAAAAAAGTGTTTTGTCCTTTGCCGCTGAAGGATTTAGAGCGCGAGAGAAAAACATTGAGTGTGAGTTTACACACCCGGCCGAACACTGGTCGCCCACCCCGGAGCTCGAGCCTGATGGGCGGGATCTTGTCTTCAGGCCTAATGTAGGGGGTTTATAATGTGGAAACACAGGGAACCCGACGGAATCTCGTGGAGGAAAGAGATCAGATCCGTCATTATGGAAGCGGGTCCCTATGGAGGCAGGTCAGCGTCAGGGGTCTCTGCTGCCTCCGGGCTCCTGAAAGCGAGGCTCTGAATCTCTTTCGCGTTTTGCACTCTTGTGTGTCGTTGTGGAGGAGGGCAAGTCTGTAATCGGGTTTTTCTCTGTTGGATTTCGCATATTTCTTGTGATAAGAAGCCGTCTGTTCCAGGGCTGCCATCAACTGTCCATACTGCTGCAACTCTCTGAGAAAATGAGAGATCGACATGTGATTGTAACACTTTTACTCAGCATTAAATTGATCATGTGACAGTAAAGACATTTATAAATTACAAACATTTTTGTTTCAAATAAATGCTATTCTTTCAAACTTTCGATTCATCAAAAATATTAAAGTGCCCCATTATGCTATTTTAAAGTTTCCTAATTTAGTTTGGGAGGTCTCCAACAACAGGTTAACATGCATCAACCGTCATTTTCTCATAATATACATCGTACATTACCAATGTTAAAGGACACCTATTATGCCCCTTTTTACAAGATGTAATAAAAGGCCCAGGTGTCCCCAGAGTGTGCCTGTGAAGTTTTAGATCAAAATTTCTAACAGATCATTTAATATACCATGTTGAAAATGCCAATTTTGGGGTTGAGCTGTTCAGTGTGTGTTACCCCTTAAATGCAAATGAGCTGCTGCTCCCCACCCGAGAGGGCGGAGCCTACACATCTCCTTCACACCTCGTGAACACCAGAACACGCAAATGAAAACTGAAACATGATATCTGTGTGTTTTGATGATCATATCTATCGTTTATCTATTCATATTTCATCATGAAATATCATCTGCATGCGTTTTAAAGCCTGTTCACTATCAACTTAAACACACACACATGCTCCTGTCGCATGCGCACAGAGCTGGATGTCAGCACATACGTGAGTAGTCTATTAAACTAGTTATCTTGCATATGTTATTGCGATTAAACTGCCAAATGCTCACAAGGTAATGAAAACAGTTGGTTGTGCCTGTGCACGTTTGCAGTTACAGAAATCTCGTGTGTATATTAGATCCATCTGTCGTTACTAAAGTGAAAGCGGTTTAATACAGTATGTACTGCTCCATCTGCTGTTAATATGAACCGAACAACAGAAAATCACTCATTGCTCTTGACTGACTGAACTTTAGTAGCTTTAATAAGAACACATTTCTTACTTGAATGCTGCTGTTAATGCTCTGGCGAGGAGATAAACATGGCGGACTGTGTGAACAGCTCACCTCTCTGAGGGAGGGGTCTGTGCTAGTATGTCAGTGTCCATCAACACTCGTGGGCGGGGCCTTTGCAGTGTGACATCACAGGAATCTGGAAACGGCTTATTCTGAGACATTGCTTATGATTTATGGGGATTTAAAAAAATGAGTGGGTGGATTTTTACCATTATAGGTTGGTTGTGTACACACTGCCAACACACATTTATTTTCAAACACCTTACAAAAGTGAATTTTGCATAATAGGTGCCCTTTAAATGATTCTCAAACGACTGGATGGATGAATCAGACTCTAAATCTCTCCTCTCCGTGAGCCTACTCTGCTCTGATTGGTCAGATGGCCCAGTCTGTTGTGATTGGTCTTACCGCGTACAGCACATATTTCAAAACAAACGTCCATTACCATAACTGAACTCCAGCTCCGTCCTGAGGCTTTCCAAAAGCTCAGCGATTGTACACACTGTAAAGACAGTAACAAATACACCAATCCCAGCGCGAGTCCGAATCAATGACGAAACATTGAAAGAACTAGTTATTCAACCCGAACTTTGAGCAGGACGTTTCTCAGTGATGCTACTCAGTTTGAGATACATTATAAGATGTTTCAACTGTAAACACAATCAGCATTAACAAAAGTGCATCCATCAACAAACCAGTGTGTTTCTAATTTATTGCGGTGCACATGTGGGAACTCTATCAATAACAGTGCATACGTTAGCTGAGCACTAACGTGAATGACTGATGTAACATTAAAGTTTGCTCCATCCTTTATCTTTACTCATAGTAGTAAGAATAACAGATCATTTGCATTAATAGATACAGTTTTAGGTAATAGTAGCACAGCTGATTTGCAGTATTAATTCAGTAAGACAGTAATAACGAGAGTTAGCCAGATACTGGCAATATGCTAATGTTCCGTCTTTATGTCGCTACGAAACGACTTGCGATTAATTTGAAAACCGATTTGTCTAATTGACTCAGAGTCGGCTCTTACTTTTGAGAGAAAATAACTTTATATACGGTGCACTTTCAGATTTAAAACTTTTCAGGAGGTTTTCATTCTTTTCAAACCGTTACACACTTCATTTAAGGTCATTTTCAAAAATCCATAATAGGGGCTCTTTAAGATGCACAGCTGATTACTGATAACAATAAGAAATGTTTCTTGAGCAGCAAATCATTATATCTAAATGATTTCTGAAGGATCATGTGACACTGAAGACTAGAGTAATGCTGCTGGAAATTCAGCTTTGATCACAGGAATAAATTACATTTTAAAATATATTCTACATATATTCAAAATATACACAAAATATATTCATTATAAAATGTATATAATAACATTTATTTTAGGGTTCCTACACTTTTCCCATATCAAATTTCCAAACATCTCTGTATATTTTCAAACCCTATTTAACAAATGCATTATTTTAAGCTTTATATTTGGTATATAGTACAGTCATTTGTCATTATTATTTCCTTTTTTCATTGATTTTCTCGAAGTGACAACATATAGAGCCTCTTAAAAAAATCAATTTACGACTTCATTTAACTGTGCTAGCAAGGATAATCGACAAATAGGCATTTTGGCATAATTTTGTGTCTTTTGTCCGTTCAATGGCAGTGATGCACAAAGGAAATAGGTTAAAGTGTGTGTGTGTGTGTGTACCTAATTCCTATGTGCATTACTGCCATCTTACTATTAGGAAAACAAAAGCATGGGTGGACATGAATTAATAGGGGTTCTATTTGCTCAAAATTCAGCTTTCCTTAGGATATTACCTCTAATATTAAGGCCTAATGTCCAATTTAACACATCCTCTGTGGCAGTGGAGAAGCCATGATACAGAAATAAAGCTGTGTGCACTGTCCTTTTTGCAGAGTTGAAGGGTCTACAAAAAACTGATAATATAATGTTTTTTTAAAAGTGTTAAATCTGGCTTTCGTTAGGCCTTACGTCTGCTTAAACGCATACTCTGTGGCGGCCAAAAAACCACACCGTGAAATGGGCTGATGGCACAGCAGTGTGTATTGTCCTACAGTATATGCTAAGTTTAATGGTTTCTCATGCGCAGACAAAAGTCTGTATATTTTTGCAAAGGTGCTTTTTGAGACTCTGTAATACAGTAATATTGTGAGAAGAAACACAAACCGTCGTGTTTGACAGTCACTAAACAGCTGCCATGAAAACAGACTTCTTGTATAAATATATTTTCATTAAAGTCTTAATTTTCTATTATAGAAAACAAAATAGGAGCAATAGTCTGGAAATGCAAATCCATACTCTGCTCTCTTTTTTCCAGACTTTTCAAAAAACCAACCCCAAACATTTGAACGGTAGTGCATATAACAGTTTACAACTGAAGCAAATCTTAATTCATAATTATTGTATGACTAAACAGAAGTACTATTCATTAGTAAAAAGCTTCAGTCACAACAATACAGTTGAGAACCTGTTTGACAGCATAATGGCTTTTGTAAGTCCCAGTCAACATAAAGAACAGCATTAGAAATACTGCTAGTGTCACCAAACACGGCTTCTGTTCCAGAACAGTTAGCTCATGCAATGCATACAAATTCATTTCAATATGAAACAGGACATCCAATAAGACAGGGGAAAAGTAGGGTGGGATTGCTGCAATAAAAAGTAACGATATTTTCAAAAACAATGAGAACTGTTTTTGAAAAAACAATCTGAAAAATTACTTTTAACATAATTATTTGTTCATAATTATATATTATAATATTAAAAACATTTTAACAAATAAAAACTGGATTTAAAAGTTGACAGGCAAGTTTCTGCAAGATTTAAAAAATTAAGATGACAATATTTTTTTTAGTAATATGCTGAAACCATGAATGTGTGTTACACAAAGTCAGTCGTATTTACTTAAGAATGTTATTGAAACTCATATTTAATCAGAATATTGTCAAGTATTATTTGCTTGTGCATCAAATATCAGTGTAATTACACTTCCTGTTTGTTCTGCGATTGGATAGTATGTCTGTACCATTGAGGCCGCCCAGCTCTTGTGCGTCCAGGAAGGGTGCGGGTCCCCAGATACGGACTGTGCCGTCGTCAGAAGCGCTGGCCATAAGACTGGGAATACACGGGTTCCAGCTGACACAGTTCACTGTGCGCGTGTGTCCCGTCAACTCCACGATCGGCAGCTCACTGCGCTTGTGCCAAATATATACCTTATGATCTGAGAGACAGAGCGAGATTGAGCGAGACTCATTGGAAATACACCTGAGCAAAGCAGTAGAGGAATAAACGAAATTACCTTCACTGCCGCTGGCGATGAAATCCTCGTTGTGTCCACCGAAGCAGGAGTGAATGGTGTAGAAACCCTGTGTCACACCCTGGTACTTTCTGACCAACACACGGTCCTGAAGGTCCCAGAGATGAACGCCCTGAAACACACACACATGAGATTTGGTTATGACACAGTGTGAGACATGACACAAGGCACATTTGCTTACAAACACCAAACAACAGTAAATTAAGGCTTACATCACAATTTAATGCAATATTCTCAAGAATAATTAGAAATGAAAGAAACCCAGAAAAATTATTTTAAGAATTATTTATAATCTTTAACAATTATAAAATTATAAAAATGACAATAGAATCCAAAGATTGTAAATAAGGATAGCATTGCTGCAATACAATAACAAAATATCCTTAAAAATAATTGAAAAGAGGATTAATGAACTTAAAATAATAATTATCAATCTTCTGTTTTAGATTTAAAAAAGCATACAAATGAATTTAAAGGTAGTAAATATAAGCATAATATTGCTGCAATAAAATAATATATTAAAAAAACATGTATTATTTTACTATTATAATATTTAATAATACTTTTTAAATTAACTTTTACTATTAAAAACATGATAAAAGCGAACTAATTAACGCATGTGTGAGACCCATAGGCTTACCTGAGTTGCTACATTTAACAAAGCTAATCTTCCATTCTTAGAAACAGTGAAAGACATTATAGGATGATCCTCCTGAACTCTACAGTACAAACAGAGACAAGTCAAAGGTCAGACACAGTTTCCAAAACTCAGATCATCTGAAAATGGAGTCGAATAGCCGCTTACATGTTTCTGTCTGTTAGGTCCTCAAAACTGTATCCACGGATCCGCTGGTGTGTATCAGAGGCGAGGACAGTCCGGCCGTCGGTCATACACCAGAGGCACTGCACACGCACGCCTTCCCACGACTCCAACAGGTTTCCATCAAGATCCTGTCCAAGCACAACCAACAAATCAATAAGTCAAGCCACCTGTATTTATGTAGTGCTTTATACAAAACTGCTAAAATTGTTTTCACATAATAAACAGGAAATTAACGATCAATGATGCAAACTCTATGAGACAGAATATTCTAATTCTGCTGTAAAGCAGCTCTAAAAACACAATAGTGTCATTATTCAGCTCAGTGTTGATTCAGTTCAGTTCAATAACTGTGTAAAGTTCATTACTAAAGAGAAGCCTGTCCATTTTGAACTTACACATTGGTAAAACTGCCCTCTCTGTCCTCCTGTAACGAAGCGCTTGGCGTCAGGGTTCCAGGCGACACTGGTCAGGCTGTCCTCATGAGACTGACTCATCTTTGTCCGCAGTTCTCCTGTCTGACCACCAGGTGGAAGAGAAGAGTCAGAGGTCAGAGTTGAGCTAAAATTAATAAATTCTTCATCTAAAAAACATCAGTAGTGAATCAACCAATAGACCCCTTAATCGCCAACGTCACCACTCTAGCTGGAGGCAAAACACAAGGCACAAACTCATAGCAGGCTAAAACCTTGAGGTTTTGACTTTAAAATGTCGTCTTGTGTTTTTGGCTGCCAGAATAGAAGGAATAGCACTTTTGGTTCAAAACTAAAGTTTTACCGGATCGGCAGACATTCCTTCACAGAAATCAAGACGACAACGTGGTTGAATGCAATACGGCGTACAGACTGGACGGAGACGATCATAAATAATGCTCGTGTTTGCAGTGCAAACTTCATATCAGGCAAAATAATCTATGCATATGTGCTGGTGTGTTGGTTTTATCTAGTACAAATCAGCAAGTTTCTGTTTTATATGTGACAAGTCATCAACTTTCAGCGCACTAACGTTAGCTAGCTTAAATGTTAAACAAACATACAGCGATAGATGTGTGTGCCATCCTTTGAATGGTCTCCTAAAATAATCCACATTGCTAATCCTAGTTAGCCCAGTGATAGGTTACATTAGACAATAAGCCTTGACAAAATTCCCCAAACCACCGGAAAGTAATTCATATGTTGTCTTGGAAATATCCAAAGCCTGGTTAAATGAATGAGAACAAGATACAAGAACTACCCCAGGCTTGGCTAATTTACAAAAATTGCTGTCATGTCCCGCAGAGTCAGTGACTGTACATATTCGGACAGTTCCGAACATTCTTATGCATCCATGTTTAAAAAATCCCTCCAAAAACGCGCTTGTCAACATCCAGCAACTTTTTTTGCATTCAGCTAAGCCCCGCCCACCATGAAACATTGCAATGTTTACAAACTTTTCAGGGGTCTATATGGGGTTTGAATAGCAAATGCTGATATCTTAAGAGAGCCAGGTGGCCGATGGCCAATTTATTACACAGTTTAATTGAGAATATGACTAAGTTTTAAAAAAGAATATTTTTTTCTATTTATTATTTTATTGTAAAAAAATATTAATATTTTTTTTATCACAATTTAATTTTAAAGATAGTAAATAAATCACTGCTGTCAAATTTAACAGTATTCTCAGAAATAATTGAAAAGTAAACCAATGAATTTGATAATTAATAATGATCAATAATTTAACATGTATTATTTAATTATAAAACAAAAGTATTTAAAAGGTAGTAAATATATGGATAATATTGCTGCCTGCATTAAAATAATATTTTCATAAATAATTTGAAAATATATGAATCATAATTATTAATAGTTTTAATTATTATAATATTGAATGATCATTATTTTATTCAAATATAGATTTGAATCATTATTATTAATAAACTACAACAAAAAAGGAACAAAATAATTTGATATTGTATATTGTAATAACGACAAAACATGTTTGATATTTTCTCCTTTTTTACTTCCAACAAAAGAAGCTTCTTGCAGCAAATTGAAGAGCAAATGTTGTGTATTACACACCTAATCAATGCTTCATCTATGTATTTTATTCAGCGAGAGAATGATGGAAAATATATTTTAAACCGTTAGCCTCAAATGTTACTGAATGAGTATTTTTAAACTTCCTGTTCCTGTCATGCTTTATAACACTTCTACATCAGTAAACAAAACAAGTACAAACAAAATAATACTCCACATCCACCAGTAAAATGTATAATACAACTAATTAATAAAATAAAAAATATATATTGCCAAAAGAAAATCTTGGGTTTCCCTCAATGTGTTTATGTGCACTCATCATCTTTTAAATACAATAATGACTTAAAGGAACACTCCACCGTTTTTAGAAACAGGGCTTATTCAACATCTTTCCTACATTTAGATATGTGGGCAAATGCATTTTTGTCTCAGTGCATGCATTGTTTTAGTTTGGCAGGGTCGCCGCTAGCTTAGCTTACCATAATGAATGGAATCCTATGTTGCCAGCTAGCATGTCCCGAGTAAAAGTGATCCAAAAAAACCCAACAACACCTAATTACTTCTTGTGGCCTGCGTATTCACAATGAGTACAAATAGCGATGCAGATTAAGACTAGGCGATTTCCTAGGCAGATATTAACTTGGGACTATATTATGGGGACGCACAGGCGAAGCTCTGCTACTTGGGCGCAGAGATATCAAGCAACACATGCACAACATACGCCGGTATGTTGACGAAAGTTTGGGGATTTCATGTGTTGCGTGTAGGGATGCTCATATTGACCGTTTAACCGTTAACCGATAGTAAGAATTTTGACCGATTAATACTATCAGTTAAACGGTTTAAAGGGTAGGGCTATTTATTTTACGTTTTTTGTTTGTTTGTTTGCTGTATGGTTAAAGAAAAATATGCTGTATTTGTTATCTCACGGGGAGCAGCAACACTTGCAGACAAGTCTCTGCAGACATATTTCACAAAATTAAGCAATGGGAAAGAAGCCTACTATGTGGGACCATATACTAAAAATATACAAAATATGCTACGCGGTATTAAAATACAGCAGTACTACAAGCTCTTGACTGGTGGAAAGCAAATTAAAGGCGCTTCCCGAGGCTGCCCGCTCTAGCGAGGCGTTATGTCTGTATTCCCCGGTCACCAGTTCCATCCGAATCCTTAATGCTTTTCGTACTGTGGTTTTGGTCAAGTTTACTAAAGTAAACATTGTCAGGTATGTTCTTCTCGCCGCTGTTTCTTGATGGTTTATAGAACAATTACTCCAAGTCGCACTCTGTCGTTTCAAAGAACAGCACAACGGCGAGCGTGTCTAAACACTTCCTCAGACAAAGGCGCGCGCGCAGTCAGCGGAAACTCGCACTGCAGAGACAGACGAAAGTATAAATGAGGCTTTCTGCCTTGGGTCGAACTGTCAACAGGCTGTGCTCCAGACTAACTCACATCATTTAGACATGTTACTTAAAAAAAAATAAAAGCCAGTCAAGGTGTGGACTGAGGTAGGCCTGCTATTTTTATTTGACGGAAAAAACTATTCCGGTTCTTCAAAGCTTCAAACGGATTCGATCAGTGTATTTTCGTTTTGTTTTCTTAATTTGGTAATTATTTAAGTAAAAAAAAAAATATTTAGTGTATAGGCCTATTTATTGTATGCTTTTTATTTATATGAATGTATTCAGTTTTTCTATGTTGTCAGAAACGCTGCAGGTGCGTGAAAATTTGATAATGTGTCCAGGTTCTGTTGTTGTTGATCTGTTGTGTTTGCGGCTGTTTGCACAGTAAAATAAAATATTTTTAACAGGTCACAGACACTCGTCAATTGTATTTTTTATTTAATGTCAATTCAATATTATAATCTTGTCAGTTAACGGTTAATAATCGATTAATGAGCATCGGTTGTCGGTCAGGAAATGTAACCAAAATGAGCATCCCTAGTTGCGTGATATCTCTGCGCCCAAGTAGCAATGCTTCGCATGTTTTTGTTTTTTTTAATCACTTTTACTCGGGACATGCTAGCTGCAACATAGGATTCCATTCATTATGCTAAGCTAAGCTAGCGGCGACCCTGCCAAACTAAAACAATGCATGCACTAAGACAAAAATACATTTGCCCACATATCTAAATGTAGGAAAGATGTTGAAGAAGTCCTATTTCTAAAAACAGTGGAGTGTCCCTTTAATAATGACTAAAGGTAGCATTAGATTAGCCCAGATTTGGAATATCTCTTGCTAAAATGCAGTAAATGCATATTTTTCAAAGAAAATACAATAAGATGTGCACTGTGCTTACCTGAACGTTCCACAGCCAGAGCTCAGAGCAGTCGTCTGGACCGCAGGCGATCAGGTAAACATCATCAGGACTCCAGGCAAGATACGACACACCGTACGCGTGACCCTCCAGAGTCCGTAAGAGCTTCAACTGATGCGTGTCCTGTGTGTGAGAGTGGATATTTATACCACACCATCCCCGAGTCTCTTTCAACAGAGTTATTCAAGTTTGACAAGTGTGGCTGTCACTCATGTCGGCAAAAATCGCCAACTCTCACTGAAAACACTTGACTTCCGAGAAGCTCAAATAAACAGAGCAATGTCCACATGAAAGGCGTCCTCACTCACCGGCTCCACCTGCCAGATGATCACAGTTGTGTCCTTCGAGCCGGTGGCGAGTTTAGTGCCGTCGTTAGAGAACTTGCAGAACCAGACTTCATTGCAGTGCTCTGTGAGGATCTGCTGTGTGTAACAGGGGAACTGTTTCCTGCAAACACAAACACGTATATGGCATGTGAAATCTTTGAGAGCGGAGGGGGGTGCGCGTTGCGTTCGAATGTGTAAATGCAGCACACCTGGTGCAGACATGATCCAGCAGTAAGGACACAGAGTCCAGACTGGAGTCCAGTTTGGTGTTGTGATAAAGGCAGCGATCTCTCTGCATCTCCACAGCCTGTCTGAGCAGCGTCTGCAGCCGCCGAGGAGGCAACATTACAGAGGGGGGCAGGTACGCTGAATAATACACAAACACACAATTATAAGGAATATAGATGACATGAAATTAATAGAAAACAGATAAAACAGCGAAAAACTGTGGATTGTACTCTATTACTTAGACAAAAATAACCACAAATATGAGCTAAATATGACACATGAATTTTTTTTCACTTCAAAATCATAAAAAAAGAAAAAAAAACCTAAACATTTTCTTTTGAGTGTCTTAATTCTTAGAGATATATATTACACAAACAAATAATACAAGTTTTATACAAAAAAATATGAATAATAAAACATTCAATATTGTGTGCAATTTCATGTTAATGCAAAGTAGTTGCACATTACATGGATTTAATAGTAATAACAGTACATTATGCATAATTACGAGCAACTAACCCTAAACCTAACCCAATCCTAAACATTTAGTACATGCAATTAATTATTATTAGACAGTAAGTGTAAGTGCATAACAACACTAACACAGACATCGTAAAATAAAGTGTAGCTCAATAGATGATGCTTGAATAGGCAGGAAGAATAAAATGGGAAGACAAAATTTAATTGTTTAAATTAAACATTGGCCAATAATGACATATACAAATGAAAAATTGGCAAATAATAAAAATTGGTTTGATTTATTATGCATTCCTAATCAAATCAACAATCAATACTTAACTTGGGTCATAGTAAACCAGGTTTAAATGAAATCCTGGATTATCCTGCTTCACATGGCTCAAACCATATTTCACCTGTTCACCAAAAATTACTAATTATCTCCTTGGGAATGTATGACACCAGCACATACATACTGTAATAGACGGGCCAGGTGCGAAAGCTTGTCAGGCGTAGCAACAGTAACTAAGGAGGGTAGGGCTTAGCGAAGGGTCAATTGTGCATCCTCATATTATATATTGCCGACTGAACTATCAAGTTTTCCCTGAACTGACTTAATAAAGGGAAGAATAAAATGGCCTCTTCTTCACTCTATTGTCATGTTTTCTGTCACCATTTGATATTTTTCTCCTCAAAAGCTGAAACAACTGTTTATTCAACACGCAGTGTTTCCATGACTGTCCAAAGCATGTGAATATTAGCATGCATTTGCTTGTCTGTAGCAAAGCATCTGCTGTAACATTCATACACCACATCACACTGTTCAAATGTAGCACTGCAATGCCGGGTTAACACTGCAAAAAAACACTGCAGGTTTTAAAATGATGATAACCCAGGGTTAGGTACTGTGTGAAAAGGAGTGGTATGTCCTCACATATGTATCTCTGTAAATGTGTGTGTTTGTATACTCACTCTGGAGCTTGTCCAATAATCTACATCGTGATCCAGCGCCTTTTCCCTCCCATTCAGCCTTTGCCTTCAGATCCTCAGCATGGCTGCACATCAGATACCTTAAAAACACACAGCAAATCAGAGTGAGCCATCATCACAGATCACAGGGATTTTCATAGTACATACTCTATATAGGAGCTCAATAGTAATATTTTTTAGCAATTAGGCCTGTTTAAGTAAGGCATTTCCCTTGCAGTGATTTTGAGTGGCTCAATATCGCAATATGGCCATTTATTTTTAATTCTTTATATATTTTTGCAATATAAATAAGTGTTACAATGTGGTCAACGGGCATGAAGATGAAGGAGATTCAGAAACAAAACAGGCTTTATGAATAATCTAAACACTCTGAATAATAAGGCTAATCAATGCATAAACAAGGACTGACCAAGAACAGCTGAAACAGGGCTATAAAAAGTTTAAACAGGGGTAGAAAAAAGGAAATTAAACTGGACATTAGTGAAACTAATACATAAATATAGAAACAAACAAGGACATGATCAGACAGTAACCAATGAAACCGAAACTAAACAGAGCATGGAAACAGGAACTAAAGGAAACCGAACAGCATGTCCACATCACAGAACATAAACTTGACAATAATCTTGTTGGGCTATTGCTATTATTTTTCACGAATATATGACTTGACCTAAAGGAGAATAGACGCAGGTAATTGCACTCACTTACTGTCTGTTTAAACTTGTTTAATCTATGGAGCCTCTGTACAAATAATAATTATACAGAGACCTAAGAACAAACGATTAATCTATTAAAAGAAAAAAAATTACATTCTTCACTTTTGTTATCATTATTAGCTTAATTAACATTCAATAAACATGCATGAAGTGTAAATCAATATGGGCATAGCCTTATGGGGAAAAAAGATGCAAACATTGCAGTTGCTTGCTGTGGTTGGCTTGTTAGTTTTGCGGTTATAGCGACAGCCCTATTAGAAATAACAAATAAACCTTTTAAGACAGATAAATTGTTTATAATTATTAATAATGGCAAGTATGTTAATGTGCATGTGTCATGTTTATTACCCGCTGAGCACGTGGATTCGATCGGTGTTGTATTTGAGTGGAGTCAACTCTCCTCGCAACACTTGCAGAGCTTCCAGAACTTTTCCATCCTCCAAATACTCCAGATACTTCTGCTGTAATAGCAGAAACTTCATCCGCTAGAAAGAAAGAGAGAGAAGAGACTTCAGTGACCCAGTCGTTTATCATACATATGGCTGAATAATCCACTTTACAGTCAAACAACAGTCAGAACTAAAATGTTATAAATATGGAGATTTTTCTCACAAAAAAAGCATCGCTTCGCTTCAGAAGGCCTTTATTAACTCCCTGGAGATGGATGTGGATTACTTTTATGATGGATGGATGCGCTTTTTGGAGCTTCAAAAATTCAGGCTCTATTCACTCCCATTATAAAGCTTGGAAGAGCCAGGATATTTGTTTTTAATATAACTTTTTAATATGAGTTTGGCTGAAAGAAGAAAGTCATGCACCTGGGACGGCTTGAGGGTGAGTAAATGGAATCATTTTCATTTTTGGGTGAACTATCCCTTTAACAGGAAAAGTCGAAACTCACTGTTTCAACACAAAAAATTTGAAGGCTGCTACTGGATCATTAAAGATAAACATCATATTATGCAACTATTAGGGGTGTAAGGGTACACATATTCGTATAAAAACACGTATGTTTCGGTACGTACATGACTTCCGCTACGGTGCACATGTGTACCAAACGGTACCGAATGCAGTCTTTAACAGTAGGGTTGTTTTATGCACGTAACATACTTCAATACAAGTTCCCACACAAACATATTAAGTATTCTGTCTGTTTTATCGGGAAATTAAAACAATTTTTTGACGCTCTTTAATGTGGCGTGACAGATCACTGCATAGGTGCATCAGTTCAAGCGGCAGCACGTTAACACGATCATCTCTTCCTAGTCAAAGAATAAACATGAATCAACATCGGAAGGTATGTTGAGGATACATTAACTTACTGAAACGTATCATATGTTGTGTAATCGCTCAATCAGTGTTTTAACGGTGGAAAGACATCAATAAAACAGCTTGTAAACAATGTCACGTAGCGTTACATTTAGCTCAGGCAGTCAATCAGTATATACAGTGTACGGAAAGTATTCAGACCCCCTTAAATTGTTCACTCTTTGTTATATTGCAGCCATTTGCTAAAATCATTTAAGTTCATTTTCTTCTCATTAATGTACACACATCAACCCCATATAGACAGAAAAACACAGAATTGTTGACATTTTTGCAGATTTATTAAAAAAGAAAAACTGAAATATCATATGGTCCTAAGTATTCAGACCCTTTACTCAATATTTAGTAGAAGCACCCTTTTGAGTACCCTTAATAAATAGCAACTGAATTCAGGCTAATAGTTTGGGCTCTGTTTTTAACCTTTATGATATGTGCAAGTAAAGGCTCCCTATATAGTTTACAGTATTATCTTTAAAAAACTTTTAGTTATAATTTAATTAATTTAAGGACAGACAATTTGTTCAGTAAACCACTGTTTAATAAAAATAAATGAAGCAATTTTATATTAAGTTACCAAATCCATACCGAACCGTGACTTCAAAACTGTCGGTTTGGTGTAACTTTACACCCCTTACCAAAGAGCTTGTGAACAACTACCTGCATTCTGCCTCAAGAACATATAGTGCAACCAAACAAAGTACAGAGTTAGTTACAAACTATCTAGTACTTACTAAGACTTTAGTGTGGGCTTGACGTTCCAATTTAAGAAAGAAATAATGAATGGCTGGTGACAACCCTTGCCAGAATGATTTCTACAACACTTGTTCCAGATGAAGCATCAGAAGCTTTCAGCATTAAGAGTGAGTGTGGCCAGGTCTGGTGGTCTTACCACAATAGCGTTTGGTGAATGCATCAATGCTTTTAGCTCGTTGAGGTCGTTTTCAGCCTGTGTCACAAAAAGAAGCAAAAGCATCAGTTCAGCATTTTCGGGGAAAAACACCAAACATAGTACAGTTACACCACATAGTTTACTTTAAAACATTCAAGCTTAGTGACTAAATAAATCAAGTGAACTTAAATATAATGGCCCCAAAAAGTATCTGGACACTTCGGTCATACTTCAATTGTCTGAAATAATGTCTTTGAATTAGATAACAAAATCAAAAAAGTTCTGCATTTAAAAAAAAGATTAAAAAACAAACTTTAAAGGGGTCATGAACTGAGACATCAAATTGTCCTTGAGCTTTTGTCGTCATACTATAAGAATGTCCTGTTTTTAGCACTAAAAAAATCCTTGTTAGTCCAAAAACAGCTTTTACTGTAACCAAGACCAGATAACGACTCGTTGTGGATATGTATGTAGATCAGTGAAAGACCGCCTCTGCAGAAGAAAATCAACACCTACTTCATCATTGCAACTTTGGCCCCGCCCACTGGCGTGTTAGTGAGATGACGAGGAGAGAAGAGCGATACAGAATCACTGGACTAAAAAATAACTACCTTCTAAAGGATCATAATGCTAGGAATGTGCTTTTATATTTTCAACAGTGTGAATGTCTCAGTTGAGCATTATTTATTTGTATTCAGTTCATTTCACTGTGGATTCTTTGGTAAATCAGTCGCAATTTCGGCGCAGGCTTTGCCAGGAGACTTTAATGATATGGACTCGACAGTAATGCGACAACATGCAAGTAACGGTGTTCATTCTAATGCCTGATCTGTGACCAGTGATCAAACCAGTGAGTTCACATTATGTCTCTTAGTAGGATGAAAATAATCTGTTATTTAAACTGTGATTATATCATACATAGAAAACAGTCAAAGAACGCTTCCTTTACAATGGCTTAAACTGTCAATCAAACAGAATAAGTTTATCAGTGACTGAGTTCTGGACTATCGCCAAAAATCCCGTTATAGTCAACAAATCTTTTATTTACATTGTGTTTGCACTTTAAGTTTTGATGAAAGCATTCGATAGGGTGCAGAAATCGAGTCAATGATCAATGCATTCATTAATTCGGCTACAATGCTCATCACTTCAACCTTTCATGCCACGATCTAAATATAAAGTCACAGATCTAAATATAATGCTATTATCAACACTTTTTACGATTAGTTAACCTTGAGAGCTGTAATAGTAAAACGTACATACTTTTTGCTATTTCATATGCAAAGACCACAGACACGCCCCTTAAAACAGAGCATGCAAATCAGAGGGTTAAAATCAGGGCAGGAAAATGCCTTTTATTTATGACCATTTTTAATGTAATAATCATACTAACATAAGTGCACCCCAATCAACATTAACATTATAAGTGCAACATTATACAACAATAAAACAATGCAGTTCATGACCCCTTTAAGCAAAAACACAGGTTTAAATTCTGATTTATTATGTTATATGTTATATATTATCAAAAAGAGAAATGAACATGACAACTTGGATTTTTGAATAAGCAATCACTTTAAAATTAGTCAGCATTTTTCTGCACAATTTCCCTTTATGAGATAAAAAGAAGCAGTAGGTGTTTTTATAAAGTTGCCTCTTTAAATAGAAAGAAAACTTGTAAAGAATTAGATGAAAAAATTGTATTCAACTTTATTACTGTTTAGTTCAGGAGTTCAGAAGACAAACAAAAGAAATCCCCAAATCCATACAGAGTTTGTCTTGTCCCACCACGAACCCTGAAAATGTCAGCATGATTATGGTTTATGCCTGATATCTTTGAAAAGCTTGGTTTCAATGGTAAGAACCCATGTCCAAACTTTGCTAAATTCAAGTGAGAGATGGTCAAACAAACCTGCTCCTTTCTGTACAAAATACAGCATATCTGGATTGTTTTTACTTTTAAACTACACTGCAGACACATATATGAATCAGCTTGTCTTTGTTTGTTATGAAGTGTAAAGGAAAGGGAAAGACCTGCAATCATGCACTGAAAAAAAAAAGAAATCATACTTGTGGTTAGAGAAAAGAACATTCAGAGCACAACAAAATGGCTGAATTCACCATGAAGCTTTATCCAAGAAAAAAACTAAACTCTCTATGCATGCAAAACCACATAAAACAGAAATAATTAAGCTTTCTTTTTAAGGACCCTTCAAAGCCCCTCCATATACATATTTACATGACCTTTGACCAATAGTTCACCCATCAGTCAGCATGACCAGACCTTAATAAACATGACGCAGCCCTCACTTATTCTGTCAATAATGTGAATATTTCCAAGTGAAACAAGATGAGTCAGTTTAACCACTGGGAACTGACTGGATTGGCTGTTTGTTTGTTTTTTATTTACCACAGCTAACATAAATATATATTCATGATGAGAGACAAGTGGGGAAGAAAGAAAAATACATACATATCAACAACAAATCATTGAAAAAAGTTTATTTATTTACTTAGATTTTTTTTTTTTAATTATCTAAACCTAAATCTGGACTAACTTAAACATAAAAATAAGAATTCAAGAATTTATAATAAATCAGCCAAAAGTAAGACTGATTATCAGGGTTCCTATACACATTTGCCATTTCAAAAGTCCATGCTCAAAATTCTTAACCTTCTTCCAAATTATTTTTCAAACCATATTTAGCATATATGGTTCATACATTATTTTTGGTATAATATTTTTATTTTCAATGCTTCATAACCTGCCTACTGTAAAAGTGGTTTTATGATGCATGATCACCAAACAGTACAGTCTGATTTTGATGATCATTTGTTCCTTTATCTATTGCTGGTTTGAGTGACACATGTGCATTCATTTAGTGAAGTTCAAAAGAGCCTCGCATAGGGTAAAGACACATTTTACGTCATGAAAATGTGTGCCTTGAATTCACTCAGTTGTGCTCGACAAATCACAAAATGATCACGAAAATATTGTCATGAAAACACTGTGATACATTAGCCAGGTTTCACAGACAGAGCTTAGATTAAGCCATGATTAGGCCTTAGTTGAATTATTACATTTAAGCAGCTTTTATAAATGTGCCTTAGAAAAATGCATTACTGGTGTGCATCTTGAGACAAAACAATGGCACTGATATATTTTAAGATGCCAGTGCAAGTTGCTTTCAGGTAAAACACCTCAAACATGCATTTTAGTCTGGGAATGTCTTAAACCTAGTCTGTGAAACCAGGGGAATTAATCTAAAAAAAAACTGAATAGTGGCAATAGTCTGGAAACAAATATTTTCCATATGCTATTTTCTTTTTTTTACACACTTATCCAGACCAGGAAATTACTCAAATTCCATTCTTTTCCAAACTGCATAGGAACCCAGTATTATGATGAATGATTAAAAAGACAAAAAAAAAATTTAACATGCACTGATGCATCATGCAAAAAAAGAAGGTATGTAATTAAGAATGTACTGAGAAAGCACATGGGGTAAACTTTCACAATGACCATCTTTCCTGACAACTTTGGATCTAAATCATCAAAATCATGACATTATCCTCTGGTTTCACAGACACACAGGCTTAAGCTAGTCTCAGACTAAAAGGCATGTCTGAGCTGTTTTAACTGGAAGCAACTTTCACGGATACATCCAAAAATAATTCAGTGCTGTTGTTTTTTTCTATAAAAGCCTCTTAAATGTACTAATTGAACTAATTATTCCTGGTTTAATCTAAGCCCTGTCTGTGAAACCAGGCCTAAATATGACATATGCTCACCTTGTCCCATTCCCCTTCCATGACGTGGTTCCGGAACTTTGTGGCTGACGGATGCTCCAATCTACAGCCAGATTCCTGCATCAACAAATCCACCGTCTGACTAAAATAGAGACAGATAACGCATTGCTCAGATAATGCAACGCTCATTTATTACTTAGCTTCATGGTGTCAATTTGCCATCTTTGAGTAAAGCAACAGCTAGTTATTCAAGTACTGTTGCCATCTCAAAGATACAAGGTCAAATATTAAACTTAATGAGTGATTGCACCTAATGAATGTGTGTCCCTAACACATAAATGCCTCTGAGGACCTGCTATATCATGAAAATAATCATTTCTGAAGGGGTTCTGAGTGATTTTGTGCGATTACCTGCAGCACTCAACCAAATCACAGTTAACATCAGAACAGCACTCTTACGTGTGTCATATTGCTGCTTTATATGGCTATATTCGCATTATAGCTCATATTATTTACATATATTTTTAGGGTAACAAAGACAGAAAAACAGACAAGCCCAAACATGTTGCAGTAAACATGACGCTACAGACAGGTGAAGGTTTCTAGAACAATGTGAAAGTGTTTTGAATGCAGGGTCCCACAGAATTACGTCATGCTATGATTACAAAAGAAGAGAGAGAGAGAGTGTGTGTGTGTGTGTGTGTGTGAGGGGGGATGGGAAGGATGTTTGCAGTTTTCTTGATGTTTTCGGTTCATCTTGTAGTCTAGTGCCTCGGATCTGTGTTCGAGCACAGTGATCAGGATTGTGATTGTTCAGGATTCATGTTTTGGAGTTTGAATCTGAATGACAGCTGATGGCTTTAGCAGATCTTCAATAAAATTAGATTCAAGCTTCTTTCTAATGTAAACCAGCTGCTACACACACATTCCACAGCCGCCATTAAAACGCAAAAACACACAGAGGATGTCATACTGATTTGATATAGGGTAAACACGCATATATGATGTACTGACAAAAATATGCGGATTTAAATTAATTCATCTTTACATTTGACAGTATTTAAGTAAAAATATGCTTTCTGGCCCGGAGAAATGCGTGACACACACAGCTGTCATCTGTGATCGCACCTCTCTTTGTGTGTATCCGTCTGACATTCTGGTCGAATTATAAATATTTGTATATTATTTTGTCGGGGTATAAAGGTTTTGACTGTCATTAACACGACATTAAAGGATCGACGTCGCTCGCTTCGTTGATCACAACGGCTGCGGTCTAGGGTCGAGAGCTCGACCTGTCAAACCGGGTTTTACCAGAACCGACTCGGTCCGGTTGTGCTCTTCATTACCGCAACACTTACTTCAGCCCTAACCCGTGCAGATGCTGTCCGATGAGGCGAATCACATCCTCCTCCGCCTGAGACAGACGCTTCTTCTTCTTTAGGGATCCCGAACCCGTCCCGGAGGCCCCCGAAGCCGAGCCCGCGTTGCTCTGGAGGCCGTTGGCATCTCCGTTCTGCGTGCTGGCTGGGTGGTTCTGCTCCTGTCCGGTCCCGTTCGACTGCATGTTAGTGCCGGTTCGGCTGAGGTGGGTCGCTAATGGAAGGCCCGCTGAAGCCCCGGGCTCTCCTACTCCCTCCGCCGCCGAGGCTCGGTGCTTCTTCCGCGGGGGCGGCGACGCTCCGCCGGTGTCCGAGTCGGAGGAGGAGGAAGCGGAGGCCAGAGTTTCCTCACCGAGAGCGGCCGTGGTTAGAAGCCGGTGAAGCCCGGGGGAGGGGAAAGAGGCGTCGGGCTCCCGCGGTCCAGAGCGCGTTTCGTGTGAGGATCGTTCGTGTTGTTGTTGTTTCTCTCCAAACAGCTGCAGATCTAATGGCGTCCAGACGCACTGACGTCACCGGACATTCCCCTGCTGCCTCACTTCCGGACGGCGCTCCAACCAAAGTGGGACGCGCAAAGAAACGTAACAGCAGAGACTATTAATTCATCAATAATTATCATAATTTTTCATATTTATACTAGAGTTTACAGATAAGAGGATATAGCCAGAATATACAAATATAAAAAACAGTTTTTGGTTTATAAGTCCTTACAATTACCATAATTGCCACAGATGTAGCCACATCCATTCATTCACAACCTACTGTCTATGTTCACAACCAATTCAACCATCTTAAACCTTTACTACCCAAGTATGCAGTCTACATAAGACTAAAACCTTCACAATTTTTCTAATTACTCAAGATTTATAACCTTAAAAATGTTTATAGACTACTAGTTACTAGTAGCTACATTACTAATATCTAGTTAAAAGTATTTCCCTACTAAGGTCTTTATTGGATGATTAAAATTCAACAAGAGGGTACTAAAGTTTGGCTCCGTTTAATGTATCTTGTTAAGAGTCATCAAATCATTCTTCTCATTTGGTCAAACAATAAAACACTGAGAATGGCATACAAAGCTGTTAAATCCACAATCTACAAAGAAATCCACACATCCTGAGAGCCGTAACATCTGATCTATAACCAAGATATTCACAGAGAATACATGAGACGAACTGAACGTTTATAAATAAATAAAAAAGCGTTAAAAAGAATCTTCTGTCACCAAAACAAATTCCCTGTGTGTGCAAACATACTTGGCAATAAAGCTCTTTCTGATTCTGATTCTAAAATAGCACACAACCTGCATGGATTGAGCTATAGACCTGGAGAAGTTTGATGTATAAGCTAAATGTAAAATAAAAATACAATAAAACACCCTGCCTTCTGTTGATGCTCATAATGAACATTTCCCATGTTCTGTTCAAAAGATGTGTGTCATCTGTGTATGTTCATGTGTGTGCCTTTAATCTGTCAGTTTCTGAGAAGTGCTGTTTAGCTCTTGATTGTAAGTGTTTGTGTCCACAAGTTAATATTACAGACTTTCCATCATGGCCTATTTTATGCTTCATACTTGTTATGTGCTTGATAAAGCCAACAACACAATGTTCAGCAATTAAAAATGACAATTCATAGTTTACTGTAATCTATCTGCCCATCCTTATCATATGGACGCATACATTCTTTATCAGCATTTGTATAACGTATAAAAACACTACAGAACAGATGGTGTACTTTTGATCTGTTGCAATGATGAAGAGTGTATATCAAATGATGAAAAATGTTTAGTTAATACAACCTTTGGCTGTGAATGCTTCTGAATTAGTTTTTTAAAAATGTATCTGTTTCAGAGCTGTTGCCTGTTGGGTAATGCATGTGCTGCAGTGTGTTGAGCTGTAGTGCTCATTTGGGAGACACAGGTTTGTGTATCCTCTCTCTCCTCAATAATTTACTGTCCCCTTTCTTTTATTTTATAACAATAAAAAGTGGAAAAGTCCCAAAATAATAAAATATAAAATAGTGTCAATGTCCTAGTCTTCTCCATTCTTCTCAGGATTTGTCTAGTATTTGATGTGGAAGAGAGACTGCAGTTGTCTTTGCAACAGGTTTGTCTTTGCCCTTCATGAAGAAAGTGAGCAGTTCTCCTTTTCCTTTCACAAAGATGGGTCCTCTTCTGACGAAACGGAAACCATACTCCTTCAGGATGTTATAGCAGTCCTCCACCACCTGGGCACCAACACCATAAAAACAGACATCTGTGTTAGAGCTGAGTGATACTCTCAATATTTATAAAAAGTCAGTGTAATTAGGCTAGTTTTGCATCTGAAGTAGGAGTATATTAAGACAGAGACATTTTTATAAAATCTCTAAATTACATTTCTGTTGCAAAAATTGCATTAGAGGTGGAAAGTTCAATTCATTTCTGTGAATTATTTAAGAAATTGATTCAATTATTTATTTTAATCATCATTCAAAATGAATACAGTATTATATACACTATATTGCTAAAAAGCTTTGTGACACTTGCCTTTACATGCACATGAACTTTAATGACATCCCATTCTTAATCCGTAGGGTTTAATATAGAGTCGGCCCACCATTTGCAGCCATTTACATTACATTACATTAGACATTTAGCAGACGCTTTTATCCAAAGCGAATTACAAATGAGAGTAATAGAAGCAACCAAGAACAGTCAAGGGCAACAATATGCAAGCGCTGTAACAAGTCTCACCGAATCTAGCACAAAACACATAGGACAGTTTTTTTTATTTTTATATATAAATAAATAACAAACAGAAACGAATAGAGTGATAAGTGCTATTCTTTATTGGTCAAGTGCTGCTGGAAAAGAAGTGTCTTGAGATGTTTTTTGAAAATGGCTACCGACTCGGCTGCTCGAACTGAGACAGGCAGGTCATTCCACCAGGTGGGAACGGTCCAGGAAAATGTCCTAGTGAGGGATTTCATGCCTCTTTGGGATGGCACCACTAGGCGTTGTTCACTTGCAGAACGCAAGCTTCTGGAGGGTGTGTAAGTCTGAACAAGCGAGTTTAGGTATACTGGTGCAGAGCCTGTGGTTGCTTTGTAGGCGAGCACCAGAGCCTTGAATTTGATTTGTGCGGCTATCGGCAGCCAGTTCAGACTGATGGAGAGAGGCGTGACATGAGCTCTCTTCGGCTCGTTGAAGACCACTCTCGCCGCTGCATTCTGGATCAGCTGCAAGGGTTTAACAGTGGATGCTGGAAGGCCCTCTAGAAGAGAATTACAGTAGTCCAGTCTGGAGAGTACAAGCTTGGACCAGGAGTTGAGTGGCTTGCTCTGATAGGAAGGGTCTAATCTTCCTAATGTTGCAGCCATAACAGCTTCAACTCTTCTGGGAAGGCTTTCCACAAGGTTTAGGAGTGTGTGTGTGTGTATGGGTATTTTTGACCATTCTTCTAGAAGCGCATTTGTGAGGTCAGGCACTGATGTTGGACGAGAAGGCCTGGCTCACAGTCTCCGCTTTGCTAATTCATCCCAAAGGTGTTCAATGTCCTGTCTCGCATTTGGTGATATAAGACTTGGATGAGCTGCTTAGCCATGGAAACCATGAAGCTCTCTACGCACTGATCTTGAGCTAATCTGAAGGTCACATGAAGTTTGGAGGTCTGTAGCTATTGACTCTGCAGAAAGTTTGAGACTTCTGCACATTGTGTGCCTCAGCATGTGCTGACCCCGCTCTGATCTACCACTTCGTGGCGGAGTTGCTGTTGTTCCCAATTGCTTCCACTTTGTTATAATACCACTAACAGTTGAGCGTGGAATATTTATAGTGAGGAAATTTCATGAATGGACTTATTGCACAGGTGGCAACCTATCACGGTACCACGCTTGAGTTCACTGAGCTCGACCCATTCTTTCACAGATGTTTGTAGAAGCGTCTGAATGCCTAGTGCTTGATTTATACACCTGTGCCCATGATCGAAGTGATTAGAACACCTGAATTCTATGATTTGGAGGGGTGTCCCAATATTTGTATATTATTTAAATTGTTTTGAATTCTATTTTATTGCTGCCTGCATGTTGTCTGGCTATCACCAGACCAAGCTCAATTTAAGATTGAACATTGGTCTGGGGAGTCTGCTCTGTATTTTCTACTGCACAAGAGGCATGTTAAACGGGCATAATTCAAATGACTCTGTACGCAATTGGATAGTCCTTTAACCAATCAGACCACAAGAGTCGTGATAAACGGGCAACGACCCATTGCTTCTCTATCCGTCATTGTAATTTTCTGTTCAAAAGATAATAAGATTGGTGCTGCATATAAATAATGATGATTAAATATTGATTAAATATCAACCTTCCTTGTGTTGATGTTCATGAAAAACTGTGTGGAATACATGGCAATATTTGACAATATGTTATGATATGTTATGTTATGTTAAAATTGAAAAATATAATTTAAAGCTATATTGGCCAGTTATATTTAAATAACTTTTTAATTATAAATATTTATTTTAAACAAATAAAACTTATGTCACCTGTATGTTACCCATAACTCCAGTGGACTCCATACGGCTGGCCACGTTCACAGTGTTTCCCCAAATATCGAAATGAGGTTTGCGTGCACCAATCACTCCAGCTAACACACTCCCCTTGTTCAGACCTGACAATAAAACACACACATACACACGCATGTTTTCATGTTTTATGGGGACATTCAATAGAATTTATTTTACTGTAAAAACTGTATATTCTGTCCCCTAACCCTACCCACATAGAGCATAGGATTGTGGGTATTGTGCATAATTTGAATAATTCCTGCAGGTATCGCTCTTATAATGTGGGAAATATTTATTCACTTTAGCACTTTATCCTCATATCCTCATGAGAAAGAAAATGCATGTGTAACAGTATAATGGATCTGTGCACTCGTTCTTAAAGTGACAGCAGCCTAATATGTGTTTGTCATTAATGTTGATAAAACAACAAAAGATAGCTTTAATTGTAAGACATCAGGATTAATAGCCTGTATTTAATTTATACAGGACACTAATCCAGTGTTATTTTACATTGGATTACTTTTTATTCAGTTTCTGTTTTTCTGTTCCCCAAATTGCCCTAGTGTTAGACCTACCCAAAAACTTGGCTCTTTATTTATCTTTATTGCTTTTGTATCTTTTCCTATTGTATTTATGTGTACTACTTTTTTCAACGATTGCAATCAAGCCTCCTTGTGTTGTGAAATCAAGCCCCCCCCCCAAGACTCCCAATTTTACTAAATCAAATGTATATATATATATATATATATATATATATATATATATATATATATATAACATAAAAGAGGATAAAGGAACATAAAAGTCTGTAGTTGTGTTTGCTGACCTATACGAAGCATGAAGTTATTGAATGACTGTTTGTTTAGGTTTCCAAGTGTGACTTTCATAGCCAGCGCGAAGTCTGCCAGATCAGCAAAGTGTTGCCAGCGCTCCATGAAGCACTGATCCTCTATCTGTATCACACACACATCATCGTCATCAGCATCATCATCATCATCATCATCAACAGTATCATAGACTGCATTGACAGACTAGAGTGTGTTGTGAAGTGCACCTTGCGATCGGTGTATCCGTTTGTGTTGCTCTCTGGCGTCACGCCTGAGGCGGCCATGTATGTGCTGCCGATGGTCTTGATCTTCGTAATGTCGCGAAACTCTGTGCGATCCAGAAGCTACTCAGAGTCAAAAAACACATCATATGATTCTAAAGAGGAGTTCTGCTGAACAAATGATGAGATGCATAAAGAAATAAAGAACAAGAGACACTCACACTGTCAAAGTCTGAGATGATTTCATTAAGGATTCGGAGGCATTCTATCCCTCCATTGTTTATACTCTCCTCTGTATAAAAGTCAGAGAAGTTGGGAATAGAGGCAAACATCACGCCGATCTCATCATACGACTGACTGTAAAGTTCCTGCAATAGACAATATAACATCAATATGCACATTTATTAAGGACTAAACACATCAGGATTCAGGAATATACTTCCATACCTCATCTCGCTTCTTAGAGCCCAGGAAGTGTTTGGCCACGTGATCAGGGAGCATGTTAGTGACCAGCGCCTCGTTGTATGTTCTCATTTCATACACTTTCTCCTTCTGATCGTGCACCTCAACCTTCCACAGAAACAGCTTACGGGACTGTATTTCCACCTGAGAGAGAGGAACAAGAATTAACATGCTAACAGTTATAAAGAACAGGGGAGTGGAAATAAATGTGAGTTTGCAGGACATACATGACGTGCAAAGTAGTAGAAACTCATCATCATGATTATAATCATCACGGTCAGCAGATATCTGGAGGGAACCACCGAATACCTAAAGAAAGAGCCACAGAAAACAATGAAAAAATCAAGTATTAGCCAACTTTTTTCATTTTTGTGGGCAGCATTTCAAATGCAAAAACTTGCATTTCATCACTTAACCGGGTGAAAACCATTCAACTGGGTGAAAAATACAATAGAAATATGCTTTAAAAAGAACTGTGCTGTATTAAATTAAGCCAATGTCATTCTTGGCCGTCTCTTTCTGTGTAAATTTGGCTCATTATAGATTGTGCCTTATTCACAAAACTCTGTTTAAGACCTGTTTGTGTATTGTTATTGATTATAGCAGCAGTAACCTAAATAGTGATCAAATGATGGAGAAGAGCATCATACGAGCATTAGAGCATATGTATAGACACAACAATTATTCTTAGTTAATTCGCTCCTGAATTCTACATTAAAGAAATACTTTTGTTAAGTGTTCAGTAAGTTACATTTATAACGTTGCAAAGGAAGAACTTTCTATTCATCAAAGAATCCTGAAAAGGTTTCCATAAAAATATGAAATATCACAACTGTTTTCAACATTGATAACAATGAGAAATATGAATGATTTTGAAAGGATCATGTGACACTCAAGACTGGCGTAATTATGCTAAAAAATAGAAATAAAGTACTTTTTATTCAAATAGAAAACGGTTATTTTAAAATGTAATAATATTACTTTCTTTGTCAGCATATTTTAAAAACATTTGCCAGCCACACCCAGTTTTTTTCCATAATTTTTTCACAAAACTTTCATGGCTCTCAGAATTTTTTGTTGTATGAATATCCTTCAATATACCAAAAGAAAGAACAGAGTCTTTTCTTTAAACAAAAAAAACCCTTGTTTTTATTCTAGTTTTATGCATTCTTTAGTCTCAACAACAAACAAGCAACATTTTGACCAAAAAGCCAGTTTAGAGACTTCATTCAAAAAGTATTTTGTGTAAATATAGCACTCTTCGAGTATTCAAGTATTTCTAGACTCAAACTTGACTCACTTGTAGTCCAGGTATCGAATTAAATCGTAGATGTCGTAAATGTACATCCAGCTGTGGATGTTTACAGCACCTGTCACTATGGTAACCAGCAACATGAGCGCCAGCTTGACGACATGGCTGAGCTGTACGAGCATGACGGTTGCCACAAGTGACAGCACTGATATGTATCCGTAGTGTTTGGGGTTCTCTGCACATCCGCCGTCCCCCAGAGACTCGAGCGTCATGCCAGAAGTGGAGTTCAGGAGCAACAGGGGGGGCTGAACACAGCTCAGCTAAAGAAAAATGACAAGAAAAAGTATTTAATCTTTAAAAGTCTGAATTCCCTAATGTAACGGAATAATGCAGCAGAACTGCACATTTGAAGTCAGACTTCCAACATGGAACTGTGGGTGCATGACATCCTACAAACATAAAAATAATAATAATTGGGACAGATGTGAAATATCTCACCATATCAGCCACTTCAGCCATGGTCAGAACAAATATGGCGGCCATTGCCCATGTGTTACGAGCCCAACGTGTGCGGTCGATCCAGTGCGAGAAGGACACCAGCCTCCGGGAAAAGATCTGATACATACACATCCCAATGTTTCACAAATGGTCTTAAAGTACTAAAATGACTAAAACTGAAATAAAAATAAATGAAAGCTAGATAAATAGAAATATTGTATATAAACAATTTAAAATTAAATTAGATGAACTGAAATATAAAAATAAAAGCAAATTCAAAATCATCAGGGTTGTTTAGTTCTGTTTAGTTTCATTGTGGTTTTTGTTTCGCTTTCCCTTTTTCTCGTTTTGACCGTGTTCCCGTTTATTGTTAGATTCCATAGTTACTCATTAGTTCCACACCTGTTCTTAAGGCCACACCAAGGTCGATAACTAAAAAGATAACGATAAAGATATAGTTCTCAATATAAATGAATAGCAGAGTTCACACCACAGCTACATTGATAATGGCACAGAGAAACAATATTGTTGACAGCCAATCAGAGTCCATCGGAGCTCGAGCATTTAAAGCGGCAGACAAGCACATGCTTAGATTGAACGATATCGTCCACTGGTGTGGGAGCTAAAATAGTTATCTTTATAGTCATCGCCCTTGGTGTGAACGGGCCTTTAGTTCTGTTAATTACTTTGTGTGTATTTAAGCTTGAGTTCTCACAGTTCTTGGTTCGGTGTTGTTTTTCATTAAGTTTTATGTGGTTGTTTTGCTAGCTTTTTCCTGTTATTTCCTAATTGTTCCCTTTTGGATTTGGATTGTTTTGTTGATATTACTAAATCGTGCGGATAGTTGCAACCTGAGTGTGACAAATATATGAATAAATACTACAATAGTAATAAAATAATATACAATGCTAAATATATAAAATACTAAAGTAGGGCTGATAAATTGAGAATCACAATCACTGTTTCAAACAGACAGAAAACCAAACATAATAACGTGTCATTAACTAGATGTTCTGACAAAAACGTTATTTGCTGCAGTCTATTTAAAATGTTTAATTAAACGATTAAATGAATAATTCAACTGATAAAAACTTCACTTGTTTCATTACTGACTGAATCAGCATTTTTGAAGGAATCTCTTGAATGAATGATTCAATGACAAATACATTTTTAACAGTCACTTGTCGCCACCTACTGGTGTAACCATGTAACCGATTAAATCGTTATTTGAAGCACCAACTTACTTTCAAAAGATGATTTGCTCTATTTTGATCGCTACCACAGATATCAGTGTTTATATCCCAGTATTCTGTGACAATATGAATATTTGTAACACAGAAATAACGATACTGTGTAGTTAAAAAGAATGTTTGTGAAGCTGTTTCATACCTATACGTAATAACTCCTTTCTCTGGGTCAGCGGCAGCGCAAACACAGATTTGAATGTTCCGGTGTGAACAAATCTGGCTAATATATAACCCCAAAACTAAAAATAATTAACATGCAAAATGTAATTTCTTTTTTCTTGCGATTTTGGGGTGAATTATGACGAAGTTGTTGGTGTGAAATTCACTCAATCATCTACTGCTGTGATGTTGAACCAAAGTCCCTTTCTAGCAAGTCTTTGGTTGAACTCACTCGAGGAAAGATGGCCGCTAGTGAACACAGAGTCAGAATCAGCAGTAACAGCTCACCGACAGCCAGAGTCACGTAATTCACAATCAGCCTGTCAGAAATTAAACAGACATGTGTCATCCTTACACAGCAGGGTCAATTTGAATAAAATGTTACATGAATACATTAGCAATCTATTTATCATGTTGCATTAGTAATTCATTATGCACAAGCTTCACTCACTGTGGATCTATGAGCATTTCCATGGCTGAGGTAAAGATCAGAACCACACAACAGCAGCTGAAAGCAACACCCGCCTGTCTCTCCTTCTCTGCCGAGTAACGAGACTCCAAATCAGGGTCCTTAAACCTCAGAGAGAGAACACCCGTCTTCCTCTCCTCCAGACTGAGAGAGAGATGGTGATGTGAGACAGGGGCATAAAAGCTAAACCACTGGCTTCAAATAAGAATAAACGGTCATTTACGTCTCCTCTGCCTCTCTCTCCAGCAGAGCTTTATTCAGCAGATGGTTCAGATGCTCGTCTTCCAGCCCTTCATCTGTCATACTGGCCAACTGTAGCTGCTGAGAAACCACACGCACAGGTCAAAGGTCAAGACAGATAAATAGAGAGATAGACAGACAGACAGACAGATAGGCAGACAGACAGATAGGCAGAGAGACAGATAGACAGACAGACAGACCAATAGATAGACAGACAGACAGATAGGCAGACAGATAGATAAGCATACAGACAAATAGGCAGACAGATAGACAGACAGACAGGCAGACAGATAGGCAGACAGATAGGCAGACAGATAGGCAGACAGATAGGCAGACAGATAGACAGACAGATAGACAGACAGATTGGTAGACAGACCAATAGGTAGATAGGCAGGCAGACAGACAGATAGGCAGACAGATAGACAGACAGATAGACAGCTAGACAGATAGGCAGACAGATAGACAGCTAGACAGATAGGCTGACAGATAGACAGACAGATTTGTAGACAGACCAATAGATAGACAGACAGATTGGCAGACAGATAGATGATAAATAGATAGATAGATAGATAGATAGATAGATAGATAGATAGATAGATAGATAGATAGATAGATAGATAGATAGATAGATAGATAGATAGATAGATAGATAGATAGATAGACAGAAAGACAGATAGACAGACAGACAGACAGACAGACAGACAGATAGATACACAGACAGACAGATAGATACACAGACAGACAGATAGATAGACAGATAGACGATAGATAGATGATAGATAGATAGATAGATAGATAGATAGATAGATAGATAGATAGATAGATAGATAGATAGATAGATAGATAGATAGATAGATAGATAGATAGATAGATAGATAGATAGATAGATAGATAGATAGATAGATAGATAGATTGGCAGACAGGCCGATAGATAGGCAGACAGATAGGCAGAAGATAGACAGACAGACAGATAGATAGATAGATAGATAGATAGATAGATAGATAGATAGATAGATAGATAGATAGATAGATAGATAGATTGATAGATAGATAGATAGATGTCACCTGTGTTTCTGACTCCTCAGGTATGTTATTTACTGATGTGTGGCTGCCGCTGGTTTCTGTGGTGTTGATCACCTGAGGAAAGTTTGAGATGAGTTTGAGGCGCGAACAACAGAACAGAGAATATGTATGAAGCTCATGATACTCACTGTGCCGTTGCTCACTCCGTTTGTGCTGGGGGTTTCTTTGGACACGCGCACCAGGTACGTGTCAATGCCTTTCTCCAGAAGATAATCGCAGCGTTCTCCTCCATTGCCCTCCTCCAGCTCAAACTCACCCTGCAAACAGTCCTTTGTGCTTTGAGAGATGTGCACACGCCTGCGAACGCAGCAGAAAGAGAGTCATTCACACTGTAATTCAACAAAAAACAAATGGTTTCAATTCATTTGTAACAGATTTTAGTCAATCTCACCCAGGAATTCCCCCAGACTCCATCTTGTTTGCCACAGTAACATCAGTGGACCAAACGTCAAACTGCCAGCGCTTCTGTCCCAGGACTCCACCCAGTACGGTACCAGTGTGCACGCCTACACGCATGTCCACTCCTGTCTGAGTTTTTTCTCGCACGTAGCTGAACACAGATGAGAAACATATGAGCCATTTCTTTATAGTTGTTCAATTCATTTTATTCTATAATAATATTATTTTTTATTATATAAATAATATAAAATACAAATTTGTAAACATTTATAAAACAAATGAATATACAGTATATACAGATCAGGCACAACATTATGACCACCTTCTTAATCCACTAGAAGGTGTGTTGTGGTATTTAGCACAAAGATTTTAGCAGCAGATCCTTTAAGTCCTGTAAGTTGCGAGGTGGGGCCTCCAGATCGGACTTGTTTGTTCAGCACATCCCACAGATGCTCGATTGGATTGAGATTGGGGAATCTGGAGGCCAAGTAAACACCTTAAACTCATTGTTGTGCTTCTCAAGCCATTCCTGAACCATTTTTGCTTTGTGGCAGGGCGCATTATCCTGTTTCCATGAAAGGGTGTACATGATAGGTGGTACGTGTCAAAGTAACATTCACATGGATGGCTGGACCCAAGGTTTCCCAGCAGAACATTGCTGAAAGTGTTCTAAGGAAGGAACAGTGGTGAACCGGCAACAGGCTCATGGGCGGCCAAGGCTCAGTGATGCACGTGGGGATAGAAGGCTGGCCCGACAGAACTGGAACTGGACAACGGAGCAATGGAAGAAGATGGCCTGGTCTGAGGAATCACGTTTTAATCACTATGGGAATCACTATGGGAATAAGGCAAGCCGGCAGAGGCAGTGTGATACAGTGTGATGTAACATCCATGTGGATGTTACTTTGACACATACCACCTACCTAAGCATTGTTGCAGACCATGTACACCCTTTCATGGAAACAGTATTCCCTGGTGGCTGTGGCTCTTTCAGCAGGATAATGCTCCTGCCACAAAGCAAAAATGGTTCAGGAATGGTTTGAGGAGCACAACAAAGAGTTTGAGGTTTTTGATTTGGCCTCCAAATTCCCCAGATCTCAATCCAATCGATCATCCGTGGGATGTGCTGAACAAACAAGTCCGATCCATGGCGACCCCACCTCGCAACTTACAGGACTTAAAAGATCTGCTGCTAACATCTTGGTGCCAGATACCACAGCACACCTTCAGGGGTCTAGTGGAGTCCATGTCTCGACGGGTCAGGGCTGTTATGGCAGCAAAAGGGGAACCAACACACTATAAGGAACAATGTCATAATTTTATGTCTGATTGTGTATATACACACCTTTTTTCATAATTGCTGTGCTAATTTATCAAAAGCCATCAAAACATAAAGAACAGAGTCCTCATCAACTTCAGAGCTCACTTGATCTACTGTAAATACATGCCCCTAATACATTTACTAATAACATGATTATTGTGAATGTACAGCACTAAAGTAATGAACTGCTCTCTTTTATTCATATTTGATCAAATTCATCATAGTGTTTCAGAGGATAAAGCCTCTCCCAGTTTATTGTACAAAAGTCCTTCCCACTGGTGGAAGCCCCTCCCTGTGGGTGTGTGGATTAGATAAAAGTTTCTCATAGATGGCATATACAGTATTACAGTTACAGATAAACCCCTCCCATATGGCATGCACAGTGGATAAAGTGATTGGGTTCTGAAGGTAAAGCCCCTCCTAGTGGGCGTGTACTCACGAGATGGCGTCCACCATAGACAGGCCCATCATAATGGAGCAGGCCGCGTGATCTTCACGGTAATCAGGCAAACCGCAGATACAGTAATAACAGTCTCCCAGAATTTTGATCCTCAGCTGGTGGTGTTGCTGTTAAAACATACAGACAGATAAGAGCAACTTGTGCATGTGGAAGTGTCAGTGTTTCCTGTATCCTTGTGGTTATATGCACATTTGTACCATGCAAATTCCCTGTAACTTATGCTTTTGTCCTCTTTTGTACTTTCCTTACAATGTGGACATATATAAAAATGTGTGTGTTGGCTGTTTTACTCACTGCTGCCAGTTTGTCGAAGCGAGCAAACAGCTCGTTGAGCACTTTGACAAGTTCTTTCGGAGTCACTGCAGACGACAGCTGTGTAAAACCTACAATATCTGCAAAAAGGATACTGCAGAGAAAGAGTTTAAAGTCAACATAAAATGAAAACCTTTTTTATTTCTGTGATTAGACTTTTTACAATTAGGACACATTTTTCAATACTGTTTAATTTATGTATGACTGACAAATATGCAAATATTTTTTTGAGTGTACTGAATCAATGGACAACTCTTGGTCAATCTTTAGGTGAACAGATTCAAAATAATCACTGAGGTGAATCAAAATCCCAGCACTAAATAAATGTGTTTAATAATAAATGAAGTCAGGATTGAAATCATGCAGTGATTTATAGCAAGAGGGGGACGGTTAGTGTTTTACCTGACATTTTCGTGGCGGTACATGTACATGGTGTTGAACTGCTGAGCATCTGATTTCTGATTGGCTTCTTTTTTCATGCCCTGAAGCATCTCATCTGCTATGTGCTTCGGCAAGATGGACAACAACAACTCCTCCTACACACACATAAATATATATATACATAGATATAGACTTATAGATTACCTGTCAAGTCTGGAAACAGTACAATTTTTTAAACGTCTCTTCTGCTCACCAAATCTGCATTTAATCAGAAATACAGTAAAAACAGTAAAAATTACAAATTAAAAACAGTGTTTTCTATTTGAATATATTGTAAAAATGTAATGTATTTCTGTGATCAAAGCAGAATTTCCAGCATCATTACACAGTCTTCAGTGTCACATGATCAATCAGAAATCATTCTAATATGATGATTTGATGCTCAAGAAGCATTTATGATTATGATCAATGTTGAAATCTTTTGTAACATTATAACTGTCTTCACTGTCACTTTTAATCAATTTAATCACTTTTTATCCTTGATGAATAAAAGTACATCATACCACAAATGTTTGAATGGCATTATTGTTTCCACGATAATGTTAAGCAGCAAAACTGTCTTCAACACTAATAATATTAATAATAATAAATGTTTCTTGAGCAGCAAATCCTCATATTAGAATGATTTCTGATGGATCATGTGACACTGAAGACTGGAGTAATGATGCTGGAAATTCAGCTTTGATCACAGCAATAAATTACATTTTAAAATATATTCAGATAGAAAACAGCTATTTTAAATCGTAATAATATTTCACAATATTACTGTTTTCACTATATTATATTTATGATTAAACAAATGCAGCCTTGTAAACTTTGCTAGATTCAGATGCATTATTCTCATTTGGTGGAGCGTCAACAGGTGAATCTAATGTTTGAAACATTTTTTATGTGCTCTCTCTAGTTCACGAACACAAGAGTGATGTGGGATTGCGGGAGTTTGATCACAGCACATTTGTCTCTTGATGCCGTTGCCATAGTGAGCTAAACCCGTCAGCTGTGCTCTGATTGGCTGGATGCACTCAACTCCCAGAAGCCCCTGCTGCTGCTATGGCATTCTCAGATTGACGGGGTATCTGGAGACCACGTGACCACACGAGCAGGACGGACAGAAAGAGATACTGACAGAAAGCAATTAAACCGGAGTACAGATAGTTTGGTGTTAGCGGTTAAGTATTCCACTGAAACACTTAACACAATAATGGAACATGTTGTCACTGTGAATGGGGTAAGTTGTCACCGGGGAACCTGCCATTCAGTTGCAACATTTAAACAGTGAAACAATGAAACACAATCAAATTCAATACTATCTGATTGTCACCAATAGCAGATGGCATGAGTGTTTTGGAAACGTTTCAAAACAGTTTATCATGTTCGAAATTTGGTTTTGTGAAGCTAGTGGGACAGAAAATACACTTCTCTTTTAGATTTGGAAAATAAAAAGATGCTAAGCCATCTAGGGAGTGGATTTGCTCCTTTTTACCTTTTCTACAAGACACACACACACACACACACACACACACACACACTGCCCCTGCCCCTAAACCTACCCATCACAGGAGACTGCGCAGTTTACGTTCTGTGAAAAACCTCATCCGTGTGATTTATAAGCATTTTGAAAAGTGAGGACATGGGGTACGTCCTCATATTTCACCCTCTTTTGTAATACCTATGTCATACCCATGTCATTATACACATTTGTGTCCTGATATTTCACAAAACATGCCCACACACACACACACACACACACACACACACACACACACACACACACACACACACACACATATACACACACATGCATCACAAAGCCCTCCTCTGAGATGTTCATCTTGCTGTAAGATGCACATTGGGTTGTCAGTCAGGGTTATTATAGTTGGCTAAAGCGAAAATAAAAAATCTAGTTGCAAAGGTTAACTTGATGTACTAAAATAAACTAAAATGGAAATACAAATATATAGGCAGTTAAATAAAATTAAAAAAAAATTAAAATTGCAAGACACACAACTAAATTACTAAAACGTTACCAAAAATTACAATTAAAACGGAAAATTTAAAGGAAAATGAATTAATAAATATGAATAAAAACAGCAAAAACTTTACAATAAGGTTTCATTTTAGTTAACTGCATAACTAATGATAAACAATACTTTGCATATTGCAACAATACTTCAGCATTTATTAATGTTAGGTAATGTTAATTTCTACATTTACTAATACATGATTAAAATCTGTTATAATTAGTTAATGCACTGTGAACTAACATTAGACAAACAATGACCAGATGTTTTTGTATTAACTTACATTAACAAAGATTAATAGAAAATATATTGCTCACTGTAAGTTCATGTTAACTAATGCATAACTAATGTTAACAAATGAGACCTTATTGTAAAGTGTTACCATAAAAACTAGTAATATCTCAATCATACTGCTGTCATTTTATGTACGACATGCAGTGATGGACAGGAGGCTGTTGCTTATTTTCAAATAAAAATCTTGTAAATCAAAAAGTAGATAAATTAATTTCACATCTAAAATGAAAGAGTTGATATGAATGTGTTTTGGTTGCACCTAAAACTATAATGACACAATGTTTTGCTATAAACTAACACAAATATCAATCTAAACTGAACTGAATTAATTTTTGAGTGAACTAAGCCTATTGCATTAACCAGAAATGTATGAGATATTATTTATATATAGGACTGAGCTTAAAACTTAGTATGCACTGTGTGACCAACATAAAATAATGTGTGATGGCAAATGTGGACTCTTGGGTCTTTAGTGTCGCCGCTGTCACAATAACAGCAGCCTGGGGAATAACTTCATTACTGCAATAAGAGTGACAACAGTGCCCTCACTCTCTCTCTCTCTCTCTCTCTCTCTCTCTCTCTCTCTGTGTGTGTGTGTGTGTGTAGTGTGTCCTTGTCTCTAGTTCTGCTCAGATGTGCCAATAACAGGTAACAGGACACTAGGGCTCCAGAGCAGAGCTCCACCACTGAGCCCAATTAGAGCATCTCTGTACTGTCATTACTCACACTCACAGATATGGCTTAAGCACCCTGTACACTTAAAACCTTTTTCATTAGAGAGATTATTTGTATTTGCAATGCATGTTCGTGCGTACCTGCTGTTGACTCTGATCCTTCAGCGTAAGACTGACTTCCAGAGATTGTTTGGCCTCTAGGAACGCCGTGCGGTACTTACGGTCGGCCATGAAATATGACATCACGCCCACCAGAATGGCAGCAAAATACAGCATCAGATTCGCCACGAGCTACGAGAAACAACACACTTCTGCTTGAATAAACACACTCCAGCAACACGGAACATTATGTTTGTTTACATGGAAAATAGATGTCTGAGGGATGTTTTTGAGACTGTCCTATGACGTCAGTGTAAAACTGTTTCTTCCAGACACATATCGTCACATTACATCAGACCCTTCTGTGAGCTCCACCTCCGTTTCTCTCGCAACTCTCTGCTCTCATGAGTTTTAAGGGATGATAGCACCATTATACCACAGTAACAACAGTATTATTTATAAGGTTCGGTTCAATAAAACAACTGTTAATTTACACTAAACATTTAGTTAAAAATGTTAGAGTCAGTAAGACTTAGTAAAAGTTTGAAAGAAACCTTAAGCTATGATAAACGCCAAGGTAAAATAATGCCATGATATCTGAAAATGGTAATCACCTAATAAAAGTACTGTGGTGATACAATGGTACAAGGAAGTGCATTCAGAACCTTAGTGAAGTTCATAACATAAGTTCGGGAGGAGTGAACCCATCTAATCTTTCAATCAACCGCTAAGCATATAAGCAGCCTCCTACCTCCTTAAGGCATCAGTCGTTTTGCATCCCTCCACCTCCCCAACTCCACCTACTTACATTCATGTTTACCTGTCTCTTCTTCCTAGCACTATTAGTCCCTGGGGGGTACATCTAAGCTCAAGTACAAGCAGCTTCCTCGAGCCCCTCCACCGCGGACAGCAAGCCAAATATGTTTAAACCTTATCAGCTAAAGAGTTTATGGGTAAACAAACTTGTGAAATATACACTATATTGCCAAAAGTATTGGGACACCCCTCCAAATCACTGATTTCGGATGTTCCAATCACAAACATTTGTGAAAGAATGGGTTGCTCTCACTACTAAATATTCCACGCTCAACTGTTAGTGGTATTATAACAACGTTTGGGTTTCCATGGCCGAGCAGCTGCATTAAAGCCTTACATCACCAAGTGCAATGCAAAGCGTCGGATGCAGTGATATAAAGCACGCCACCACTGGACTCTAGAGCAGAGGTTCTCAAACCTGTCCTGGGGACCCCTCACCACTGCACATTTTGTATGTCTCCTGTACCACACACACCCAATTCAAGTCTTGCAATCTCTACTAATGAGCTGATAAGTTGAATCAGGTTTGTTAGTTGAGGGATACATGCAAAATGTGCACTGGTTGGGGGTCCCCCGGAAAGGTTTGAGAACCACTGCTTTTGAGTCCAGAGGCGGAGTGTTCTCTGGAGTGACCAAACACGCTTCTCTGATGGACGAGTCTGGGTTTGGCGGTTGCCAGGAGAACGGTACTTGCCTGACTGCATTGTGCCAAGTGTAAAGTTTGGTGGGTGCGGGGTTATGTTGTGGTGTTGTTTTTCAGGGGTTGGGCTTTGCCCCTTAGTTCCAGTGAAAGGAACTCTTAATGCTTCAGCATACCAAGACATTTTGGACAATTTCATACTCCCACCTTTTTGAAAAAAGTTTGGGGATGGCCTCTTCCTGTTTCAACGTGACTGCACACCAGTGCACAAAGCAAGGTCCATAAGGTTCAGAGTCCTGACCTCAATCCGTTAGAACACCTTTGGGATGGATTAGAGCGGAGACTGCAAGTCAGGACTTCTCGTCCAACATCAGTGCCTGATCTCACAAATGCACTTCTAGAATGGTCAAAAATTCCCATAAACACATTCCTAAACCTTGTTGAAAGTTAAAACTGTTATAGCTGCCAACTCCATTTTAAACCCTACAGATTACGAATGGGATGTCATTAAAGTTCATGTGCAAGGCAGGCGTCCCAAAACCTTTGGCAATATAGTGTATATCATCACTCCAAATCACTGTAATTTTTACTTAGCCTAGAGGAAAGTAAAAAAAAAAGTTTGTTTCCCTCTTATTTGAAGTACATGGAAGTATCAGATTATGGAAACTGACTAAACAAAGTTTTCAAGAGTAAGTGTGTGTGTCACCTGTCTGATCAGGACTGGTAACTGTAGTTTATCTTGTTGTCTCTGCGCTATAGTGAATCCCAGCAGCAGTGTATGCGCGCAGCAGGAGAACGCGCTCAGGAGCGCGATGGGCGCAAGCGGCAGTGGGAGCGTGAGGAAGAAGGAAAAGATGAAGAAAGTCTGCCATCCGACCGTGTCACCAGCTGCGTAAAATCCCGCGAAGTTCAAACTGAAGTAGCACAGCACGTGGACCGTGATGAGCAGCCACAGCGCGTACGGCACGAGGCTCTGAGACACGGCCTCTGGCAGGAAACGGAACCGGGACATAAGGTAGAGCAGAATATCCGAAACCAGCCCACCTGCCGCCACCGCGAGCGTGTTCAGTTTATCCTGAGAGTAAACCACCGCGCACATGATGATCACGTAACTGTTGAACAGAGCCGCGAACACAATCAGCACCAGTAACGTCTCCTGCCGCTGGCGCAGAAAATACGTCTGATAAACTTTCTCGAGAGACTCCGGAGTAAACTTAAGACGCATGAAACGCGGCAGAGACAGAGACAGACGTCCGCCGGACCCGCGCGCTGTCATCTCGTGCGCGCCACCGCCGCCCTTGTGCGGCTCCGCCACGGTAACCGGACGGTCCTGAATCCCGTTCACCGACATACTGCAGCTAGTGAAGTTTTACGTGTAATAGCTATCTGTGGTAGATCCGTCACGGTTGTCGGAGTTTATTCCGCTCGGGTTTGAGTAGAAACACACCGGAGAGGTTCAGTCTGTCATTCCTTAAAGATCTCCGGCTCCGTTTCCATGACAAACACATCTCGAGCTGCTCTTCCACATCCTTTAATCACAACAATAACGAAGCAGAAACAAAGCAAATTGGTTATAATTACAAACATGTTGTTCATAAGACATAAGTTATCATGTCAATATAACACTAAGAATATTTAATTCAATATTTATAAATAGGCCTACACACGACCACACACATTTGCTTAGATTGTAATTAGTCAACGGGCGGATTTTCACCACAAAAACGCTCATTTTCGTAAAAAAATTGCGTTAGCCTCAGTCATTTAGCATTTATTGTCATATTTGCTGGTCACATTGCCTACTTTTAGTGTTTTGTCTACACAATATAGTTGTGCTCTGTGTTTATAGGGACAGTTCATCCCAACAACAACAAAAATGCATTATTTATTCACATTTGACAGTATTAAAAACTTAATTGTATCTTACCTGATTCAGGTGGGAGCTTGACCTGTTAGGCTGCCACTGTTATTGAGTAACATTTCCTGAAAAAAGCCACACAAAAAAAGTAAAAAAGAAACTGACTGAAATTAACTGAATAATATTAACTGAGATTTACAATTACTCCATCTGCTAAAGGAAAATATTCCATCTTGTAGCTTTGGTAAACAATCCATGTGTCACTTAAGGTTTTCCAATAATCTTCATGTTAGGCTGTCAGTGTCAACACTGAACCTCAGCAACAAACATCTTCAGCCCCCTCTCAGACAGTGTTGCTGTAACCAAACCCAACTCTTTCCAGGTTGCTACAGTGTGTTCCCTTGTGTGTATAAGGCTCATACTCAAGGGAACTACACAGAAATGTGTTGTCGCACAAAGTTTTCCATCCTATAATATGCTGTAATGATCCATATGTACACAAAAGGATAGTTCACGCCAAGTCATGAATTGCTCGCCCTCATGTTGTTCCAAAGACTTTCTTTCAAATGAAGATCTTTTTGATGAAATCTGAGAGTTTCTGTTCCTCCATTGACAGCAAAGCTACTACCACTTTGACACTTAAAAAAGTTCATAAAGAGATTGTAAAACATTTATATAATATATAATAACATAAATGACAACATTCATCAGCTCACACATCAGCTTAAGTAAATAGAAGCTCAAGCATGTTTTTTTAACCAATATTCTCGTGTTACTCAGCACGTTTGAGCTTCATCAAGAACCAATGAGGTTCATTCTCGTGTTATGCATCACGTTTGAGCTTCATCAGGAACCAATGAGGTTCATTCTAGTGTTACGCATCACGTTTGAGCTTCATCAGGAACCAATGAGGTTCATTCTAGTGTTACGCATCACGTTTGAGCTTCATCAGGAACCAATGAGGTTCATTCTAGTGTTACGCATCACGTTTGAGCTTCATCAGGAACCAATGAGGTTCATTCTAGTGTTACGCATCACGCTTTGAGCTTCATCAGGAACCAATGAGGTTCATTCTAGTGTTACGCATCACGTTTGAGCTTCATCAGGAACCAATGAGGTTCATTCTCGTGTTATGCATCACGTTTGAGCTTCATCAGGAACCAATGAGGTTCATTCTAGTGTTACGCATCACGTTTGAGCTTCATCAGGAACCAATGAGGTTCATTCTAGTGTTACGCATCACGTTTGAGCTTCATCAGGAACCAATGAGGTTCATTCTAGTGTTACGCATCACGCTTTGAGCTTCATCAGGAACCAATGAGGTTCATTCTAGTGTTACGCATCACGTTTGAGCTTCATCAGGAACCAATGAGGTTCATTCTCGTGTTATGCATCACGTTTGAGCTTCATCAGGAACCAATGAGGTTCATTCTAGTGTTATGCATCACGTTTGAGCTTCATCAGGAACCAATGAGGTTCATTCTAGTGTTACGCATCACGCTTTGAGCTTCATCAGGAACCAATGAGGTTCATTCTAGTGTTACGCATCACGTTTGAGCTTCATCAGGAACCAATGAGGTTCATTCTAGTGTTACGCATCACGCTTTGAGCTTCATCAGGAACCAATGAGGTTCATTCTAGTGTTACGCATCACGCTTTGAGCTTCATCAGGAACCAATGAGGTTCATTCTAGTGTTACGCATCACGTTTGAGCTTCATCAGGAACCAATGAGGTTCATTCTAGTGTTACGCATCACGTTTGAGCTTCATCAGGAACCAATGAGGTTCATTCTAGTGTTACGCATCACGTTTGAGCTTCATCAGGAACCAATGAGGTTCATTCTCATGTTACGTCAGTTGCATATAGGCTTCAATGGAGGGACAGAAAGCTTTCAGATTTCATCAAAAAATATCTTCATTTGTGTTCCGATGATGAACTACAGTCTTATGGGTTTTTGTGTCTGGCTGCTGGTCTTTATACTTGCAGGACTCAACACGTCACAGGCATGAGCTGGCTGAGGGGTCACCTACAGCAAGTATGTAAATAGAGCTGTTTTATTTGAATGAAACATTTAACCTTTCTTCTCCAATTAGCACATCCTCTGCAGAGACAGTGGATAAAGTGCTTGTCCTCATGGCAGCTTGGTCGTACACAGGGGGCAGCAAACTCTTAGATTGGATTTAGTTTGTCCTGTAATTAAAACCTAAAAACCAAATGAACACGGGACTAAACAAATTAGAGATAATGAAGACAGACCAAGTAAATATTGTTTGATAAATAATACTAATACTTTTTCTATATGTGAATTAATATTTTCTTCCAGTTTTAAAAAACAAAATCACTCATTGGTACATTAAAAATAACTAGAATTCATGTATGTTACATTTAGCAACATGTGCTACTAATAATATAAATAATATAATATACATGCCCACTTAAAAAAAAAAAGGAATTCAATTAAAGTTTACAGGGAAATGTTTTTTTAGGATTAAAACAATAGAAAATACTAGTGATTTTTAAAAAATGGAAAATGATGGAATAAATAATGAAGTAAGAAAATAAATGAACACAGATGCTGGTTCAGATGGATAATGGCCTTATTTCTAAGCATGACAATTATAATTTATGGTAATTATGAGACTTAAGTGATTGTTTTAGCACTTTCTAAACAGACGCATTTATAGGAGGAGAAAAAATACTTTTTCTTTCTGAATATGTCATGCATAATTATGTGCATAACCATCAAAACATTTGTTCTGCTTGATGAATGAAACAGAGGGGGCATTATGTTCAAATTCATGAAATGTGTCTGTATATTTTACATTTATTAATTTCTTCACATGTGATCACACAAGATCACAGATACAAATTTCCCTCCTCCACATTTGAGATATATAGCACAGCAGTTTGTACAACTTTAGAAGATCCCAACGGGTTTAGAATAAAAATATTCAGCTAGAATTGTGTATAAAGTACATTCAGAATGTTGACCAATGAGTCATAATAGAAAAACATTCACATAAGATCTGTGAACAGGATACACAATCAACATAATTTTCTTAGAATAAAGTCCAGTCATTTCATTAACATTTCACAGAAATAGAATAAAATAAATGATCATATGAATCAGTAGACTGGCTTCTAATGAAATCTAAATTGAAAACATTCATCGTGTCATTGCCATGCACCTTTGCAAGTAGCCTACGTTTAACACATTTGCATTTTACAGACATGAGGTTTTGTTCAAGGAGCTGGGATTATTTAACTTTAGACAAAAATAAGACTAAAAACGATATTAAAATATCATTGTCACAAAAATCGTCTCATCTGGAGGCTTTTCTTTTACTTCAATGATACTCAGTAGATGGTTTTAAGATCATTTCAATGCCCGCTGATGACTATGTAAGTGGTTTATGACTCAACCAAAGTTCATTGACTGTCGCCCACAGGCGGATTCCGTGCGGAACTCCGGCGGCCTCTGCCGGTCAGAGCGGGTAGTGCGGCACGCTGATATGCTGGTGGAACGCGCCGTGGTGCGCGCCGTACAGCAGCTCCGTGGAGGCGCCGCTCAGGCCCGTACACAGCGGCTCATGGTTGCTCAGAACCGTGGACAGATATTTGGCCTCTTCTGTGAGTCTCTTCACCTCTTTCCTGAGCGCTGCGTTTTCCTTCTCCAGATTTTCACTCTCCTACAGCACAAAGAGAAAGCAAAAGACGTTGATAAAAGCTCCAGAGGTCAGACAGAAGAATATTGAAGTAAGTATACATTCCACTGGACACCTTTTGGGAGGACATGCATTACTGGTTATTTCCTAAAATTGAACATTTACCTGTATCAACAAAAGAAAATGTTATATTTGGTATGTTTATGAAAGAAGAATCATATGAAATTTTTCTGACATAGAAACTGATTTTTGAAAACACTACCAAACTTTTTCATATTTCATAAGGAATTGTCTAATTTCTTCTTATCTTTTAAATTAATTGCCTTTTGTCTGTTGAAGGAATTGTATATTGTGTACCAAGCCATTTATGGTTGTTACATTTCTTTTTCGTTCAATACAATTCTTGCAAAAAAAAACATTCCGCAGGACATGAATTTTGAGTTCCGTCCTCTAGAGGTCCTCAAAGTTACAAACACCACATAATTAGCACACAATAACCTATTAATAATGGATTACATCCATTTCTGACGCATTTATGGGCTTTTCAGGTCAGTAACATACCCTGGGTATTGAGTATACATACAAGATTTCATGCTAGTATAAAAAAGTTAAAGGGATAGTTTACCCAAAAATGATTTACTCACCCTCAAGCCATCCTAGGTTTATATGACATGCCGAATACAATCAGAGTTATATAAAAAAATGTCCTGGCTAATCCAAGCTTTATAATGACAGTGAATGGGAGCCCAAAATTTGAATCCTGAAAAAGTGCATCCATCCATTATAAAAGTAATCCATACAGTTTTGGTGACCGCCTTCCGTATTCAATTTACGCAGAAAGTGTAACTCCTCTCACAGTTCAAAACGTAAGTGACGCTTTCTGTATAAGTTGATTACATAAGGCGGTCTGGAGGAAGCTAGATATTTTACTTTATAACTTTATATGTTAAAATATGGATATTTTTCTTACACAAACGCATAGATTCACTTCAGAAGGGATTTATTAACCCCCCAAAGCTGTGTGGATTACTTTTAAAATGGATTGATGCACTTTTTTGAGTTAAAAATTTGGGGCTCCCATTCACTACCACTATAAAGCTTGAATTAGCCAGGACACTTTTTAGTATAACTCTGATAGTATTCGTCTGAAAGAATAAAGTCATATACACCCAGGATGGCTTGAGGGTGAGTAAATCATGGGGTGATTTTCATTTAAGTTTTGATCCCTTTACCTTAGGTTTATCTTAGTATGTATAATATTTATTAAATGCTTAAAAGTCAAGTCACTTTTGTTTGTATTGCACTTTTCATAATGCATATTGCTTCAAAACAGCCCTAAGGAAAACTGCCCTACAGACGAGGAAGAATCAAAGACTCAACCGCATCGACCTCTGACAGGCACATATCTACATAAATGTCCACAGGTAAAATTTTGCTACATATCTAATAATAGAGGACTAGAAATAGATGAGAGCGTGTATATGTTTATTGGCCATTATTTTTAGTTACTCTAGGGGGTCATGATGGTTCCCGCTCAGCGACGTCAACGGCCTGTGATCTGCAGCTCGACTAGCCGCTCCGCTGCCTTCCAGTCACTCCAGGGTAAAACCCCTCTGACGAGCGTCATTCAACTTTATCTGCCCACGACCTATAGCGACACCTTACCAGAAATGACAGCTGAACACTCCCCTCGACGGCCCACGTTTCTCAGGCAGGCCTCAACCAAAAAACACACCATGAGAAGACACTAAAGGAAACGTGTCATACGGAGGGAAATTTCAGCTTCCTGTTTATCAAGCATAGCCGTGAAGAGTGAAACCACATACTACACTGAACACTGAACAGTGAGTCCACCCAGTCACACAGACTGTGTAGATGACTTTCCTCTGTAACATATTCAGCTGACTTTATTAATATTTCATATCTTTAGATTACTGTACTTCTATATACTATAATCTTAACTTAATCATAGGCTGCTCTGGTTAACCAACACTGAGAGCTGCTCATTTTAAAAACCTGAAGAAAACCAGATTTAATTGCGATTTAAAACAATTTCTCTGGTTTTGAAGATAAAACACAAACAGATGCGTACGAGTTATGCACATCAGCGCTGACTATTAAAAATAGTTTCTGTTAACTGAAATAAAGCTGAGATAAAATAAAATATTAGATGGAAACCTAAATAAATAAAAAAATAAGAAATAAATAAGTTTAAGTGCTAAAATGTCTAAATCTAAAAAATAAAAAAAAGCTTCAGCCATGACCTTTACTCGATAAAAGTTTGAGGTGTTTACATACAGGATATTAAGCATTAAGGGTGTAAACACTAAGTATTCAGATCTGCTGATGTGTGACCTATATGTGCATTTCTCAAAAGCTGTGAAACCTCAAAAATCGAAATGATTGCGGTTCCTGGTAAATGGTATGTGCCTGTCGGGACAGCATCTCCTTTAATCGGTTGAGTTCAGGGGAACTCGCATGAGGTCAGTGTGTGTGTGTGTGTGTGTGTGAGTTTATCAGATAACTGATACTGAGAACTACAGCGGAGGCTGTCGGGACTGACAGCAGGTCAACTAGCTAATCAAACCACTCTCTTGCTAAGAAAACTGCTACTCAGTTCACTTTGATATCTGCTTTTGTTCTGTGAATCAGACCAGATCTCATTCTCAAGCAGAATCACTTCAGTATATTCACACCAATCACTAGTGTATAGAAGCTTATTTAAAGCTATAGTTCACTCAAAAATGAAAATACAGGTTCATGTTGTTCCAAACCGGTGAGACTTTCTTTCTTCAGTGCAACACAAAAAGAAACATTGAGGAATCAATCACAGAGCTCTTTCCCATGAAACAACCATGCCTGTATCCAAAAAGGACTATAAAAAGTGTGCATCATGTTTAAAACCTAGGGCTAGATTTACTAACAGCTTGCAGCGCAAACCCTCTTTTGGCATTAAAAACTACTGTCAGGATTTACTAAAGAAAAAATTTGCGCTGAAAAGGTGTGGACAAGGTTATTTTTGCGGCTGACCTTATTGCATATGCCTTTGTAGGAGTTTCCCTTTCAGAAAAATGTATGGGAGGAGAGTATTTAAAAGCAACACTAGGTAACACTTTTTTTGCTCAAAATGTATATAATGAGCGAGTACATCCTGAATCCATTTTCCAAACCGTGTTTTTGTCTCATCCTGACTCACTACGGTACACATATAATAAGTGTTTATATTCAGACTATTTTAGTCCGGTTCAGGTCACACCGCTGCAGAGTAGCATAGTCTGCATGTCTTGTCATAGACATAAACAGAGAGAAGTAGCTCCGGCTACAATGTTCTTCCGCAAGACGCATGCAGTTTTGTTTATTAACCGCTAGAGCGCAAAAAGTTACCTAGTGTTGCTTTAAATGAATCACGCATGGTGATTTACTAAGGTTTGCACTAGTCGATTTACTGGTATTTGCTCCATTATTTACCACCCCCAAAAAAGCACATCTTAAACCAGATGCTAACTGGTAGATTGCGTTGATCATTATGGAAATGATCCGGCTGTGTTTGTGTTCTTAAGTTTGTATTTGTGTTCCTAAATCAGTAGATCATGCGTAAAACTTTCCACTCCCATCGACGAATTGCACTCTCATGCTAATTTGTCCTGTTTAGTAAATCTGGTCCCTAGTCTTTTCAAAAGTGATGTCTGATTAAAAGTTACTTTTTTAATGAAGTTGTCGATACTATTGGTCTATATATTTTATTAATTATAAATAAAAGTTTGGCTGAGGGATGTGTGCCATCGAGTTTGAAACATGTAATAGTGCAGCCCTTGTTAAAGAAACCAGGTCTAGACCCTTCTGTCCTGCAACATTTTTATTCTATTTCAACTTCCTTACATGGCAAAAATCCTAGAAAAAGTTTTATTTTCTCAGCTTTCGTCATTTTTAGCAGAGATGAATATCATGGATACGTTTCAGTCGGGAATCAGAATTGGTCAGTATGAAATCTACCCTAAGTTGACCATGGAAACTGTTGGTCTTGTCTTGACCTGGGTGTGGCATTTGACACGCTGGATCATGTCCTTTTGTTAGAGCGCCTTAAGCAGTGTGTCGGGTAAATGTAGTAGCCTTATGGTTCCGTTCCTACCTGGAGGGTAGGATATTTGCGGTGAAGATTGGGAATCATTATTCTGTAACTTATGGGGTACCTCAGGGCTCTATTTTAGGGCCGTTACTTTTTTCCCTTTACATGATTCTGCTGGGCTCTATATTAAATAAATATGGCATTTCTTATCATAGTTATGCTGATGATATGTTCCTTTTAAAGCAGGAAGTAATGTGGCTGAAAATTCTCTGCTGGATTGCCTTGAGGAGGTGAAAAGTTGGATGATAAAAAGACAGAAATTGTCATTTTCGGAGGCAGTTTTCAACCTGTATAAAAAGTTATGCCACTAACTTAGGTGTAATTTTGGTATGCTTTTATAGCTTTATAAATAAATAAATGATTGATTGATTGATTGATCATCTCCTCTCAGCCATATTCATATTTCATACCTCTCCTATTTTCATCTGCTCATTTTCAAACTTAGCGTGCCATGTTTGATGTCTCACAGATCTCGTAACTAAACGTGACACGCAACATTTGAATGTACGGAAACGTGAATGAATATATCTTGTTTTGTGTTCCAGACAGTCATACAGGAGTGGAACCACATGAGCGCGAGTAAATAATGACAGAACTTTAATTTTCTGGAAGGATCTTTGATTTTGGAGAATCTCTTCTTGCAGTTGATGTATTGATGTCAAGATGATTATAACTGCACTTGGTATGTCCTTTAGAGTCCTAGGACTCCATGTGCAGCTATCAGAGGAGAAAAAGGACATGAGTAATACCAGAGGGAAACACCCATATAACACACACACACAGATGCTGAATGAAAGTGATAGAGGGTTTTGGCTTTGAGTAAGAGCCAAATGCAATCCAAACGGTTTGATGACTGTTAGACAGGCGTGTGCTCGAGTGAAGAGCACAGTCACGAAATGCACGGATGCAAAGCATCACAAATCTTTATGCAGACCTAGAATCATGCAGATTTGAGGATTGTTGTTGTTTTCTTGATAAATTACAGAGAATTTACTAGGTGCCGCTAGCTGAACGGTTCACCCACGCGATGTAATTAATGCCAGAATCTGAAGCAAACAAGACCAGAGCCACAACAAGTGTGAAGCACGACAGAAGCCGTGACGCATCACCACATGGTCAGTAAAGCTTCATGTAAATACAGTCAGAGTCGATCAGCATCACGCCTGTAACACACCTGGACACAATGATGCTGGACGCTCTTCTCTTCTTGGATTTGTCATCATTTTATTTTAGTTTTTCTTGATCTGTTTGTTTGATTGTTTTTACTAAAATAAATTTTGTTGTCTTTGTTAACCTTTTAAGGGTCTGTCTACCCAGCTAAAGCCACAGCCACACCAGGCCTTGAGCACGCTAAATTTCTAACGACACTGCACTGGTTGCACAATGATGTCACAATATGTGGCGTCTGTGGTGTATCAGTCTTCTATTCTTCAAGTCGCAGGTCAGAGTTCACCAAACTTAAACTTTGGAATGCAGCGAAATACAAAACTTCTTCTCTTGTGCTTGCGTTTTCTGTCTTCTGCATTCGGATATGCACATGAATGGAAGTCAATGAAACAAAAAGTGTAGTGTGACCGGTGGCCGCCCCCTTAACAGGGAACATCCCCAACGTTCTGACAAGGTTCTCTCAAAGTTATGAACAAGCGTTCTTCCAGCAATGTCATTAAAATGTTAGTTCAAAGTTATCTGGTCTTTCATAATGTTCTCAAAACATTATCTATACACCGTTCATGGAACGTTTTTTCTGCAACTTTTTTAAATGTTTCTGCTTGTTTCAGAAAGTTCAAAAGTAACAATCCCATAATGTGGGATTTTGCAAAATGGAATGTTCTCCTAACATTCGCATAACCAAGAGAAAAAAAACAACGAATTAATGTTTTCATTTCGTTCTTAGAACATATTTTTGTTATCTGGGTGTATCTTCTGACTTGGTTTGCTGCAAACAATGCATGAATGTCTGTTTTGTTGCTGAACTTCTTATGCCAGTTAATAAGAACGTGATTGTGTGGAAATGAATGTTTCAGATGTGTATGTTTCTCACCAGGTGCAGATTGTCAGCTTTCTGCGTCTGTCTCATTCGGCTCTTCTGCGCCGCGATCCGGTTCTTTTCTCTCCTCATCACCTTCCTTACGTCATCCGACGAACCCTAAAGATCAGCACACAAGAGTTCATGTGTATGTCAGCACAAAAACACCACTTTAAAGTCAATGTGAATGGCATTTGCAACCCATTTTACTAGATGTTCTCTCAAATCAAGTCTTTTTGTCATGCCAGAATGGACCGGCACGCGTTGAGAGGATGCTCTTGACCAGGAGGCTGACAGTCCAGAGCATGTTCACGAGCATGTCATTTTAAATAATATTTATTATTTGCTATTTTTGCGGTATCTTTTATTACATTAATGCCAACTGGCATTACATTACTGTGATTGAAGACAATCTTTAAAATAATAAGCAACAATTAATTATGCACATATTTCTCCATCAGTATTATTTATATTCTATTCTATTAATATTAATGTTTAGAAGTAGCTTTTATTATTATACTTTCCTTTTTTCCTTTTAGTTTTAGTAATTTTGTTATGTGCTTTTGTAATTTTTTTTAAATACTTCTAAAAATAGCTTTAATTTTATTTTCAGTTATTCGGTTTAATTTTTGTCTAAATGTAACTTTTTCGTCTAACATTTATATTTTTGTTTATTTTAGCTTCATTTCAATTACTGAAAACTATTTTTAATGGTATTAGTTAAAAATATAACACGATAACACTGTTCTGTTCTCCGTTAAACATTATATAGTATTATAATAGTTTTAAGAACATGACTTTGTGTGATATCCACCTCCATGTCTTATCACATGTTGTGGTAGACAGGTGACATTTTCAAAGACAGAGGGCAATCTTTCCCCACAACCCCTCTGTGCAATGACGTGCTTTTCTGAACCCACAAGAATGACTTTTTCCATATGACAAATTCCCCAGAATAAGAGACCCTTGAGAAAAGTGTGTGTGTGTGTGCAGTGTCTATGACTAGCTCAGTTTCTGGTGAATTCAGGATAGCATTTTCTGTAATCCAGATGCAGCAATTCACAGCTGAGCTAGTTCATTATGAAACTCTATTCAGCAGCAGTTTACAAAGCGTTAAATCATTTGCAATGAATCAACTGGTGTTTTGGTTATTTTAAGTAGATATATGAAGTCAGTTCAAAGTGTCCAAAGATTCTTTGTGGCCACTGCATTTGCATACATGAGCCATTTAACCAAAACTTAATTTGCACTGTTGCTATGTCTAAATCATGTTCTCTCAGTGATAAACATCTATCGACAGGTCCGTCGAGGTTGGAGAGGATGTAGTGGCCGTTGATGTCAGATCCCCTCTGCTCGTATGGCCTCGTTCCATCTTAACGGCAGTTTCACAATCACTAACATTCTGTCAAACTCTCCCTCTCTCGCACTGCATGATGCTGTGTGCAACTCAACAGCTCTAGTCGGTTGCTCAACATTAAAGCTGATTACCTTTATAAATGTTGACATAAAGCGTTTCAGGCTTACAGTAGTATGTGTTTGGTCTGAAGGTTAAAATCACCACCAGCCTCATTCAACAGAATCATAATCTTTCATACACACATGTGCAAGTCAACAGAGAAACATGCTAGCACTCTCACTCACAAGCAGAACTGGAAATGCATGTAAAATAAGTGTTTAGACATCAATCATAAAATCATATTTGAATTATTATTTAAGTTTTGTACATATTATATTCCATCTGGTTAGATGCATGTTGCATAATTTATTTCAACATTGACTAATGTAATTAAATTCAGTTTAAGATAAATTAATTATTTCTGTATAATTTTTTAACTTCAAAATATTTATAAATTATTATGTATAAATTAAATATATTATTATTTTATTATAAATATCTTTTATGTTTGTATTTATAATATAATTTATAATAAAACTCCATTTATATAATTTATCATAATAATAAAGTCATGTTTTAAATGCATTTCCAGAATGTTGGTGAAGTGTGTGCATGGAGCTGGTTAAGTCTCTCTTACCTGTTTATTGCCCGGTGAGGGGGATTTGGTGTAGCTGGTGTCGTTATTGTCAGAGCCCTGAGCCATGCCACTTCGGTCCCTGTGAAACCTTTGACCTCCTTCAGAGTCTGTCTTCTGCCGTTGTCTTTCTCTCAGCTTGTTTATCTGTCTGTCTCAGGCTATGTGAGACTGCATGTGTTCAGAGGAGAGATGTGAACTGATGGCGGTCCACTGGCGAATGAGTAAAGACTGCAGCACTCACACTCTTTCTTTCTTGCTCTGCTTCACTCCCTCTCTTTCTCTCGCCCTGCCTAATTAGCAACGTGTGATGTGGTCATAGATAGAAAACCTCTACTGCACTAGACTGGAAGTCACATGGTTCCTGGAAACTTTGCATAAAGCCTCTTATTCGCAGCAGAGTTGATGAACAGAGTTGATGACAGACAGTCGGAGGAGTATCACATCTTCTCCACGTGCATGGCTATTGGCCTCAGAGAGTATTTTGGAAACTTAAGCAACACTTGAAAATGAGAATGGCATTGCATTAGATAAGAAAATATGAAATAAAAGTGTTGTTTACATTTAAGAAAGATCAGCACAAGCATACTTTTTAAGCAATTACAACAGGTTGGTTTGGCTTTAAATGCTCATACAAAGATGGAAATGCTGAAAATGAAGATAAAACATAGTGTGTGACTTTATGTTTATGAAACATTAGTTGAACTGAAGAGAACTGACTTCATGCATCCATTGAAAACACCAGATGATTAAAAATCATTAAGCAAAAATTATGTTGTGTCCAAATATTTTTTGGAGCCACTAAAATCCCTCTATAATAAATTTAACTCTATCTTAGTTTAATTAACGCCAAGTCTGCTGTGAAGAAATCTGCCAGGCAGCATCTCTACCGTCATTGTGTGTGACATCGAGATACAGAGAAGGACATTGGTCTCATTTCTAAACTCAGTGGTGTTTACTAAGTTAAGCATCAATATTCATATTGCTCATGCTGAGGGTTAGTGATTTGAGCCAAACTATAACACTAAGTGTTACTTCACTGCAAAACTCACGGACATGAATGATTTCTCATAAGGTGTGTGTTTTCAGAACACCCTAACAACCACACAGCAACATATTAAAAACACCAGCGCTGTGTCCGAAATCGCATACTCTCTTGAGTAGGTAGGTACTTTTTAAGTAATTACAACCCCAAATCAGAAAAAGTTGGGACAGTATGGAAAACGCAAATAAAAAAAGAAAGTAGTGATTTCTAAATTTACTTTGATTTGTATTTCATTGTAGACAATATTAACACAAAATATTTAATGTTTTGTCTGGTCGACTTCATGTCATTTGTAAATATGGATCCTTTCCTGTCATTCAGACCTGCAACACATTTTAAAAAAAGTTGGGACAGGAGCCATTTAGGGCTAGTAATAAGGTAAAATGGTTAAATAATGATGTGATTTGAAACAGGTGATGTCAACAGGTGATTGTAATTATGATTTGGTACAAAAGCAGCATCCAAGAAAGGTCTAATCCTTTAGGAGCAAGGATGGGCTGAGGATCGCCAGTTTGCCAACAAATACGTGAGAAAATTATTGAAATGTTTAAAAACAATGTTCCTCAAAGAAAGATAGGAAGAGATTTGGATATTTCACATTCAACAGTGCATAACATAATTAAAAGATTCAAGGAATCTGGAGGAATTTCAGTGCGTAAAGGACAAGGGCGCAAGCCTGAGCTGAACAACCGTGATCTCCGATCCCTCAGGCGGCACTGCATCAAGAATCATCATTCATCTATAAGCGATATCACCACATGGGCTCAGGACTACTTTGGCAAACCTTTGTCAAGTACCACAATACGTAGTTACATCCACAAATGCCAGTTAAAACTGTACTGTGCCAAAAGGAAGCCCTATGTTAACAGTGTCCAGAAGCGCCGTCGACTTCTCTGGGCTCGGAGGCATCTGGGATGGACTATCACACAGTGGAAACGTGTACTGTGGTCAGATGAATCAGTATTTCAGGTATTTTTGGGGAGGAATGGACGCCGAGTTCTCCGGACCAAAGAAGAAAAGGATCATCCAGACTGTTACCAGCAACAAGTCCAAAAGCCAGGGTCTGTCATGGTATGGGGTTTTGTCAGTGCCCTTGGCAAAGGTTAACTTCACTTCTGTGAAGACACCATTAATGCTGAAAAGTACATAGAGATTTTGGAGCATAATATGCTGCCTTCAAGAAGACATCTTTTCCAGGGGCGTCCATACATGTTTCAACAAGACAATGCAAAACATGAAATATTTTTTGTTCATATTGTCTGCAATGAAATACAAGTCAAAAGTAAATTTAGAAATCACTTCTTTTTTCTTTTTTTTGCGTTTTCCATACTGTCCCAACTTTTTCTGAGTTGGGGTTGTACTTCACGACCGCTAAAAAAGTATGAATGTCTGCAATATGAGTGTAATCTGGACATACTACATTCGCCATGTTATCATTATCTTGTGACCTACCAGCGTTTGTACTCCGCTTTACTGCCATTCATAAATCCTCTCCCGTGGCCTCATGGGATAGTAAAGTGTCCATCGTATGCACACTTCAGAATCTCGCTGGAAGTAGTAGGTCATCCTTTTCCCCTACTCTTTCATTGCCCTGTCCCAAATGGCACCCTAAACCCTCACGGTCTTCCTCTGAGTCTGCACTTTCACAACGTAATGCCGCTTTGACTGCCGGGAAGAAGTGCGGGCTCGGCAGAAGTGCGCATCAAGGGGGCATATCGACCTCAAAGGGACTGAGACCTAAAATGACAAATGGGACACCCTGCAGTCTCGTGGACTTAAAGTCCACAAGACCGAAAGTGCACATGAAGTGTGCCATTTGGGACAGGGCCGTGAGTACTGTGAATTCGGACATAGGCTACTGCTTTTGTCACATACTGTTTTCGCCTACTATATGGTAGGGAAGTATGCGATTTTGGATACAGCCTAGCTCCAGCATCATGGTGGCGGGTTCTACTTAGTCATGCACCACTCAAGCTTTCCTCAGAAATTGTATGAAAATATGTATTTTGATTTGACTATATTTTTCAATTTGATTATTTATTATTTGTTTAATAATACTTTCATAGCAACTTGATAGCAACCGTATAGCATAGCATGGTGTGGTGGATTTTTGTCATGTCTTGTTCTGTTTCATATAGTTTTTATAGTTTTTATTCTCACCATTTCTAGTTCTAGTTCACGTTGTCATGGTTTCCAATCAGTTCTCACCTGTTCCCTGTTCTGTTAATGATCTTCCTCTGTGTATTTAAGCCCTCTCTTTCTTTTGTTCATTGTCTTGCGCTAAAGGTTATATGGCACAGTGCTCCACTTCTATGTTGTGGTCACACTTGTAGTTCGGTTCACTTGGTTCGTTTGGTCCGAACCAAAAATCAACAACATGTAGTCCTGGTCTGCGGAGTGGTCACATTTAATATTTTAACACCGAACCTAAAGGCACAGGGATATGTTCACAGCCTGATTTGTCGGCCTTTATTATGACTATTTCACGACAGAACTTTCAGTACATCCAAAGCAATGCTGTGTGTTAGGATAAATGCACTCGTTGTAGGTGCGTAGCTACATATGATGGTATTTTGACCCGCTGAGGTATTGTGAAGAGCTTATAAATGTGTAAAGGAGTCAAAACAGCGCCAGGAATCTCTGAGGAGATGCGGTTCTGATGCCTGTGCTGAACTGTAACGGCAACATTGTGACTATGACGAGAAAAAACTGGTATGTTTAGGTTCGCATCTGTGATATTATGTCCCATTTTTGGTTCGTTTACATGTCTTTGGTCGTTAACATGTGGTTGTGTTCATATTTCATTCGAACTGCACTGTTTGGAAGCAGATGAGACCCATCTTTTCAGCGGTCTAGGCTTGTTTGGTGCGCATCAGGGTTCGGATGGCAGCGTTCACACTTATTCAAATGAAGCGCACTAACAGAGCAATCGCACCAGTTTGTTTGTTTTAATCAAACCAAACATAGCAAGTGTGAACACACCCTTAATCTGTACTTCTAAACTTAAATCTGTAGCATACCCTCACTTTTTCTTTCCATACCAGTGTTATGCCAAATTTTGACTCTTATTAGATTATTACCCCTCTAGATCCCCAGTGGGGGTATACCTCAAGGTGTGGGGTTAGGATTCTTCTCATGTTTCCAGAACTCTGACCTCCCTCGGGAGAACCGGCACTTTTTATTTTTCACATTCGAGCCCTGTTAACCATATGTGTGTCTTACTTCCTTGTTCATCAAAACTTGTGTTGATTGATTATCCTGCGTCACACATCTGGTTCTTGATCTTCTTTGGATTTTCTTGATCTATGATAAGATCAAGATAACAATATGTATTGTGAAAAGCGCTATACAATATATATTTGAATTGAATTGATTATCGTTACAGTTTTACACTGGCAAGCTCCATGTAACCTCGCTCAAAAATGAATGAAAATATTACGGCTACGTCTCAATCAGCTCCTGAGCTTGTGAATCAGATAATGCACACAAATCTGGGCTCTTGTAAGGACCCGGGTTCACTACACATCGAGACAGTGATTACTTAATTTCCTGTGGCATGACTACAGTGTTGTAGAATGTCACCGCTGGTGTTAATGAACAGGCAGGACCTATAGGGCTATATATTTTTGATAATATTTGTTATGCTGTTTAAACACATTGTTCTGTTACACATCCTTACAACATTTCAGTTGAATATTAATTATAAATGTTAGCTAGATGTGTTCACTAGCTGTATAGTCTTTTCAAATCTTCTATCGCCTACCATTATATTTATTGAGTTGACTCGTGCGTTTTATGTTTTGCACTTCAGAAATTTGACGTAATTTCCAGTAAGGGAGCATCGTGAGCGTTGATTCATTCATTCAGGATTGAGACAGCCCTTAAAATGTACAACATTTTACCTTACCTTATTTTATTATTTTAATTCCATTTTATTTGTTTAATAATACCTTGCCCTTTTATAATTTGCACTTTTGCTATTATATCATTCCTGTATTGCACTGCACAGGCAGTTCAGTAACCAGTTTTGCTCTGCCAGTAATTAATTGTTAGACACTGAATTTGAATTTGAATTGACAGAGAAAGACAGAGCGAGAGAGCGAGAGAGAGAGAGAGAGAGAGAGAGAGAGAGAGTGAGAGGTGCTTCCCCTTCTGATCTGGAGTATTTCTGCAGGTGCACACTGTATCACTTAAGCTCAAAAATTCCATCTGACTTCACCCTCCACATTACCATAAGATGAACACCGCCAGAATTTTTTAAGCAGCAGATTTTCATAAACTCTGTTGATGACAGATCTCCCACCAGAAGTCCGCTAGCAATCCAGTGGCGCCAAAAACAGTGCAGTTACTGTCAGTGATGCAAATGACGCCCAGTGCCAAGCAGTGAAAGCCTAGATTTACACATACAGAGCTTTCCCCAAAATGACACTGAAATGTAAACACAACCAGCCTCAGGTTTTCTTGTTTTCCTCAGCGAAAGAAACCGCGTGAACTTCTGGAAATTTCTGAGCTTTAGAATGTATATATGCAGCGGTTGATGGAAACTGTGAAGACAGAGACGTTTTAATCGTGTTTGTTAACGCAAACTTCACGGTTAATATTGGTCATACTTACAATTAAACCACTCAAGTCAGAAGAGGACATTTGTTCTAGTATTTTCTAAGTGATACTATGTAAAGACTGATAAAACAGCTAAGAAAAGACTACTATATCAGACTATAATATTATAGACTTGAGGTTGAGCTTTTTTTATTTGGGCCAGATGCCTAGCAACACCCTAGCAACCACTCTGAACACCTTAGCAATGGTTTAAATACTAGGAAATTGTCAGACCAACTGCAGCATGTTTTGCACAGCTAGACTCGTTTCCTTCAGAAAATGTAAAAATATAGTTGAAAAATATCCAAAGCAACTTTCAAATATATGCATATGTTTGTGAAATTTAAACCAGATCATATACAATTTTTATATATAATACCGTTCAAAAGTTTTGGGTCGGTATGTTTTTTTTACGTCGTTAATAGAAGGATCTTCTGCTCACCAAAGGCTGCATTTATTTAATAAAAAATACAGTAAAAAAGTAATATTGTGAAATATTATTACATTATAAAATAGCTGTTTTCAATCTAGTTATACACCGATATAACATGCATAACATTATGACCACTGACAGGTGAAGTGAGTAACACTGATTATCTCTTCATCACGGCACCTGTTAGTCGGTGGGATATATTAGGCAGCAAGTGAACATTTTGTCCTCAAAATTGATGTGTTAGAAGCAGGAAGCGCAAGGATTTGAGTGAGTTTGACAAGGGCCAGATTGTGATGGCTAGACGACTGGGTCAGAGCATCTCCAAAACTGCAGCTCTTGTGGGGTGTTCCCGGTCTGCAGTGGTCAGGATCTGTCAAAAGTGCTCCAAGGAAGGAACAGTGGTGAACCGGTGACAGGGTCATGGGCGGCCAAGGCTCATTGATGCACATGAGGATTGAAGGCTGGCCCGTGTGGTCCAATCAAACAGACGAGCTACTGTGGATCAAATTGCTCAAGAAGTTAATGCTGGTTCTGATCACAGTTTGTTGCGAATTTTCAGCATCATTACTCCAGTCTTCAGTGTCACATGATCTTTCAGATTTGCTGATTAGAAACATTTCCTATTATCAATGTTGAAACAGTTGTGCTGCTTCATATTTTTGTGGAGACTGTGATGCATTTTTTCTTGGAGTTCAAAAGAACAGCGTTTCTTTGAAAACAGAATCCTTTGTAACATAAATGTCTGTACTGTCTGTCACTTAAGTTCACGTTATGCATCCTTGATGAGAAACATACTAATATCTTTCGAAACAACTGCTAAAAAATCTCACTGACCCTCAGAACTCAAATGTTTGCATTTCGGCTTGTGTTGTAATTTGATGAGTGTGTAGGATGCGACAGGAACAGATCTGAAGGGAATGCATGCACTCAGATGAGCATCTGTGGATGTTGTCTGCTTAGTGATCTATCAGAATTCAGTGCAAGGCCTTGTGAAGAAGCTCTGACTGATTCGTGATGTGTGTGTGTGTGTGTAGGTGGAGTATCCAGTAAGCGCAACACAATAGCAAAATATCCATTCACATCTCTGTGGCTTTTCATCTTACTCATACACACTGCCCAGCAAACGCAATGACTGCAGAAGATAAGGCGTTAAATGTTCGGTAAAGATGCAACTTTCCCACACTGATCGCTGCACTAACCTTCAGAAAGATCCGATCCGATCCAAAGGAAATTCAACGTGCAACGTTGTTCACTGCATGTTTTAAAATCACTTTGATTTCACTTGAAGCATAAAGGCAGCAATTAAAGAAATATGTCTCCCAAGCAAGAAAATGTATAATTTACTCCTAATTTTATTTATTTTTATTTATTTGAAACAGTGAAAATTAGCGTGGACAGGGTTATGTTTGCGGCTGATCTTATTGCATATGCATTAGAAGGAGTTTCCCTTTCAAGACACAAAAATTATGGGAGGAGGGTATTAAAATGAATCACGCAAGGTGATTTACTAAGGTTTGTGCTCGTCAATTTACTGGTATTTGAGCCATTATTTAACACCCCCCAAAAAACAGACTTAAACCAGATGCTAGTTCCTGCTCTTGGTAGATTGTGTTGGTCATTATAGAAATTATCCAAATGCATCTGTGTTCTTTAATTTGTGTGTCTTCCCACTCCCATCTGCACTTTTATGGGATTATGGTGCTCTCATGCTAATTTTCCCTGTTTAGTAAATCTGGACCTTATGGACCTTGCTTTGTGCACTGGTGCGGTCATGTTGGAACAGGAAGAGGCCATCCCCAAACTTTTCCCACAAAGTTGGGAGCATGAAATTGACCAAATTGTCTTGGTATGCTGAAGCATTAAGAGTTCCTTTCACTGGAACTAAGGGGCAAAGCTCAACCCCCGAAAAATAACCCCACACCATAATCCCCCCTCCACCAAACTTTACACTTGGCACAATGCAGTCAGGCAAGTCTCGTTCTCCTGCAACCCCCAAACCCAGACTCGTCCATCGGATTGCCAGACAGAAGCGTTATTTAAGTCGGTGACTTCTGCACACTGTGCAGCTCAGCTTTTTACTTGGATTTTAGTTGCTGTTGTTCCAGATTGCTTCCCATTTACTTGTTATAATACCACTAACAGTTGACCGTAGAATATTTAGTAGTGAGGAATTTTCATGAATGGACCTATCACGGTACCTGAGCTCCCGAGAGCGACCCATTCTTTCACAAATGTTTGTAGAAGCGTCTGCATGCCTAGGTGCTTGATTTATACACCTGTGGCTATGGAAGTGTTTGGAACGCCTGAATTCAATGATATGCAGGGTTGTCCCAATACTTCTGTCAATATAGTGTGTATATTCAGTATATTTAATGTGAAACCAATAAAAGTGAGGCTGTGGGATCAGTAAGTTGTACTGATGTCATACTAGATCAATTTTCAAAACCTATGTTTTCTGGATTTTTTTATTTATTTTTAACTGGAATATTACTTTCAATATTTTGCCAACTTAACAATCAACACCAACCAGGCAGAGAGCAGCACAGCCCACTGAACAGACTTTTGTCCCTCACAGCCTCATTTTCATTCAAATCCAAATATGTGTTTATATGAGTAAGGTCCTTTGCAAGATGATTTGTCATTAAAACTCATGGATGATTAAACAGACGTGTTCAGAAAGCTTTGGCGTCAAGCTTAGACAACGATTATAGAATATCAGAGCTGAGCACTTACCCAAAACTCCCACCAGTGCTTTTCCAGAACAGATTTCCACATGGGTTTGAGATGCAAAGATGTTCTGAAAAAAGAGGGAAACATATTTTCTACATTAAAGGATTGAAAATATGAAAAAATGTAAAACTGTGTTAAGTGTAATGATAAACAGCGCACCTAACATCATTCATTCAGTCATAGAGGAGTGCTGGATCAGTGTTTACATTTATTCTGCTCAGAGAAATGATTGTACAGATAAAACTCTCTTAAAATGTTTGATGTCTGCTTAAAAGACTTAAATATTAAAATACTGAACAGCCTACTGAAATGCAGAACAATAAAATAAATAAATAAGAAAATGAAAAAAATATAACAATGAAAAACTACTAAATACAACAAATATTGACATGCTGAAATATTACTGAATAACTAATAAATAAATAAAAGCCATACTAAAATATTATAAAGCCATACTGTTGTCATACTAAAATATTAATTTACTGAATAACCTATTAAATAACAGAAAATAAAATGCAATAAATGAAAAATTGAATATTTAAACACTGACAAAATAAATATGAAGACACTGAAATACTAAAAACAAAAATAGTGTCATACTTAAATATTAAATGACTGAATAATGGAAAATAAAATGCATAAAATATTCAATATTCAAACACTGACATTAAATAAATAATATATTTATTTATTTAATTTCGGCATGTGATTGTTTATATATTAAAAATGTTATGCATTTTATTTTCCATTATTTAATTTCATATATATATATATATATATATATATATATATATATATATATATGTATATATATGTATATATGTATATATATGTATATATATATATGTATATATATGTATATATATATATATATATATATATATATATATATATATATATATATATATATATATATATATATATATATATATTATTATTATTATTATAATGAAATATTACATTTACTAAATAACCTACTGAATGAAAAACTAAAATATATTTAAACCATTGCATGCTGAAATAAATAGTAAAGCTCTGAAATCTGAGAAATCTGAAATACTAAATGCAAATATAATAACATAAATAATAAACGACTGAATAACCTACTGAAACACTGAAAATGAAAGGCAAATAAATAAATATTGAAACACTGACATGCCCAAATACTGCTCATTGAAATATGTAAATACTGCAACACTGAAAAGCTCTAAAAATAAATCAAGATTAGGGTCAAATGAGATTATGCATTAAGAAGTTCAGTTTTTAGGTCATTGCGGTCGCTCTGGAGCCGTTCGTGTTCAGATCTGCCTGTTGGAATCACACAGTTCTTGAGGTAGCACTCAGTGGCACTCAACCAACACTTTTTTTCTCTCGTGTGCTTGGAGAAACAGGGTGAGGAGCAGATTCTGACAACCGCCCACGGGAGAAACATGTTCTGCCAAAAAAGACGCATTTTTAAAAGGCTGGAACTGCTAAGCAGAAGGTCAGACATTTGATCAAAGCAGCTTTCAGAGCGAGAGAGTCTAAAGCCAGACCTCAGGAACGCTGATCAACCCAATTCTGATGTGACAAAAAGAACTAAAGACAGAAAACGAACAAACAACAAGCAACCCACTCAACCCGGCTTAGCTCTGAAGATCGACATGATACATCTGATGAGGATATCATTGAAAAGTACAAGTGCATGAATGCCATCGCATTAAACTTTCCAAGCCTAACACTTCACGAATGATAAAACAATGCATTTACCATTCAATATAAACACCATAAACGCATCTGGATACATTCTGTTTGTCAAATATTAGTGTCGTAAGTGTCCAAATACACTGTGTGATAGTGGAAAACTACTCAATCGACACACTTCTGAAAGGAGAAAACAACAGGATCTGTGGAAAACAGAGTCAATGGAAACCTCAGTGGAAATAATCTGGTACTGTCATGCACATTTCTCTGCAATAACATCTCATTTCCACAGAGTTTACTGAAAAACAATGAAAGTGAAAGAGGGGAAAAGAAAGAAAGGTATGTAAGAGGGATGTATTTATTACATTTACAAACATTTTATTAATAAAATAATATTAATCCATCTATTTATTCTGCAAACCACAATTCCTGGTGCTGGAGCCTAATTATGTCATTATAAAATAAGAAAAAAGTTCAATAAATAAATAAACTATATTTTCAAATAATATAAAATATAATAATTACATATTTTAAAAATAAAAAAATATTAATTCAATAAATAGTATCTGAAAAATAGGCATTATTTTAACATGCTTTTATAAAATAATAAACAAAACATATTTTTAAATAAGAAAAAGTATAATAAATAAATATTTTAAAATAACAAAAATATTAAATCTATAAATAATATTTTAAAATAGGCATTTTTAACGTGCTCTTAAAAAATAAATAAACAAATCAAATATATTTTTGAATAAGTATAAATAAATATTTTTAAATAAATAATATCTGAAAAATAGGCATTATTTTAATGTGCTCTTATAAAATAATAAACAAATAAAATATGTTAAAATAAAAAAATTAATATTTTAAAATATTACATCTATAAATAGTATTTGACGTGCTCTTATAAAATCAATAAACAAATCAAATACAATTTAAACTATAAATATAATAAATAAATATTTTAAAATAATCAATAAATACTCATAAATAGTATTTGAAAAATAGGCTTTATTTTAATGTGCTCGATGTAACAGAAACATTATTTAGTAACAAAAGTGGCCGTTCAACAGACACCCTGAGGATAACACACATATAATTCACCACATGATGTGATGATGGCACAATACAAAAATTATATACAATAAACATGAGTATAATATACAATTGACTGTGTCAATGCAAACAAATGTAAACAATCCGTCCATGGAGACGCCAGCGCCGGTGAACAGTGTGTTTATCAGACAGCGCCATCTGGAGGCTGCTGGAAGAACGTCACGCTTCAGTCAGATCAGCCGCAGCATTACGACCGACCGCGGTCTGTGAGCTTCTGGCTGATCTCAGGGATGTTTGTTTGATCTCCATACGAATCTGGGCCCTTTTGTCTTCATGCTGAAATTGACACTGAAAGGACGTTGGGTCTTTTTAAAAGAAATCCCAGACCACAGACAGTTTGTAGACTTGCAGTAATCGTCCTGCCGTCCATCATCCTCCTCTTCGTCCACGCCTGTGGACACTCAGACACTTTCTCTTCTCTCCTCTGGGCTCTGTGAGGCTGGCGTGGGGTTCAGTCGGACTGCTCTGAGCGCTGCTCGTCGCTCTCGGGGCTTTTGACGCTGTCTGTGCGGACGATGCAGGTGGGCCGGTGGAGGTTGAGCATCACGACGAGCTGCTGCCTTTCGGATTTCAGCCCCTCGATCTGAGACTTCAGCTCCGAGTTCAACATCTCCAACCGTTCCGACTCCTAAGAGGACCAGCCAAAAAGCCTTCGGTTAATTATACGGCCTCATCCGACACATTGTGAAAAAACCCTTTGATTATTAAATCACACTATTTTACAGTGTTCATGTCACTGGTTATTTACTAAAGTCTTGTGACAACTCTGATATTTACACACAACACAAATATTCCATTCATATCATCAAAAATAAAAATGGCATTCATAATAATTACATGTATTTTAATAAAAAATAAAAACATTTTAAATAAATGTCTTTATTTTTTAAACAAAAAATAATATAAAAATGGCATGCATAGAAATTAAGTGATTTTTAAAAATAAAACGTTTTGAATATATTTTTGTATTTTTCTTTGTTCAATAAAATTACATTTTTATCTTCACTAGTTTTTAAAAATAGTTCTACCATGTGACAAATTAATTTTAAAAAGCACTAATATTCCATTTAATCCCTGAATTAATAATTACAAAACAATAACGTCCTAAAAATGGCATGCAAAAAAATTAAAAATTTAAATATTTTTTAGAAATATAATTACGATTTAATTACTTTTTTAATTTATTTTTACCTTAACTAGTTATATTTAAACAGTTTTATGATGTGGCTAAAAAAAAAAATGTATAAAGAAATATCATAAAAAATGGAATGCATAGAAATTACTTATCAATACAGGAAACTTTATGTTTTTAATAAAATGACTATCTTCACTAGTTTTTAAAAATAGTTCTACAATGTGACAAATTAATTTTAAAAAGCACACATATTCCATAAAATCTCTCCATTAATAATTACAAAATGATATCATAAAAATGGCATGCATAAAAATTATGCAAGTGTCAATTTTAAATATATATATTTTATATATATATTAAATAAAATAGCATTTTAATAATGTTTTAACTCCGCTAGTTAATTTTCAAGATCTACAATGTTGAAAATTAATTTTAAAAACACAAATATTCAATATAATCTCAATTAATAATTACAAATAATAACATCATAACGATGGCATGCATATAAAAAAAGACATTTGAAATATTTTTACATAAAATTATGACAAAATAATAATAATACCATAAACTACCCACGGCTCTTATAGTCATTAATAATAGTAATCTGTGTAACACTGTAAGAAAGTTCTTTGTTCATTTTTCTTTGCCAAACTCTGATATGCTAGTGAATTTTCCCACTCACTTTCTGGAGAAAGTCGGTTCTTTCCTTCTTTCTGTTCCGACAGCGAGCGGCTGCGACTTTATTCTTCTCTCGCCTTCTTTTCTTGCGCTCATCATCGTCACCCTCCTGTGGTCAGAAAGTTCAAATGTGTTCGTTTAGCTATCTGCTTAGTGTTAACATCAACCTATGAGCAATCTTACAAAAAAATATCTGCCAAGTAATGATATGACACAAACAAGGGTGTCCACCAGGTGTCGCTCTTGACCAGCAGAGGAGCGTCACAAACAACAGAACATCCGTTTCACTTTCTCAAACTATCGCACATATGTGTCGTTTGCTCGAACTGTTGGAGTTTTCACAATTGCAATTCTGCAGATTTGAGTTAGCAGAAGTATTCATACACTGGGCTTTAATATCTGGAGGTCTTAAATGTCATGTTCTCACCTCACCATCGATGTCATCGAACGATCTCTTGGCGTGTCTGTTGAGGATGAGAGGAGACAGAACCGCTCCGAGGCTGTAGAGCTCTGCCAGCTTGAGCTGGTCTGTCAGGGTGGTGGCGGGAATGCCAGCCAGCGGGCCGACGCTGGGCAGAGACCCGGCCGTGACCAAAGGATCAGGGATCTGACCAGGCATCATTACTGCTTCGGAAAGAAAGAGAAAGATTGTCATTATTTTTGTTAAAGTAGGGTCTACATTGTTGCAAGAAGTTTTCAAGTGTCTTTTACAGATACGAGTGGAACTGCATAAGCAATAGGCATTCATTTAAAGGCACAATATGTAATATTTCACCGCTAGATGTCACTTATTGAAGGCGTAGCTTGATGACGCCTGGATTTCGAGCTTTAATCCGCTTGTTAAGTCGTGACGTAAGAAACGCTGTTTCTCGGTCTAAGCCTCAAATCGTTTCACCTGAGAATGCCATCGACGGCCGTTTATGAGCGCTATATTTATTAACATTAAACATCTAACATTTAAAAAAGTTAAACATTTTAAATACTTACAGTCTACACAACAGTCTCATTGCTCACAGACTTTAATATTTTAACGATTTATAAAAGATGAATCACTGTCTGGCCAAAAAATTCTGGGTGAAAAACAACCCAATGTTGGGTCAAATATGGACTAACCCAGCGATTGGGTTAGTCCATATTTGACCCAACATTGGGTTAAAACAACCCAGCATTTTTTAGAGTGCACCTGGAATTTTGGTATGGAGATAAAGGTTATGATTATACTTTTTTTTTTTTAAGTATTACACCACATTGTGTGTTGCATATTAGCACCGTTTGTTGTTTTTCTTGTGGTATGAGATAGAGCGTTTGGACCCGGAAGCGCTGCCGCATGACGTCAGACTTAACAACTGAGTTATGCTGTAGATAAGCGCTTTTACTTCTTCCTCTCATGTGTATGTGGGGGAACACATGTGTTTTATCATATTAGATACAGTTGAGTGTGTTATAAGTTATGTTTGAGGGCTACTATGAGACACTTGTTCACACTGCAGTGAGAGAGATCGATATAAACAGTTTCTCACCTGTCTAATAAAACACATCATATATTAAAGCGTCTTTGGTGTTTCCATGGTCTCTACAAAATAAACCAGCAATCAAGGGTAACGCGGGTATGATGTCATGGATAGGAGACGCACGGACACGATCCGTGTCCTGGTTAAAATCACTTATTTCTCTGGAATTAAACATTCTTGGAAACCTTTGGGATAATGTAAGTACTCAAGTCAACACAAGATATAAAACATTGTTCTTGTGGTTTTTGGATATTTTAATCCAAAAAAACACTATAGTGTAAAAAAAGTTGCTGCCTTACATGTTTAAATTACTTCAACTTACATTAAACTTCCTTAAAAACATATAGTTGAATCTTGTATAACTTTGATAAAGCAATATAAAACCATGTTGCCATAACTTATTGATCATATATATATATTTTACAGTGTATCTATTGAGCTTTTAACAAGTTTAAGAAGAGTTTTTGCTTTGGAATAAGTTCAATAAGCACTGATAATATTTGTTTTCAGTGGAAAGTCACCGAGAATCATGAAGTTTCCATAAGAGGAACACAAACTCTGTAAATGTGCATGTAAATCTGCTTCTCAGAGAGTTATAGGGAAACTTCAAGATTCCCAAGAGCAAAAACAACACCTACGCATGTTCAAACTGAGGCTTAAAACAGCTCTTGAGTTGTCTGTAAAGGCCATTACAGGATTATGTAACAGTCAAACATGTTTCGCAGCAGCTACTGGATACATTCTGCATGCTTCGCGAGAAAAACTTTACTGACGCTGAAAACAAAATTGTGTTTATGCAACATTTCTGCAGGGGTTTTGGTTTTGGTTTTAGCCTTTCTTTCTTTCTTGCATTTGTATTTTGACATTTTGAGTGAATCATTAAGTGACTCAAATAAAAAAAAAGGACATTTGGTAACACTTTACAATAAGGTTTCATTGGTTAACAAGTTTAGTTATCATGAGCAATACTTTTGCAGTTGACTTTAATAATTATATAGTGTGACAAATGAATTTAAAGTACAAATATAACATGTTAATGCACGTTTAAAATCATAAGCATATGAAAATATAGTTGCAGAAAAGTTTTAGATGGAGTATTACATGCAGGACATGTCAGCTGCCAGTGTTACTCTCTATTAAAACAAACTTTTCAGGGGCCCCATTGAGACCCTCAATCAACCTAGAGACCCCTGATATAAATGCTAGATTACTACCTTATATTGCCACAATCTATAATGCTAAACAAAAAGATTTTAAATATATGAATGCACCTAAAAAGGCTTGGATTTAAACAATACAGTGAGTTAGAGTAAATGTTGGGTTTTTTTTCAACCGATATTTGGATCACATATGGACAAACTCAACCGTTAATTTAAATTTTTAAATGAAATGTTTAAACCCAACGGTTGGGTTTGTCCATATTTGACCGTTGAAACAACGGTCATAGTGTACATGATGTACTTTAGTGTACAGTAAATATCCCGTGTGTTTCAGAAAAATACATTTAAGACATCAGTGATGCATGAACGTTATTTTATTCTTCTCGAGGCTTTAATGTATCTTATTGTCATTGCACTAAAGTGCAGCAGTTGCTGAAAACATTCCGTTCGACCTTTTAAACGCATCTTGTGCCTCGTCTAATTCAACTCCTTTCTTCTGTGCACGCTTTTGCCAAACGTGAACGTACTAAAATACCAGCAAAATAAAGCACTTACTTGTTTAGCTCTGAGAGTTGGCGGTTGCTCGTCCGTTCAGCTCGTTTGTGCGTTTGTTCCCGTTGCATCAGCGCGTTTATGTATCGCTGGCGCTGTGGAATGCGGAACTCCGCGGCGTGACGCCAGCAGACGTTATAAAAATAAAGAGAATGAGCGTTTGGCCCCGCCCATAGCAACCAGAACAACACAACACAGCAGCGCGGGGCTCCCTGCGTGAAGCGGGATATCCCATAAAAACACAAACATATGATGAGCTCATATGTATCTCACTATAATGAGTTTCAGTACTCAACCCACGAAAAAAAACAATCAAGTTATTTTTGGATATTTTCCTATCAGAAAGAAAAACTAAGAGATGTGAGAAATATATTTGAACTCATTTTATGACAACATCTTTTGGAAAATATTACATTTCTATTGTTACATTATTATGGTTAGACAATGTATTATCTATTTATTTAAATTTGTTTTATTATTATTTGATAGGATATATATATAGATATCCACACACACACATACAAACAGGCAATATTATATTTAGACCCATTTTGAAAACATTTGGCCTACACTATCACATAAACAAACAAACAACAAGACAGTTACAAAAATATATACACTAAAGATTATATTCTATTAGGCGTGTTTACACCCAGGAACTAACGATATAAAATCTTTTCTAGATATAAAAGACAAGCAAAGTCCATACCACAATTTTCCTTTTCACCTTTTTTATTGAAATCAGACAAATATACAAACAAAACTATCATCAAATGAACCATATTATCAAATAACAAACTACAAAAGACAGACAAAAAACATATGACCGGTGGAATTCTGAAAATTAATTAATTATATACATATATATAGTTTACTCGTGGTAAAATATAATTCATTTATGTGAGGGTAGCAAAATAAAGTCAACTGTGAATGACATATTATAAAGATACTTCATACAGTGATTAGTCTGACTACCAGTCAAATTGATCAAAATTTGGGACCAAAATTATTTAGACACTTTGACCTGACCATGTTTTGCTTCAGTGTTTTTTCTTTAATTGCTAATGCGACCTTTGACACCACAGACTGAACTAAATGAAGCATTGCTTGGTCATTGGTTGAGCTAAATTGGTATTTTCCAATTGTGTACTTGAATTTAACAGCTGACAGCTGATTGGTTAGGCCATTATATCAGTTTTTATCAAAGTTATCTGACATTATCAAGATGAATTTGCTCTGATAGTTTAACTCTGATTCTTGTCATGAATAAAATAATAGTGTACATAAATAAACAAATCTACACAAGGGGTACTAGAGACATTTAACTCATTGAAAATAGCTTTAAATAGGATGTCGATGCGGGACAATTTGCTGTACAACTAAGAGAATAACTTTGAGTAGTTACAGTCACAAAAGATATGCTCATAGTTTCAATGTCATTCTCACAAAATTGACACAAAAATGTATCAAATACCAAAACAAGTTTAATGGCAACTAATGGCATTTATACACAGCACAAGTACACATTTCCAAGCAGAAAACATATCATAAGTTGATCAAATAACAAATATGGAGTTCAGAATGAAGATAAATAAAGCTGTTGACAGTTTGTGGTTGAGCCACAGGTGTGAGCTGCAGCTGTGGTTCCTCTGCTGGAGAACACCTGCTTCAACCTGAGGGAAACTCAATTCACACACACATACTGAATCACTCTGATGTTAAGAAAATATATATATATCTCAAAATATAATATAAAATAATAAAAACAGCAAAAAAGGTGACAACGTGCATAAAATGGCTAAAGTTTGTTATAAGGGAAGCACAGGCACCTTCTTTGACATTTTGTTATCTAATGCAGTGAGTACTCAGAGATTTGATGTGGCTTAAATGTCTAAATACTAGCCTATATGAAGAGAAAGTGCATCTGACAACGCTGTTTGAATGCCTCACAGAGAAAATACACAGTACATACACTCATTCTCCTGCTGTTTAACAATTTCCATTTCTTAAAGGGATAGTTCACCTAAAAATTCGGTCATTATTTACCCACCCTCATGTTGTTCCAAAACCTGTATGAGTTTCTTTCTCCTGTTGAACACAAAAGAAGATATTTTGAAGAATGTTGGTAACCAAACAGTTAACAGTAGCCATTGACTAACTTCCATTGTATTTTTTTCGTACAATGCAGTCAGTGAGTGCTGTCCCTTTAAAAACATACAGTAAGGTTTTGGCAAACTTTTCATAGCAGTATATAGTTTATAACTGCACTGTAAAAAAAATGTTTTAAAAGTAAGTTACCTGGTTGCCTTACAATTTTGAGTTAATTGAAATTAAAATTTTAATTTTAGTTAATACAGAGTTAATACAATGAAAAAACTTTCAGAATCGACATCACCCTTTATTCAAATATTATTAAAAGATTTTGTAAACATAATGTGTAATTGTGATTTATTTGTTATAATGCAGTGAAACTGCAAAAACTTAAAACATTTGCTATTTTCAAGATTTATCACAACATTTGTTTAAATTTATGTGGTTCAGATACAATAATATTTTGAGTTTCTATTTATTAAACAAATTTCCTTCATTGTATTAACTCAATTTTTTTATTTAAATGAACTCAAAATTTTAAGGCAACCAGGTTACTTGCTTTTGTAAGTTAAACCAACAATTTTTTTTTACAGTGTGACTTTCTCACTCACTTTCCTTAAGTTACAGTGTTTAAATGTTATCACAGACAATGTATTGCCATAAAAAATGAATTTAATGTTAACATCTCGGCTTTATGCCAAAAAAGTTTTATATAAGGAGAAATTCATTAAATGATTGCATTAGACTTTCATGTTTAACAGTTATTTAAAAAAATTCGAGTGATATGAATGTTTACAGTCTAGTGATAAAGTATGTTTGTTTAATTAAAACTTTTAATTAATATTTATAAATGTATATAAAAATGTATTCATTAAACCTGAATCCATAAAATGATCTCAAAATGGAAACCCCTCAAAGGTTCTATATATGATGCGCCTGAGAGAACCCTTTAAGCTTCTATTTAGAACCTTTTCTTATAGTGTGTAATATATAATTTTATTACATGGCTCTCTTAATATTTTACTGGTCAGTCATGGCATCCTCAGATCAAACAAACAATATAACTGACCGCTGCTCTACGTAACTGATCTCATCTCAAGTAATAAAATAATCTTCTCAATTTCAACAACTGTTTTCTTTGCAAAGATGAAAGACTGTGCTTGATATCACACCCATGCACAGGCACATGAGAAGGAAAATCATTGAATAAAATGGACATTTGAATCTATGAGTATGGCTTATCCGTATATGATTAAAAACATCCATCCAACTGCTTCCTGGATATTTTGCACTGGCATGCACTAAAATATACAGACAGACCGCAGACATGATCACCTCTGTGCCTCACCTCTTACACACAGACAAACTTCCTCTTCCACATTTATTGTCCGACAGCATTTTTGTATCATCAGAAGAGTCATCAAGATTCATAAGGCCTGGATTTTCCAGTCTCAAGTTCAAATTAATGCACAAGAACCTCAATATATTGCTCTTTTTAAAGATTTATCACATAAAAGTGCAGAAATTGCAGAATAAAGTGCAGAAATAAACCCAATGTTACGGATAAAAGGTAAAATGGCATGAAACGTGACCAGACGTGATAAGAGATCAATTCCTCCTTGTTCACATTCAGATCCTGATGAGCAATGCTGAGTACAACACTTCTGCATTTCATGATCATATTAATAAACTCAAGACAATGATAACCAGACCAGACCAGACCAGACGTTGTTCCAATCACAAACCCATTTCCGACCCTGGAAATATGATATAATGGGAAAGACATGCACATTTATTCACTATTCACACACTTAAACAGGAGCTAATGTTGCAGTATCACTAACAGAGGAGCCCTTTACATGGTGCTTTCAGATTGCTTATTAGCTAAATATGGAGGGTTTATAATACCTTTGCATTTCTAAAAAAGGTGCTTTGTGCTTTTTTATTAAAGAACCATTCAACCAAATGACAAAGGCAATGTATGCATCGCATGAGCCAAATTAACAGAATTTAAATATGAACTCCAATAACATCTAAAAATGTGCAAGTCAAATGTAAGGGAAGAAAGCATTGTTAAAAACAAAAGTCTAAAGCTGTTGTGAAAATCCGATGCACCAGACATCCGGCTAACTATAAACTTCGCTATATGCTAAAAAACTGAATCATGCAAAAAAGAAGAAGTTTGGGACATCAATTTCTTACGTCCATGTTGAATCATTAGTGGTCGCACACGTTGACTAATCCAGAGCTGAACCTGAATAGACTGACCATCATCTGTCTATCAGATCAAATAACTCATGTTTATTTCCCTTTTTGTCCTTTTACATTTGAACAAAGTGGCCTGCATTAAATGTTTGTATTGTGTTTGTGCCAAGAACACTTTGTAATTGTGGTGTGACTTCCAAGAGTCTCCTTTGGTAATATTAGTTAATGTATTAACTAACATAGTGAACAATATAGCCTACTTTTACAATATGTATTAATATTTGTTAATGTCAGTTAATAAAAATACAGTTGCACATGTTAGTTCACAAAGCATTAACTAATGTTAACAAATACTTTTGAACTTAAATGTATTAGCAAATGTTGAAATTAATATTTACTCAAATCAATAAATGCTGTAGATTTGTTCATTCTTAGTTGACGTTAACTAATCCAGTTGCTAACAAATGAAATTGTGAAGCGTTATCTATCCTGAAGGATTCTGAACATTACACAATTGTGTAATTTAAGTTTGTCAGTTCAAATCTGTGACACTGATCAAGTGAATTTTTCAGTTCAACTTTTCACTCAAATTGTTGAGCTAAAAATATAATAATGTAAATAGCCTATTATTAAACCACTGCAACATTTAATGCAAAATAGAAGCGTTTTGAAGCTTGTTTCCGCCACGGAATAAAACAATTCAAAAGATAACAGAGACTTTTCTTTATTCAGCTTCCATAACTTTCGACCTCACTTTATACTGCAAGAATCCAAGCATAAAGGCATGCATTTCCACAGTTCATATAGTTCTTAGTAATCGTTCTTAGTTTAAAATCATGCATTTAAATGTTGTTTGACATTGCTTTTGATGGTAGTACACTTGTGTGCAATAGGGTTTTAAGACACACAATGTTTTCATTTAGCCTATCCTTGATAAATTTGAAGCTTAGTAAATTAGTTTCGCAACCGAGAAGTGTCCATTTTATTTCGCGTTATATATGAACCCATTAAATGTTCAAAATCTACGCTGGATACCAAAACCAACTCCATCGAAACGTTTGCGATACAAAACCCATAACTTCCCGTAACCTAACGAAAGCTTCTCTCCGCTCCCCTCTCTCGGTCTTCCGGGAAAACTTTCATTGGTAAAACAGGACTCTACTGTTTCCATAGTGACATAGAACAACATGTCATTTTCATTACCAAATTTGGACACGGAAGTCCACTGCGCGGCGTCCAAATACGCAGTGACGTCAGGCGCTCTACGTTGCGTCCCAGGCGTAGAGAGAACGTTCCGACCGTGACTGACAACAACCTCGGTATCGGCAAATCGTTGTGGGTGAATGTCGTTGGCACAGAAACCTTAGAAAAAAATGAATCGTGAAAGGTGAAAGGATAATGTGCACATAATAGACATGGGTGACTGTTTATTCTCATTCCTCGCAGACATTGCATGCAAATGAAGGAATGTGCTCGAATGAGAGGCTTCAAATGCCTTTTTTACCCAACAGAGAAGAGAAGCCTCACTTTGAAAAAAAAAAAAAACATCCACACGTTTGCTAATTGTAATATTCATTCGTTGTTTATTAGAAACATGCCAGACCACAGAAAAGGAAGCAGGAAAAACAAAAAATAATAATAATAAAAAATGCATAATGATGTTTTTTTTTTGCCACCATGGTCAGGATTACATTATTTTGACAATACCAAGATAACAGTTAGTCACACACTTAGACACGGTGTAACGGACTGCACTGTACATCACCACATCAACTGATACAGTTACACGTACCTACTGGTACAAAAGTGCATGAAAGCATGTCTTTCACAGGATGAACAACATATTCAACAATGTCAACATCTGGAAGAAACAAATAGTGACTATAGTGGCTTCACTGGATGTAGAGATCACATTACATCTACTGCACAGCATTCACTATATCTTTTTTTTGTGTGTGTAAATGTTGAACATGTCATACTCATTTATGAAAGCATTATTCTGAGGGGTTTTGGGTTGTATTCACACCCTTCGTCCTCAGAATATTTCACTCTTAAAAATAAAGGTTCTTTATTGGCATCCATGAAGAACCTTTAACATCCACGGAACCTTTCCATTGCACAAAAGTTCTTAAGATTATTCAATGTTCTACACATTCTAAAAAAGTTCCACTACCTTTTGGAACCTTCATTTTTAAGAGTGATGTGCCAGAACCTTCATAAAGTCTTCAAGATTTCTTTGGCTGCATTAGGTTTGCCCTCTTTGCCAGTGTCATGCTTCTCCACATCTGCACTGTTGAAGCTGAAGACGGGCACAGCGTTGGTGCTGCTACAGGTGGGGCTGCATGTAGGCGAGCTGAGAGGTTCTAACCCGCCGCCCATTGACATGTACAGGGTTTCCCATTCGCTCAGACCCAGAGAGCTAGTGAGGTCGATATCTGGCACTAACAGATCCATGTCATCGCCGCTGTCTATCACGTTGCTAATGTCTTCCATGGACACATCCCTCATATCGATGTACGGTTCCGCCTCAGCGGTGCCCAGTTCGGCACTGGAACACAGAAGGACGTCAGAGTCCCCAAAGATCGCAGTGCTGGTGGGGTCAGCCTGCTGAGGGGAGGTGGGCACCTGTTCTGGGGAGCCTGTGGGAGCTTGAGTCTGCTCGTCCTGGGCTGGGGTTTGTTCCTCAGTCTCCACCGCCCTCTCCTCCGTCAGTTTACAGTGGGGGTTGTGAGCAGAAAGGATGAGTTCGAGACGTTCTTTCTCTTTTAGCAGATTGGCGATCTCAGACTGCAGAGCTGCTTTGTCCTCCTCGAGACTATCGGTTTCCTGGACATATGCAGATTATAGTCATATCATGCACAAAGTCATATTTTTGGATGATGAGATTGCAGATTACAGTGATTTATAAACTTACAGCTTGGAGACTGTTGGTTAGTTCTCGCCTACGATTTCGACACTTGGCGGCTGCGAGTTTATTCCTTTCTCTTCTGATCTTCTTCCTCTCCTCTTCCTCTGGAGAAAGCTGAAATGAAGAAACACATGCATATAGGCAATCATCGCTAAATGCATGTTGTAAATGTTTATTTAATGCTGCCATATATCTGTGGTTTATTTAAACATAAATGAGTGACAGCTGATGTACACAAAATGCATATTTTATCTTATTTAAAATTCACTCTTAAAGATGAAGGTTACAATGACAAAGATTCGATTTTAGTAACCTTTAACAATCCTTAAAGGAGACATTTTTTATTAGTGTATAAAACATTCTAGTAATCTTAAGAAGCATTTTCCACTATAAAGAATCTTTAGTTCAATTGAACGGTTTCATAGATGTTAGAGATTTTTCATGGAACTATAGATGGCAATAAATAACCTTTATCTTTAGAGTTAAATTTTTTTTTTTTTTTTTATGGAAGGTTGTGGATGTAAATACATGTTGAAGTGTTTTCTACAGTCAGTTGAATATGGAATTTTCCAGAAAGACCAGTTGCATTTAAACACAAATCAATAGCCTATTTATGCAAAGCTTTGAGGTAACAGCTTAAAAAAAAACATGTATTTACCTGATCTTTCACCCCCTTTCTCCGGCCGTTGAAGGTCTTTCGAGCTGGTTTGGCATCTGTGGAGTGAGATGAGCTCTGTGGTTTCTCGTGTCTACAGGGCGACACTGAAGAGATGTCAGTCGACAGGACCATCCACTTGAGATCTGGAGCTGAAGCAACAGCAGTGACCGTTGGAACAAAGGGAGCATCAGCATCCTTTAGAATACCTGTCTTCTGAGAATTAAATGAAAATGTGTTCATCATGTATAATCCATAGCAAAACTGCATTTTAGTACAACTTGCATCAAAAATGTCAAGAAATATTAGATCATCACATAAGCATACATCATTAATCACAAAGTCCATTTAGTATAGATTCTAGGTAAACATGCAATTGATTACCTGCGTATCCTTCATGTCAGCAGCTGATGTGTGCAGCAGCTGTTCTGCAGACACCTGAGAAACACTCGCGTTTTTAGGCATCACTTCTGCTAGCTCGCTCCAGGAGATGCTGGGAACCAGATCAATATGTGACTAATGTCAACAAATGCTATTCTGCAGGGTTTCTTTTTTCCAAATCTAGATTGAGGTTACTACGCTAGGAGGCACCAGCCATCAGCGCTGCTTCTCTTTATAGTGAGGCAGATTTTTATGAATGAAATCTGTGAGACTGTACCACTGATCCGGAGGGGAGACAGTCAAGCACGAGCCAAATATATACACGGCATTTAAAAAATAAAAAAATAAAAAATTCCCTGGCACTCATTTTAATTCAACATTTTATGCATTCAAATAAAGTGTCTAATACGTAAACTCGGGTTATTTTGTTAAGTTATAGGCTAACGCTGCAGCTTTAACATGAATGAACAAGATACGTCATTTTACGTGCCTCGTTTGCAGTCTGTCTTTTACATTCCTCTGAGGTTATGATTTATGCACATTATAGAGATTTACATGACTAATATCTTAAAGATGGTTCATCTGCAGGGGCGTGATTGTCTCACGAGGAATGTAATTATGAGAAATTGACAGTGCATTTGCCATCATCAATCGAGTATGCAAATGGACAATAATTAAACAATTTAAATGACTGTTGTGATTCTTCAACCGCGCCCTTTTCTATTAAAAACCGTGATTTTTCGTATCCCTTGTCAATTAGAATGATGGATCTCCCACTCAGAGTGCTCCAGCAACAACCCTGTCGCTGATGTGAGCAGCCAATCACAGAGCAGCGTGTCCTGACCATATTTGGCATATCCGGTGTGGAGCCTCTAGCTGCAGAGCTACTGCGGCACAGCCTATTTTTATCATATCACACTTAATTCAATGACATTCTTATGACGACATATTCGCCAAGCACCCAAAATATCTAACTATGTTTTTAGCTTTTTTCATGAAAGTTGGCTATTTCATAACTGATATTATTCTGTCTATCACGTTATGGATATGGGCACACACACACACACAAAATCAAAGGCTTTCTATGCATTAATGAACACTTGAACTGGAAAAAACGACGTTGTTCTTCTCCATAACCTGTGTGAAAATCTCTATTCATAGCTCAGATGAGGTAATCCTGCTTTCACACGAGGGCGCGTGAGTGGGGCCTCCCTTCTGTCCACAGTCCAAGTGTTTCCCGGCAGATCCGCCCCTGGTTTCTGATCTGTGAGCCTCATGAACGGAACAGGGCCATATGCAGGAGGGTCATTCCGCAAAATCAACATTATTTAACACTGGGAACCCATCAACAACATTTTAAAAGTAGCCTATTATTTTTTAAATTGATATTTTTAATAAAAAAATATTATTTTAAAAATAAAATTCATGTAACTTTTATTATTATTTTTCTTCTTTCTCCATGACCTATTCTCCTGTAGATAGAAATGGCTCATTCTAAGGTAATAAAACATAACGTTTCATTATGTAATGTATATATACACCACTGAAAAAACATAGGCTATATTATATTGCATATAGATCCTCATAAATACTACACACTGCACATTTAAAGTAGCTTCTCAAGGAACTTTACATAAGAGAACAGTAACAAATTAAATATATATTTAAAGTTTTTTTTACATCTTTTTTTGATGACACCATCTTTAGAATATTCTTCAGAAATTATTTTTCAGAACTTTATTATTATTATTATTATAGTCTATATGTTTGTCACAAGGTGATCTTAAATAATCACATGGTTCTCTTTTAGCAGTAAATAACTGATTATTATTGGATATGTGATGTCAGCAATAAAGTGTCTAAAAACACATGACCAGAGCTAGCAATGGCAAAATAAGCTGTAAAACGTTCAACTGTGTTATATAAACATATGTGGACATAAATCAGTTTGAGATGGCATAATGTTATTTCTTAGCACTCCTTTCTTACTTTAAAAACAACCACATCTTGGAAATGGAAAGGTATCTGTGGAATGACCCTTGAGCCAGTGCTCAGCGCAGTTGCATTTTCCAGTGAAATAAAGGTGTTTTTTTTTTTTTGCTACACCTAAAATGTACATAATCAAAGTATTATTTTTATTTACTGTTAATATTGATAGAAGACTTTCGTTGTTGAAAGGCAAAAATTCAGAGAACATTTGCAGAGGCTCGGATCGGGTGTCAGTGACGACAGTGGGAGGGGCGTCGCTATGACAACGCGGAAGATCAAACAAAAACACGAACGCAGAAGTAGGGCAGTCAAATATGACATCACATGGGAACGCTGATAGGGCTGTTTTCGTTTGTTAATCAATAACAAAGCACCTTTAGTTATGTTTACCATGGCAGAACATTAGAATAATAAAACAAGACATGACATAAGCAACTTATAAACAATCCAAACATTAGCTTTTGAAATTGAGTGGCCTCATTGCTTTGATTTTTCACAATAATAAATATTGTGTTAATTATATATTTTTAATTAATAATAATAATAATAATAATAATAATAATAATAATAATAATAATAATAATAATATATAACGTATGTACATGTTAAATGTAATGCTCATATTTTTTGTAATGGTCATATTTATTTTAAATGTAGGCAATGCGTGTGAAATCTTACATGTGATTATTTATTGGTCCAGTGATGCAATACACAGAGCGAACTCAGCATTTTATTAAAGGAATCCCTCATTAAAGGTGAGAAGGCAGTTCACAATGGAAATCTGCGTGTCTGAATGTTACTCCACCGTCATTGGACACGCCTTTGAATTGCGGAGTAGTACGAACACAACCCGAGGCAAAGGAAGTCTTGTGTGTTCTTGAGTGTTTCGTGGAAAAGAATGAAATCTAACAACATTAAGTGCCAGGTGAACACAGTTTGAACGTGTTTTTGAAAGTATTTGAGGCTCCTATTAAAAAAAGTTTTCACCTCCATGTCATTACAATGTAATTAATATTTCTACAAAATAAAAAAACGGTAGCATTAGAACTGATAGTGTGATTAATAATGGTTGTGAACCAAAAAAAAAGTTGTTTTTAAAAACAATGAAGTCTTCTCGAAGTCTCTTTACATAATGCTGTCGCTAGACAGCACAGAGTGTTTCCCATCAGCGCTCCGCCTCTTCAGGATGTTTTCCATATAAGGTAAATGACGTCGTGGGATACCCTGCTATGGAAGGTCATGTATTCCACTCCTTTTTCGCTCAAAATGTTAATCTGTGAACGTTTTTGCAAGTATTTTGTTATTTATTAAGATTATACATCTTTATTAATGAGGAATCGCTTGTGTAAACAGTAAAATGCGTTCCTGGAGACGTGTTTTCCTAACGTTTCTATGCAATCACTCGAAGCCCGTCACAACGCCCTCTCTGACGTCAGTGGCAGACTCGCATATAAACCCCGCAGCGCCTGAAGAGCGGCAGTCAAACTTTGGATACGAACGACAGACGAACGGGGAATTAACAGATTTCAAGGCCTATAAACCGTTCTAACTTTCTGGATATACTAGCGCTTGCTTCTCGACTTTTGACAGGATGATGTTTACCAGCCTTAACGCCGATGGTGACGCGTCTTCCCGGTGCAGCACGGCGTCGCCGAGCGGCGAGAGCGTCGCATATTACCCGCTCAGCCAGAATCAGGTATATTTGACGGTTATAATTATTGAGTTCACTAATGTAGAATTGTTAAACATCTTAAAGGATGATTTATTTGTAATTTATTTATTGTAGCTCGTGTTCAAATAAAATTTTAGGCTTATTATAATCAATAAGAATACAAAAAAACGAATAAATATAAATAAATATTTTTTTTATATATATATATATATTATAATATTTTATAAATGAGTCATATGTGCCATGTATTAAATTATTTCTTCTTTACATTTTAGGAGTTCACAGATCTGAGTGTCTCAAGTGCCTCTTTCGTGCCAACTGTCACGGCGATCTCTTCTTGCCCGGACCTGCAGTGGATGGTTCAGCCCATGATTTCATCCACGGCGCCCTCCAACGGCGGAGCTCGAACTTACAACCCGAACCCTTACCCCAAAATGAGGGTCACTGGAACAAAGTCCAACAAGAGATCCCGAGCTGAACAGGTAAATAACGTGTTGACTTTGTGTTCTCGGGATTGACCAGCCAGTGCACTTACATTTGTGTGTAAGCTTGCAGAGTTCAGAAAGTAAAATGTCTGTGTTATTGCTTCCACAGCTTTCTCCAGAGGAGGAAGAGAAGAAAAAAATCCGCAGAGAGCGCAATAAGATGGCTGCTGCTAAATGCCGCAACCGCAGAAGAGAGCTCACTGATACGCTGCAAGCTGTAAGTATTCGGCAGATCTCTGTGGAAATGCTTCATGTATGCAAAGTATTGAATGTCCAGCGTCTGACGGTATTTGGTTTTGTCTGTAACAGGAAACTGACCAACTTGAGGATGAGAAATCTGTTCTTCAAAACGACATCGCCAACCTGCTCAAAGAGAAGGAGAGGTTAGAGTTCATCCTCGCCGCACACAAACCCATCTGCAAGATCCCCGGCGACACGGTCGCCAGCTTCCCAGAGCCGTCCGTCTCGCCCATGCTCGTCTCCGATTCAGTCCCAGAGATCCACAGCGTCACTACCTCAGTAGTCTCCACACCAAGCCCATCGGTTACAACCACTTCCAGCAGCTCGCTGTTTTCCAGCACGACCTCAACCGATAGCTTCAGCTCCACGGTGAGGATCTCAGACCTGGAGCCCACCTTGGAGGAGTCTCTGGAGCTCCTGGCCAAAGCCGAGCTGGAAACGGCTCGCTCTGTCCCCGACGTGGACCTGTCTAACTCTATGTACACTCAAGACTGGGAGCCGCTCTACACGCCCGCTAACAACGACCTGGAGCCCCTTTGCACGCCCGTCGTCACCTGCACTCCGGCCTGCACCACCTATACGTCTTCCTTTATGTTCACCTACCCAGAAAACGACGTCTTCCCCAGCTGCGGGCCGACGCACCGGAGGGGCAGCAGCAGCAACGACCATTCATCCGAGTCCTTGAATTCCCCAACCCTCCTCACTCTTTGAGCATTTACTAAAGACACTTAGAATTTATATTTCTGACACACGTGATCTAAAAAGGCATTGCAGGGCTATGGAACTGACTCTATCAAGCAATCATGATTGCTTCCTATATTTATCTGAACCATATATGCCTGCCAAATGTAGCAAGATAAGCATGGATTAACAGTTTTCGCATTAATGATCTGGTTAATGTTAATAACATTTTATTTTTGTTGAGTTTACTGGTGCTAGATTTCAATTGTTGTATTAGTGTGTTCTGAGCAATAGAGAACTAATATGTTTTGACTTTATGGTTGATTTTCTGAATGTGTGAATTTTATTTACTCAAATGTGTGCTGCCTAACCATTGTATTAAATGGTCCAACGTCCAAGTATGAAGTTTTCTGTGAAAACGTAGTCTCTTTAATTTATGGGATTTTTATTTTTGTACTGAAATGTGAACTTGCGACTTGTTTGCAAAACTAGAAACAATAAATATTAAATGTATACAAAAATGATTTGCTTGTGTGACTGTGAGTTCACTTCATGTGACGGAATAACATTTTCATGTCACGATAATCGCTTAAGCTTTTATCACGGTATACAGTAATCTCACGATATTGATAAAAAGTGGCCATACTATAACCGGTTTAATACTTTTTTTTTCCTTATAACAAAAAGAACTGAACGTTTAAATACAATAACGCAAAACACACATTTATAAAGTAAACAAATGTTTCAAACAGGTTAAAGTTTACCATAAGGTCTCATTATTTAACATTAGTTAATGCATTAAGCCTCATTTGTTACAGAACTTTATTAACATTAGTTAAAATAAAACTGGTCATTGTTAGTTCATGTTAGCTCAGGTCCATTAAATAATAGTTACAATTTTAATAATGCGTTATTAAACATGAACTAAGATTAATAAATGCTTTATAAATACTTCATGATCAGTTTGTTAACTAATGAAGTCTTATACCTCATGCATAAATCGGTGTAAATGTTTGATATTCTTAAAATGCATTCCAAAAAAGTGAATTATTCGTAATAAATAATATGTCACAGTATTTTGAAGTGCCCAAGTTAACAATATTGTGCATGTTTATTATCGTATCGTATTACCGTATACCGGCATGTGTCTAAGGCAAGATTTGGTGAGTAAATATTTAAACTGCTCTAAAGATTTTAAATATTTCGTTTTAAGGAAATTAATAATTTTATATCTAGCAAGGATTGATTAACTGATGAAAGTAAAGACATTTATAATGTTCTATAATAGAGAAAACAGCATCACAGTTTCTACAAAACTGTTTTCAAAATTCATCTTTTGCATCACAGGAATAAATTACATTTAAATGTAGCAATATTTCACAATATTACTGATTTTACTTTATTTTTGATCAACTAAATGCGTAGAAGAGAGATTTATAATTAAAAAAAATTAAAAAAACATTTAAAAATGGTCCTGACCCCAAACTTTTGAACAGTTGTGTATGTCTGTCAGACTAGTATCACAATCTTTTCACAGTCATACTTTGGCCTAATATTGAGTTACGCCCTTCAAACCACACCTTCATGCTGAATGGGATCAAGATAATGTCCTATTAATGTTTAATCTGCGCTTTTGTGTTCTGCTCTGGTTCAGACGTAAGTAGTGATAAACATCAAATCAATGAATCTGAACAAATCCTGTGTCAAGATTCATTTAAGCCTATAACCATAGCCCATTATGATTAGTCTGCATTATTTTATCTACCATATTATATTGCAGCCCAAAGAATTGGCAGCGGAAATGATGTTGTTCATGTGCGTAAGCGAACGTGATGCAACCACGCCATTATCACTTCCTTCCCCTTTCACACTTATCGTGGTTGCACACTTAAAAATAAGTGACTGTTGAAACTCAAGAACATAAGGAACTTCTTCCTTTTCTATGAGCTGTATGCTTTTTATGCTGATTTACGTCATATTGGCTATTAAAATGATACTTTATACAGTATATAAAAAAAGAGGGACGGAGAGATTCTGACGGAACAAAAAGGCAATTGCAAAAGACTAAATAAAATGTTAAGCATTGGCTCAAAACTAGCGCTGTGTATCTCCAGCAGCAGACACAGCCAGTCAGTGAGATTATGCCCCTGACGTAAAATCACGTAGTATGTAATAATTCCCTGTCTATTAATACAATTGGCAGATCCCAGAGAGAGGCAGAGACAGAAATAGCAGGTGCGCTGCCTTCACCATCAGCATCAACAGCAGTAAAATTAGAACACGGTGACGCCGACCTGCGTCGATGCTGCAGCCCAGGGGAGGAAACAGACAGGCAACGTATGCTGGAGAAAAAAGCAGGAGAATAGGGAAAAAAGCAAAGAGAATCCAGGCTAAAGATAGACCACAATGCACTGCTCCCTCTCTGATAGAGACACACAGTTGGATCGCCGCCATTTTCTGCATCATCTGGTGGATAATTACCAAGGAGATTGGCTGACTGTTTAGATAGACACATATATAAATGTATACAGCTGCTATAGGGTCTCCACTACTATCTATAGATATTGATAGTAAGAAGACGTCACACTCATTTTACACTAGACAACCCTTCACCCAGAGATCATAATACAGTAATAAATATGAGCAGATGTCTGTATTTAATTGCATGACATCACCAATATTGTGTCAATGGCAAAACCTCTCACAAGGAGACCAAAAATAAAGAAAGATATATATTGCACATTATAGATTCAACCGAATGACTTTCTTATAAACTGATGTTCAGGGGTATTTATACAAGGGCATTTTTCTAACTATAATAGACACAGTGGGTTGTCAATATATTCAAATTCATTAAATAATAATAATAAAAAAAAAAAATTATGGATTTTACATATTAAATCAACAAATAAAAAAAGTAGCTGTAATAATGTACAGGGGTCAAGATGTCTTAACCAGTGCTTGTTAGTAACTGATTACATGTAATCTGGATGTACTTGTAATTAGATTATGTTACGCTTTAAAATACTTTTTACTTTTTATTGATTACATGATCACATGTTATTCTCACTATAATAGTAATAAATAAAATTAAGTTCTTGGTTCTCTGATGTTGGTTAATGGTCACATGACATGCAGGTAAACAAGCAAAATATTTTTTAGAAAGTGTTTTATTTTGATCTTTTTTATTTTAAAATGATTAATTTTTTTATTTTTTATGATTTAATTACTTAATAGCGCTTCATTTAACTCACGAACATAAGTCTGGGAAACCCTGACGTAATATTTAATGCACTTCATGTTGCTGATAACAAAGAAAGGCATATATTTTCTTTCTTTTTGTACTTTACTTATATATCAATATGTAGGTCAAAAGTAATCTAAAAGTAATCAGATTACATTACCTTAAATATAAAATGTAATGGAATACGTTTTTTTTTGTCATGTACTTTTTTTGTCTACAATTTTTTTCATGTAATTTGGAATCAGTAAATCACTACCAATTGTGAGTAATCTATCCAGAACTGATCATAACTTAGATTAAAATCATATATTTTAAATAAAATCTTTAAACACAGTAGATTTCCACATTATTTTATATTTATATAAAGGCATTTTTCTAACCACAAAGATAGACACAGTGTGTTGTCAAGTTATTCATATGCATCAATTTAATTATTTTAATGAGAAAAAAAAATCTGAACAATTATGGATTTTTAAATCAACAAATAAAAAGGTAGCTGTTAATAATGAACAGGGGTCAAGATATCATAACCAGTGCTTGGTAGTAACTGGAAGAGCTTGTATAATTAGATTATAATACGTTTTAAAATACTCATAATCAGATTACAGTTACTTTTTTATTGATTTCATTATCACAAGTTCATGGTTCTCTGATGGCGGGTAATGGTCACATGACATGCAGGTAAACAAACAAAATATTTGTAAAAATATTCTTTAGTAAGTGTTTTATGTTGATAATGAAAATTATTTTAACTTTTTTTATGATTTAATTACTTAATAGCTTAAGTAATTACGTAGCTTATTTTTTTAAGCCCTCGGAAACTTAGTCCATAGTTACCGACTACAAATTGTGAGTAATCTACACAACACTGATCATAACTTAGATTAATATCATATAATTTTAAATAAATTTTCTCACATTGTTTGTTGGCGTTGCTGTATTCAACTCGGTGCATGTTTTCAACGTTTATTTTAGTTTTTTTTTTACACAAAATATGAGCAACAACACTCACCTCAGAGATTCCAGCTACAGTATCTGCTGAGGCGATAAATACATTCCCAGATAGACCTGGAATAAAACAGAATAGAGCAAATGTTAAAAATATACATAAAAAGGACTTCATACGAGCGTTATTTTGTCTCCCAAAATTGTGACACATACGAGGGTATTTTGCCTTGAGGCCGTTCAGATTTCAGAGCTTGCGTCAGACTTCATAACATGCCTCAAAAAGTGAGACACGGTAGCTGCAGCTTGGAGTAATGGGCGTGGCAAGAGGTAGGGGCGTGGCAAGAGGTTGGGGCGTGGAAAGAGGTTTCTCATTGGTCAAAGGAGCTTCCTCCTGGCAACTGCGTTGGCCAATCAGCAGTAACCATAGTTATACGTAATTTCCTTTAGCTAAAAAAATCGTTATTTCCTTTAGAAGGAAAAAAGATGACGGGGTAATATATGTGCGATATAATTTGTTGGTCTCTTTGCTTGACATTTTTCCTTTGGTAATTATTTAATTGTTGTTGACAGACACATGTTACAGTGAGAAGAATCTATCTCTCTCTCTCTCTCTCTCTATATATATATATATATGCCTTTATACAACAAAAACATTTGCTGTACTATTATAAAAATAACATTAGTTTTACTTTGTATGTACTTTAAATGAAAGTACAAAATTAGTATGACTTAAATAGTGTCAGGAGACATTTTTATCTTAAAAAAATAATTAAAAACAAATTATTTTAATTTTACTATTACAGACATTTCAAGTATAATGCAATAAAAAACGATTAATACGAAGCATTGTTAATACAGCTCAAAATGTATAAATCAGAGAATAACAAGTATAAAATGAACAATACTAATAAATACAAAAATAAAAGTTTATGAATCAAGGTAGAAAACTGTTTTGTGATCTCATGTTTGAAAGGGTTTCAAAGTATACTGTGAGATCAGTCTTATTAAAGGTAATATAGGAGGGTTTCTTTTATTTGTGTCATGCATATAAAACTTCGGCAACATTTAATTATATTTTGTTTTTCAGAAAAATATGGGTTTTGGAAACAGTAAAATGTCAAGAGGTTCTAAATTCTAATAGGAACATCTATTTTAGGAATATCTATTTTAAAGTCAGTCCAAAATTAAATAGAAAAAGGGCAATACAAAAATAAATGTTTAAAATCTTCAAGTGATGTGTTACAAAAGTGCATTTATCACAAACAGTATGAATGTTTTTTATGATTGAACCTTAAAAAGTCGCGGTGGTGATGACGTCACGTAACCCGCGCCATACAGAAAGTTTCGAAGGTAACATACTTTTGAATGTATTCTCAATATCATTATTTTTTTTCAATGAAAGAAATGTATTTTGTCTTGTATAATTATTTGTGTAATTATAGTGATTAAGTTTATGGCTCGCTTTTATGCGGATCAAGAAGCTTTTCGCGTCCAATTGAAAAGACCTTACGGCACGCCCCCATTCCTCATGGCACGCCCCATTTCTTTCCGACCTTATGGCACGCCCATTGCTCCAGCCTGCAGTTACCTCTACTTGCAAAAAGTAAAAGATCAAACATTTTGTGTCTGTGCAACGTGTTCTAGTGACGTCTGCGCTACACCCTGGATCTCCACGAGCTGGCGCTCTCGACACACGAGACTCGCAGAGGCAGTGCGCGTGCGCGGATTGAGGGGTGCGCAGGCGCAGTGCGCACCTCGACCCGGGCCTGCAGTAGTGGAGCGATCAGCTCGTCATGGCGCGGTTCCGTGTGTTCTCGCTCTCTATCTCGCTGTTGTTTGTGGTTCATTCCGTCGTGTCGATCTCATTCTACCTGCCGGTGCGCAGCAGAAAGTGTCTGCGGGAGGAGATCCACAAAGACGTGCTCGTTACCGGAGAATACGATATCAGCGAGCAGCCGAACACGAAAACCAACCTGAAGGTGACGTCACTCGACACATCTACAGGATTAACGATTTAAATATTCACACAAACAATCATTACTCCTATAATCAACTATTAAATTACGCTTGATTGGGGTTTTTCAGTTAATCTGGGATGATTGTGGCAGTTCTGTGAGTTTAAACTCAAGGCCTTCTGTTGGTGCTACATGGCGCTTCCTGGTTGGACGGTGATTTCGTGATTTAATTAACTTCGTTTTTAACTACATTAAGCTGGTTAAATAAATCAATTGACTTATGTAAATGATATTAAGCCTTTATTTAGCAATATAAAGTGAGAAAAGAATAAACGCGGATGTAGTTAGTGTGTTTTCCTTCGGATCTCATTCACTAGTTATAACACGTCAGTCTTACTCCCATACTGGCATGTACAAAGAAACTATTAAAGCTTATAATAAGATACATGTCAGTGTAAAAATATCTAACTAAACACTTTTAATCAGTGTAGCATTCAATTATAATTTATACTTTTTTACCTTACTTTATACCTTACTTATAATAAGTGTGCAGATGTTTCATATATTAGTTTTCTGTTTGGCTTTGACTGAATATCGAAAGTTGTAACCCTGTTAGATCACAGACTCCTCTGGACACATCCTCTATGTGAAAGAAGATGCAACCAAAGGCAAGTTTGCCTTCACCACGGAGGACTACGACATGTTCGAGGTGTGCTTCGAGAGCAAGTCACCTATGGGTGAGTGTTTCACACACCTGCAGACTTCTCAAACTGATTTGACTTTTTTTCCAATCATATGTTCAGCTTAAAGTGATACTATGATGCTAGATTAATTAAAAATTGATTCTGAATTAGCTCTGATATTATGTATGATTTCAGAATTCATGATGGTTACATTTTTCTTTGTTTTAGGAACTGGAAGAGTTCCTGACCAACAGATCAACTTGGACATGAAGCACGGTGTTGAGGCCAAAAATTATGAAGAGGTTTGATTGCATTGTTTTCTCATGCCCTTTTATTTGATTTGCTATTTTTTATCATTTGCCATTCACCAAGGCTTTTATTTGATCTAAAACACAGTAAAACCACAATATGAAATATTACTACTGTTTTACATTTAAATGTAATATATTTCCTGTGATCAAAGCTGTATTTTCAGCATCATTACTCCAGTCTTCAGTGTCACATGATCCTTCAGAAATCATTCTAATATGATGATTTGCTGCTCAAGAAACATTTCTGATTATCAATAGCTATGCTTCCATTCAAAGTTGCAAATTTAACATTAAGCAAAACTGGAATATTGCAAAAACATTTGAGAATTAAGCACATTTTTCATCCCATGTGAATATTGCCACTTCCTTGGAAATTGGCACAAATATCAGAAATAAAAGTGGATGTTGCTTCAAGCTCATTTTTCCTACATCGTAAATGATTTCGGATGAATGCGTCTCCGGGCGCACAGACGAAACCCAATCCAAGCTGTCATGTTATCTTGCATTCGGATGCCTGATGTTTGTGAACACACTCATGTGAGACGCTTCTGGGAGGGAATTTAACCAAATTAGAGTTTGGCTCAGGCATTTCAGAAAGATCAAACCAACATCTGAGATGCTGTGCAATGAAATCACTCATCTGGTTAGTCCAGTTATCCAATCACATTGAGGCAAAGTCACACAAGTTTTTATAAATGTATTTCCATTGAGTTATGAGCATGTCGTCTGATCAAATAAAGTTAACCATCTCAATTAAGCGCATACTTTTTTATGTGTATTTTCAGAATTTATGCACATCTTGGCATTTCATCCAGCATTTTTTATGTGATAACACTAAATGCACATATGTGGATGGAAACAGTTGTGCTGCTTAATATTTTGGAAACTGTTAGACGTTTTTCAGTATTCTTTAATGAATAGAAAGTTCAAAGAACAGCATTAGTTTGAAATAGATATATTTTGTAACATTATAAATGTTTACTTCCACTTTTGATTAATTGAATGCATCCTTGCTGAATAAAAATACACATTTATTTAAAACCTCAACTTTTGAACGGTAGTGTACATTGCATTTGAAAATGGTCTACCCCTACTTTTGCTGTCAGATTTCTGATTGTGATTCTGATTGTGCCGCTTTGTTCAGATTGCCAAGGTAGAGAAACTGAAGCCCCTGGAGGTGGAGCTCCGTCGGCTGGAGGATCTTTCTGAGTCTATTGTCAATGACTTTGCCTACATGAAGAAGAGAGAGGAGGAGATGAGAGATACTAATGGTAAGAATAAACCCATTGAAGTTTAGTTCCAGCTCTAAGCAAGATTGGATAAAAGTAGGGATGCCCCAGACTAAAGATTTTTATAGGCGACTAGTATTCGTTCATTAAAGCCTTTAGTTGACTAATCGGATGTTAATATGAATTTAATTTCATAAATATATACTGGGGGAATGCTAAACCATAATGAGCACTATAGGCCAAATATATAGCATATTCCATGCTCAAGCACACTCATAAAGCTGGCTGAAAAGCACAGGCAAAAGTAATGATTATGAGTGTGTCGGGAAAAAATGTAAGGAGACATTTGAATTTATTAATATTGATTATAATATTGAACTTGTGTTTTCTGAGTTAGTGTCTGCTGACTCATCTCCGCTGTATAGTGGATGCACCTTCATAGACAAATGCACCTTTCATACGGATTACATAATCAGAGAGTATTCATTTTTGAATTTGAATTGTTTTTTTTTTTTTTTAAGTAGACATTTCAAGCTTTCTGCAGACATATTTCTCATGTCTGTGAGGCAAGTGGCCTATATTTTGAGTTTCGGTTAATTTTTATGACGCGCTGCTGTTCCCGGAGACGTCAGAATGCCCATCCTACAAAAGCACTATGTTGTTATTGTGAGTTTGCACAGATAAAAGTAGATTAAAGTTTTGAATGATGTATTACTCTTATTTGTATGGCCAAAAATGACGGATTAAGCAGTAATTGATCGCGCCGGCGCCTCCATGTCAATGGCAGTAAGCGCACTATACTTTGACTTCCAACATCCGCACAAACACTTGGTTATGCACCTAATAACATCACACATTTATCCAGGTTAGCGTTAAAGTGATTGGCCATGTTCAGTTGCTACTTACCTACATGTTTCAAATGATAAGCCATATTTGAGGTTAATGGATGATAGTGACCGTATGGATTTCCTGCCTGAAATACTGTAATTACCGCAAGGACCCGCCGTTAACCATCTGTCCCTCATGGATTGAGTGATTTTGCCTCTTTCTGTGCAGTTTTTTTTTCTTTTCTGCAACTAAACGACAAATCAAATATTGTTCGACTAAGCCTCTTCTCGTTGACTTATTAGGGGGCAGACCTACATAAGAGTGTCCTCTAAATGAACCAATATAGATGTATGTGCAGTATTTTGTGTATGAATCGTTTTTGAAATCCTGTCGTGTTTTGCAGAGTCCACCAACACACGCGTGCTGTACTTCAGCATCTTCTCTATGTGCTGTCTGATCGGGCTGGCCACGTGGCAGGTCTTCTACCTGCGCCGTTTCTTCAAGGCCAAGAAGCTCATTGAGTAAAATCTGCCTGTACAATCAGGGACCCAGAACTACTTCCTGACATCAGAACCTCCGGCCCCTGACATTTGCTTTGCCTCGGCGATCCGTTCAGGTCAGAGGCGACCTGAAGTTTATCGGGAGTGGACATGCATCAGGGAATTCTCTGGGAAGCGATTGATGCTTGACGGCCAAATTCTTTCAGTGCGTGTACATTTTTGATACAAGCTTGCTCAGTATCATTTGGAAAAAAAACACCCTTTCAATTTTTTTCGGCTTTCTTTTTTTTGTATTTATACTAAATGACAGCACAAGCCCCTATAACTGATAAAAGATTCGCTTCTGTGAGAGAAACCTTGTGGTCATCTGTCGTTCATTGAATGTTTGTGTTAATAATTGCTGTAATTATTATTTTGGAAGGATAGAATGATTGTGTCAGCCTTTAGTCACGAAGTTCTCATGAACTGATGAGTTAAGCTGTCTTTCAAACACAAGTAGAAAGACTTGTGTTTGAAAATGCAAGGCCATTTTGTCAAAATGAAGTCCCACTCACTGCAAGTGAACAGAGCGAACGCACATCAGAGCTTCAAGCTGACATATTCCATTCTGACTTTGAGAAGTGTACTAATTTTTTTTAAAGCAGTTTTATTTTTTGGGGGGCATAATCTCATTTTAGTTTGTTCATGGGAAAGCCTGAGTTAATCTGTAATTAAAGTCTTTATTTGTTGATTGTTAGTCATTGTTAGTTTCTCCACAGGCGTACGTATACATGTTCGATCCAACAGAACTGCAGTGGGCTTGAGGTTAAAGATGTGTAAATGCCATCATTGCTGCCCCATCAACTCTGGTGTCTTTAATGGTTTGATTTGTTACAGAATCTACCCGTATTTGACAGATCAAACCAGACTTTCAGTTTTGGATTTCCTCTTCCTTTCAAATGCTTTTATGGAATAGTGGTACACGTGTCCTGGGTGGAAGGTTTGAATCAGATTTATTATTTGCTACCAGTGGTTTAATTATTTGCTCCAGTGTTCAAACTTTTTCAACAGCAATGGTTTTCTTCTGATTAATTTTGGTGAAAGTGGATTTCAGAAATATAATTGGCTTGTCATTCAATAAAAATTGTTAGTAAAGTATTTTGAGTGTTTGTCAGTTATTAATGAAAAGTTGTGATGTAAACTCAGACATGCCAATCATTATCATCTGAGAGAATCTGATTTTAATAGACTAAATTAAAAGATAATCTAAAAATATTTGAAGGTTGTTGGGTAAATCCTATTCCAACCTATATATTTACACATTTTGAATAAAGACTATTAAACGCAAAGTTCAGCATATATGATCATTTCAGATACAGGTTATATTTAGTCACATAACAGTATTAAAATGATAAAACAGTGCATCATGCATAATATTTTAATAGGCTACTTGGTGGGTACATTTTTGTGAGAAGATCATAATGAGATGATTAACATTAGGAGCAATACAACGAAAGAACCCTACTTTTTCTTTTAATTGGTTGCATTCGATTCCACAGAGTGTTAAATGTTTTCTTGATCATATTAGAGTGATTTCTGAAGGATCATGTGACACTGAAGACTGGAGTAATTATGGAATAAATTACATCTAAAACATTTTATTTTTTATTTATACTGTATTTTTGTGCATTTATGCTCATATTTAAGTCTTACCAAACTTTATGAACGGTAATGTATAATAAAAATCATAAACCACATTAATATAGCACCACATAATATATACTGAATATTAAAATGGTAAATAGCATACAGTGCATTATGCATACTATTCTAATAGACTATTTGTTTAATTTTACATGCAGAAAACTAATTTAATCCCTTTATAATAAAATAGATAATACTTATTTAAAGAGTGCTATTGTATTAGCTGATTTGGATTCATAGCATCATACAATTAATGTTTTAATAGCAAATGTACATTTGGAAACGTGATAAGATTTATTATTATTTATTTATTTAGCAAATAATGTTGCTGGATATAATATTTATTTACATGGGTATTGAGATGATAGTGAGTGTTGATATTATTATTATTTATTTAGCAAATAATGTTGCTGGATATAATATATATTTACATGGGTATTGAGATGATAGTGAGTGTTGATATTATTATTATTGATTTATTAAGCAAATAATGTTGCTGGATATAATATATATTTACATGGGTATTGAGATGATAGTGAGTGTTGATATTATTATTATTGATTTATTAAGCAAATAATTTTGCTGGATATAATATTTATTTACATGGGTATTGAGATGATAGTGAGTGTTGATATTATTATTATTGATTTATTAAGCAAATAATGTTGCTGGATATAATATATATTTACATGGGTATTGAGATGATAGTGAGTGTTGATATTATTATTATTTATTTAGCAAATAATGTTGCTGGATATAATATATATTTACATGGGTATTGAGATGATAGTGAGTGTTGATATTATTATTATTTATTTAGCAAATCATGTTGCTGGATATAATATATATTTACATGGGTATTGAGATGATAGTGAGTGTTGATATTATTATTATTATTATTTATTTAGCAAATCATGTTGCTGGATATAATATTTATTTACATGGGTATTGAGATGATAGTGAGTGTTGATATTATTATTATTGATTTATTAAGCAAATAATGTTGCTGGATATAATATATATTTACATGGGTATTGAGGTGATAGTGAGTGTTGATGTGGATGGACGGTTGGTGGGGCTGTAACAACACACAGATCGCCGTTCAACAACAGAAGAAGAAGAGCAGGACTCACGACCCGGAGGAGGTTTCTGTGGTTCCGTGAGTGTTGAAGCTGTCAGGAGAGAAACTCGCTCTGAATCAGCGCTGATCTGAGACACAAGTGAAAATGCCCGGCGCTGATAAAGAGACGGATCTGTCCGAGCGCATCGAGTCGTTTCTGTCCGAGCTGAAGCGCTGCGGCAGCGGAGCAGGATCCCTCCGGGGCTCCGCGGAAACTGCCCGAGAAACGAGCGCTTTACTCCGCAGAATCACCGCTCAGGCTCGCTGGAACAACGCCGGTGAGTGTTGTTCCCTTAGATAGACTGTAAAAAATATGTTGTTCCAGATGCTGGTCGTATGTTTTGTCTTGTCTTCATTTTGTTTTTTAAATGAGCGCACAGCGCATAATACCAACTACAATAATAACACTAATAAAGTAAACAAAAGCAAATAAATACAACCTTGCTCTCCTATGACACCATTCATTGTGTACGGTATTTTTTAGGTTGTCACGGACCCCGAAATACAATCATGCTCGTGTGAGGGACCCCCTTTCTAAAATAAAGTTCAGCTATATGTTAATGTATAGAAATTCCATATATAGGAAGAAAAATTTATTAATATTATTGTTTATTTAATATAATTATACATTTTATTTGAAAAGTATCTAGTTTCTATTTAGTCACATTAAGTTATTTTCTTTAGTCTACTGTATGTATTATTTAATTAATTATTTAATTTAGCTTATTTATTTTAGTCTACTTTTTTGTTTATTTATTAAAATCGTTTTTTATTATCTATTTATTTTCATCAAATGTTTATTTATTTTAGCCTATTCTTTGTTTTGATTTCTTTATATTCTATCTTAATTGTATTTATTTAATAGGGATGCACCGATAAGAACATTTTGGCCGAGACCGATAACTGATAATTCTTTATGTTTGAAAGCCGATAAATCGAAATCCAAATTTTTATATAATTTTTGAGAGCCTGATTACAAAAACAAAGTCTCGCCATTAAAAGCACACAAATATAATATCTCATAATAATTTTTAATGTATGACAGACTTGCGTTGCACATTGCACTGAACTGTGTTTTTCTTTTTCAAGTGATTTTTAATCATATTTCAAGCAATTCAAAAACCCCTCATGGCGAACAGCACATCTGAAGTGTCTCAGCTGAAGGAAATCCACTATTTATCAGCAAAACTGTATTATCGGGCCGATAACGATAACATTAAAAATGAACATATATCGACCGATACCGATATGGTGGCGGATATATCGTGCATCCACATATCTTATTTCTACATTTTTAAACATTTCCACCGACACCCTAGCACTGTCAGGACCCCAGCCTGAAGTCTCTGCTGTCCTTTTTCAGGTGAGCTGATGGAAATCATCCGGAAGGAGGGCAGGCGGATGACAGCCGCGCAGCCGTCCGAGACCACCGTCGGTAATATGGTCCGCAGGGTGCTGAAGATTATTCGAGAAGAATATGCGAGGTGAGACACTCAGGCTGTTTCCAAAATAGCCCTTATAACTTCATTCCCTCTTCCCTTCCACTGAGACTCCTTCACTTCAGCTCAAACTGCTAAACACGCTTTATTATGCATGCTAGACAAGTCATTTGGTGGCCATTTTGTAAAGAAAAACTACGCGCCTGAGCACATACGTATTCAAACGGGCTTGCCTATATACTAAACACGTAATGCTTACATGCATGCCATCACCATTCTCACAGATTCACATTTTTGAAGTTTACACGAAAACCAATTTGAAAACCTATTTCAAAATTGTTGCCATTCAATTGAACGGACAGAACATTTGAATGCCTGAATATTTATTGATTTTTCTCTTTGAAGTCATTTGTCTCTTTCTGAACTATTGTGTATTTTTCTAAGCCGTTTAATCAAAACCCATCACAGTATCAGTGGAGATTACAGACTGTTGACTTTGCAGTATAATCATAATATTTGCAAAGATAATCACATGGCAGTTGTCACCTATTTGCTTGCATTAGACCCCTATATTAGTAGTCGTCCGCAAATGTTTATGCATATCTGTAAATGAAGGAAAGAAGGTAAGTCCCCTACTTTATGCAGTTGAAGCCACAACATCTGATAATAAGGCCATCATATGTAACCATGAGCACATCGGCGCTCCTCAAACCATGAGATTCATCCGCGCTGAAGCACAACTCGCATAATTACCAAAACAATATTCAGGCAAGTAGTTGTAGTTTTATGCTTCAACCACTAGAGGACATAGTGTAGCTTTAAAAAAATGAACAAGTATCATCATACAGGTTTATGAATGTGATAGTGCGTACATACCAGAATTCACATTTGTGGGTGATCCGTGTGAATCATCAGGAGATCCTGTGTCTCTCCTCAGGTCCAGAGGCAGCAGTGAGGAGACGGATCAGCAGGAATCTCTGCACAAGCTGCTGACGTCTGGAGGATCCAGCGAGGACAACTTCAGACAGCACTTTGCTCATCTCAAAGCCAACGTCATTGAAGCCATCAACGAGCTGCTGACAGAGCTGGGTGAGAATCCAGGAGAGTAATGAACTATATGTTCTGGTAATGACTGTATAACTGATGAGCTGTTTGTGTTTTTAGAGGGCACCACAGACAACATCTCCATGCAGGCGCTGGAACACATCCACTCCAACGAGGTCATCATGACCATCGGCCGCTCCAGAACAGTGGAAGCTTTCCTGAAGGACGCAGCACGGAAGCGCAAGTTCCATGTTATCGTTGCAGAGTGTGCGCCCTTCTGTCAAGTGAGTCCATGCTTGCATTCATTGTATTTTACTGAAAGATATCTCAATACTGGCAGAACACATTGCAATTAATATATCATTTATTTATATGTATTCTAATATAAAATTATAATTATTGACAAAAACAATTAGAATGTAATAATAAATAATTAACATTTTTATATTATTATTATTAGCCTATTATTATTAGGTTCTTTTCATTTATACACAATTATAATATATTATTAATAATATTTAAATGTTTATATATATATATATATACAAAATTAATGTAATAATAAATAATTTATATAATTTATAATATACATATTTATATAAATAAATATATAATTAATGGTTTATTTATATTATTTTACAACATTAAAAATTAATAAATCATATTATATAATTTAATAAAAACATACACACATATATATGTATAAACAAACAAACATCATATGGCATTAAATAGTTATTAATAAATAATAACTATTTAATACTATTAGATTGTACTATTATAATAAAAACATATATTTAAAAACATTAAAAATTAATAAATCATATTATATAATTTAATAAAAACATACACACATATATATGTATAAACAAACAAACATCATATGGCATTAAATAGTTATTAATAAATAATAACTATTTAATACTATTAGATTTTACTATTATAATAAAAACATATATTTAAAAAAATATTAAATAGTAATATCTTATAATTTGAAATAATAAATATATATAGTTATGCTATTCATATTATTTATAAAAAAAAGTTTTAAATGAATGTTTTAACAGGTTATGCGGTTAACTTCACATGTATTTTTGCAAGAGTATTTGATGATATTTTTTCAGGTCCTTGAAAATAACTTTCTAAACTCACATGAACTCCTTTTTGTCCATCAGGGGCATGAAATGGCCACAAGTCTTTCCAAAGAGGACATCGAGACAACGGTCATCCCAGACGCTGCCATTTTCGCTGTAATGTCAAGGGTCAATAAGGTGAAGTAAAAGATTGATGTGTGATACACCAGTAAAATATTTAAGATTATCCAGAATCACACAACTAAAAATATTACCGGATACATGATCATTTTGTTTCATGTTAGTCATACACAGGCTTTAGTTTCTTGATGAATGCTTGGAACGTGGTAAATGATGTGAAATGTGTGTGTGTTGTTCAGGTCATCATCGGCACACAGACGGTCCTGGCTAACGGGGGTCTGCGGGCTCTTAATGGCACACACACACTGGCTCTGGCCGCGAAGCATCACTCGACTCCGCTCATCGTGTGCGCTCCCATGTTCAAGCTCTCGCCGCAGGTATCCCACACACTTACACTCTGCGGTCAGCAGATAATAGAGGCTGTTTTGAGGTTTAACTTGGGTCTTTGTTGTTGTAGTTTCCAAACGAGGAGGACACGTTTCACAAATTTGTTTCACCACACGAAGTTCTTCCCTTCACTGAAGGTAATGACACACAGCAACATTTTACCAAATTATTTCCAATATTACACATTCAATTTAAGGGTAAAGCTGCCAAAAATAAGTAGCACACCTGTTTTTTTTTGTAAAAATGCCTATTGTCTTTTTCCTTAGTGGCAATGTCTTCATGCATTTTCTTTAATTGGATAAGCTATCAAATCATGAACGGACCAAGTGTAGCGGCCCTCTGAAATGCATTTAAATCTGATCACTCAGACTGCTTCAGGAGGGGTTTTTACCTGATCTCAGATCAATTCAGAGACATTCAATGACACATTTGTATAATAAAGTGGAGGAATTGTAGTCTCTTACTTGTCTGATTAACCAAGCTCTTTATACAACAAGCCCTAGAATTTAATAAAATAACACGCATGATACAGACCCTTAATATGATGATTTGTTAGTGGTATGTAATAGATTACACCTTCAGTAGAACATTTGCTATTGTTTGTAATGCATGTTTTGGCTGCATTTACACTGCTCTGACCGTCAGGGGTCACCAGCGTCTGGCGCTTTGAGTGCTTCAAAACAGTATTATTTTGCGGTGTAACTGGTTCAGTTTCGAAAGGTTTTGTCTCTCCCATCACTACATTAAACAGGGATTCTGCAGGTTTTATGAAGGTAAATTTAAGACTAATTAAAGAAAATTTAAGGAATAAATTGAAGGAACATATGTCAATGTTTTCTAAATGTAAATGTCTTGGAAGCACACTGAGTTGTATTGGTGACACTTCAAAGTTTGAAAATGCAGTTTCCAACAGATCTCAATTACTTTAATACATTTTAAAGAAAAAAGTTATTTTCAGTAGTTTTGTTGTTTTCCAGTACAAATATCTAAACATTCTTAAATCAAGATACATTTGCTTGAGATGCAACATGACATTAAAAATCTTGTGATCTTGAGAAAGAGATTTCATGATTAAAACAACTACTTGTTTTAAACAAACTCCAGATAATTTAGCATCTCAAGTAAATGTATCTTGATTTAAGGATGTTTAGATATTTGTACTGGAAAACAAAAATCCTGAGGAAGATGTTAATTAAAAAATATATATATTTTGCAGTGTATGCAATTTATTTCAGAGCCCTATGAATTCATTTTTTTATTAGTCAAAAGGCATGTCTAATTAATTTAAATAGAGAAACAAAATTTTACAGCAATTTATTAAAATGTATTAATTTTTAGGGCCCTATAAAATAAGTTTATTTTTATTTTTACCTGTTTCCTGTTTTATTGTTTTCCATTTTGAGTGAACTATCCCCTTTAAGTCTACTGACCCATCCTACTTATGTTTTATTCATCCAAAAGTTGACAAATTCCATGACATTCCAGATCAGTAAATACAATTTAAGAGCCGCACAAACCCTGCTAAAGCATACCCTATTTTAGTACACCCAAAAAAACTAAATGGCCTTTTTAAAACAGCATTATATGGCCTTTTGAAATGCTGTTTCTATTAAGGTGAATAACATCTGAAACGCTCTTTCTGTTTCCAGGTGAGATCTTATCTAAGGTCAACGCTCACTGTCCGGTCTTCGACTACGTCCCTCCTGAACTCATCACACTGTTCATCTCAAACATCGGTGGAAACGCTCCGTCGTACATTTATCGTTTGATGAGTGAACTTTACCACCCTGAAGATCATGAACTTTAGTCTGGAAAATAAAGAATCTCTGACTCGCATGTTTGTGTCTCACTTTGGCATTCAAAACTTTTAAAATGAGTGCGTATAATATTTAAACAAGCAAGCCACGCAGTTACGTTTATAAAGTAAAGACAACATTCATATGTGTGTGTGTATTGTTGACATTTAATACACCAAATATATTCTGAAAACAGTTTACAGAAAGTTGCATTTTATAAAATTCATTTGTTTTAAAAATTAAATCAAAACGTAAAGGCGCAAAACAAAAACGTTCAGAAAGACGTCAGAAGAGAACGGGAGCTCTGCATGAACTGTAGAAACACAGCAGCTCAGTCGCGATCACTCGCTTGAGTGTTTCTCAGCTGTGGGGAAAGAAACAGAAGTGTTACAGAAGTTTGATTGAAACGCTTCACTGCAGTCACCTGTGCGTTCGCTGTACCTGCTTTGAGTTTTGGTCCATTTCAGAGCACTTCTGGGCGGCACTGCCACAGCTGGATGGTAGAAAGTACAGTCTGCTCGCTTACACTGCGCCGCAAATCTACACGGCTGCAAAAAAAAAAAAAGGGATATGAGCATATGAACAAATACGATTATTCAAAATGCATTAAAACAAGATTCAAAAAAATCTAACATGCACAAGTTAAGCAATCTGTCCATTTTGATTTATGTTGACTTGTGTATCAGTAAAAAGTTTGGAATAAAAGATGGGGGTGGAAGACAGCATTAATTAATGCTGTATTTAATATATTTTTAAGAACCAAAGTTGTATCTGTTAACATTAGTCAATGCACTGAGAATATTATCATTTTTATTAAAGCTGCAGTCCGTAAGTTTTGCCTCTGTCGCCATCTCTGTTTGAAACCTGCAATCGCAGTTATTTGTGGAATCATCTTTACGTGGGTTGTGCATCGGTGGCTCCTCAGCGCGGATGAATCTAATGTTTTGAGGAGTGTGTGTGTCTGTCATTCATTCACCGCACCGGTGTGGATACTGTACTTCAGAATCACAGATTCTACGTCTTGGAAGTAGACATGTGCCGATATTCGGTAATGCGATATATCACGATAATGAATATGCACAATATTGTTATCGTGGGCACTTCGAAATACCGTAAATAATAATTTATTAACAAATAAATGATTTTATAATGCATTAAAGAATACTTTGCCCATCAACCGTATAAAATGCTCAACACCGCTGTATTCTGCGTCAAAGGGACACGCGCTCAGATGTAAATAAGCCCTGAGTGCATGAGAAGCACGTGGCTGAACGAGTGAAGGAGACGCACACGCTGAATGAAGTGCAGTTCACTCTCTGACAGCAGAGGGCGCTGATGGAACTGCAGAATGCAGCGGTTACCCCGGAAACCCCACAAAAGTTTTTCAAATGCTCCAAACAGCCATTCATTTTTAGTAATTTCAATGTTGTTCATCACAGCACCAAATACTTAATACTTAAAGACTTAACAGGCTATTTATTTTCAAACTTAAACATTTTTATATTTTAAATTTGGACTACAGCATGCCCTAATGATTAGACATTTTCTGATTATTTGTTATTGTTCAGTAAAACTTGAGACATAAGGCTTCATTAGTTAACATGTTAATTCATTATTACCAAACAGTTGTATTTCTTAACTAACTTTAAAAAAAACCTTTCTGTAACAAATGTAGCTATTGCTCAATCTTAGTTAATGTTACCTGTTGTTCTTTATAGCCTAATTCTTTTGCACTTAAAATTTAACTTTTATATATTTTTGGTGCATTGTATTATTGTATTTAAACATTCAGAGTTATTTTTGTTATTACAAAAAGAGTTCTTCAACCTGTTATACTATTACAACACTTTTTTTGCAACTTATTTCAATATCGTGATAATACCGTATACCGTGATAAAAGCTTCAGCAATTAATCGCAACATGAAAAATTGATACTGGCACATGCCTAATTGGAAGTATGACCAAAATCAGAATTTTCCCCGCAAAATGTCCTCTGAACAAGTAACATGTCTGCCACTTTTGTTCTGACCAACTGAGAAAAAAATTATAATAAATCGCCATACCAACGTTGATTACATTTGACTACGAGTGAATCTCCAGTTGTCACTGATGATGTCGTTTGGACCTTTCTGAATTACAATCCGCCATCAAAATGATACTTTAATGATTCCAGCCGCTGTGAGGAAAGGCTATAAATGCTCCACCACCTGCATCATCCACACACACACACACACATGATATAGCCTACCCGGGACTCCTTCTTTATGGATACAAATGTGACGAAATTACGCAAAGACAAACGGCGCCATGCTCAAATTTCCCGCGGGAACCCACCAGTACCACTCACATTATAACACATTACTACAAGCTTACCGATGTGAATCGAGCTAGGGTAAGGAGATAGTTTTGAACACAGGCTGGTTATGTACTTGCTCAACTTTTTGGTTAAAAATGATCAAAATCAATTTATGGACTACAACTTTAACATTAACAAAGGTTAATAAATGCTGTAAAATATATATTGTTCATGGTTAGTTTATGTCAGTTAATGCATTAACTAATGCTACCTTTACAATGAAACCTTATTATAAAGTGTTATCAAGAAGTCTCTTCTGCTCACCAAGGCTGCATATATGCGATTACAAATAAATAGTGAAATATTATAATTTAAAATAACTTTTCTATTGAATATATTTTAAAGTGTATTTTATTTCTGTATTTTCAGCATCATTACTCCGGTCTTCAGAGTCACATGATCCTTAAGAATTTGTGTTTCACTGATCTGTCTCCACATAATAAACATAATACATCCCTCAAAGGGAAACAGGCTGCTGTAAAACTCACTTTAGGGTGGTAGAACGGACAGTCTAGCTTTTTACACTCTGGGAAGAAACGGCACACGCTGCTGGCTGGAGCTGGAGCTGAAGCTACAGGGTCAGAGGTCACAAGGTCAAATGTCAGCGACATTGTATCAAAGTGCACATTCCCATGTACTTTATTTTTGTCTTACACACCTGCTCTCGTAGGGTTGCCGTTGACTCTTCGGCTGACGTGTGTGAACGGACAGTCTGCTTTGGTGCACTTTGCATCAAACTTACAGTTTGGATGAATAAACAGACACTTGTCTGCAAATTTACAGTTGGGAAACAGTCTGCAACAACCAAAAACAATGTATTCACATAATATGCATTACTACAAAAATATTACAGTCACAGCAAAATAACTAGTGGTGAAACATTAGATTTATCCTAAAGAAAACACGGGAAAGAATGGGATTTTGTTGCTTGCGGTTGGCATCTGCCCTTTTGGTTCACATGGCCTTCAACATGTTCTCTTGATAAAAAATAAGGCAAAAACACTGAATAATCACTTTGTGGGACAATCAAAATATGTTTTGACTAGCTGGCAGTCAGACACACAAAGATAACTAATGAAGTAACTGTGGCGAAAGTGTTGGGTAGATTCCAGGAAGAGAAAAGGGAGGAGAGCACCTGCAAATGAGATCGTTGGTTAAAACTGTATAAAAGTGTGAGTTGCACAAGTGATATGATCAGATGTCCAGCAGACATCTTGGCTTTGTTGCTTTGTCCAATCAATTCTAATTTTGACTTACACTACCTGTTCGTGAAAGGGATAATTCAACCAAAAATGAAAATTACCCCATGATTTACTCACCCTTAAGCCATCCTAGGTGTATGACATTTTTCTTTCAGACGAATACAATTAGAGTTATTTAAAAAAAAATGTCCTGGCTCTTCCAAGCTTTATAATATAATGGCAGTCCAAAATTTGAAGCCCGAAAAAGTGCATCCATCCATCATAAAAGTAATCCACATGGCTCCGGGGGGTTAATAAAGGCCTTTTGGAGTGAATCAATACTTTTGTGTAAAAACCAAACATATTTAACATGTTATGAAGCAAAAAATCTAACTTCTGCCAGATCGTCTCCGTAATCAACTTGCTCAGGAAGTGTAACACCTCTCGCAGTTCAAAAGTTGAATGCAGAAGGCATTCTGGCAGAAGCTAGATATTTTACTTTATAACTGTGAATGATATACGTTATGTTAAAGATTTTTCTGTGTGGATCACTTTTATAATGGATGGATGCACTTTTTGGGGATTTCAAATTTTGAATTAAAAGCTTGGATTAGCCAGGACATATTTGTATATAAATAAATAAATAAATATTGTTTTCGTCTGAAAGAAGAGAATAGTTAAGACAGGTTTCTTAGAGGATGTTCACATATGAGTCTCAGTGCTCATGGCATAAGATGCTGAAATGGTCTTGAAATATATTGTTTAATATTCCTTGTTTAAGTAATTTTTACGGCCAAGGCACATGCAAAATAAAGGGGCGGAGCCTGGTTGAGTTGAGCCGGGTACACACTGCGATTTATAATAGTCCTTTAAGATTGTTTCTTGTCAGACTGTACGAACATGATCCCCTCTGTAAGCCATGTCACACTGTAAGATCTAAGTTGTACGATAAAATGGACGCACGCAAGAAAACGTGTCTGGAGTTTTATATCATCAATGAATGACGCGTTCGATGATGGTGAGCTGCATTACACGCGGGATTGAAATGGTGGCTACTAAGAAATCTCTAGTGCTCATTTTGGTCATAGTTTGTCTTGAAAAACGAAGATAATTTGATGGTCGTCGTAGGAGAAGTCACACTGCAGGACTGTGCGCCAAATCTTCTGACACTGCCAGAATTTCGTCTGAGATCAACTTTGATCGCAACGGTCATTAATTGGCTGCCAGTGAACGTGTCAAACTAACGATCAAAGACTTCAGATTTTAGCCTAGGATCAGAGGAATCTTTTAGGATTTGCAAAATTAGTCTCAGATGGCAAAATCGTGGCCAAAAATCACACAATGTGCACCCGGCTTTAGTAGTGTGTTGACACAGTTATGGTCAACATGACATTTCCAAAGTTGGAAGCGGTTAACCAATCACAGCATACTGGTACAGCCAACCAAATGGAGTACATTTTGGAAGGAGGGGCTTCATAGAGCCAGGAACTAAATAGAGCGTTACTGACAAACTGGGAAGAGAGGAGCTGCAACAATGTAAAATAAGGGGAAAATTTGTTTTTTGAACACTCAAGCATTAAAACCTATTCTTAGTAGAGCCCACAAACAAAATCAAGACTTTCTAAAAGGGCATAATATGGCATGTTCTCACTTGCACTGTGTGTTGGGATGGTGGAACAAACACTCGTCTCCGCTCTTGCACGCAGGCCAGAACTTGCAGCGTTCTGGAAGTTTCTGCCGTTTAGCCTGAACCTGCTCTACGTCCATGTCCTCCACCTCATTCATCTCTCTATCTGCAGGAGAAAGACAGAATGAGAGTGAGCAGGGCACAAATCGGAGAGGAATGCTGACTACAGCTAGAGTAAATCATGAGTCACATGACTATATTACAAGAATGGTCCAGGTTTATTATTAAAAAAATTAAGCTGGCATAATGCCCATTACCACAGAAAAATAATGAGCAATAACCCTAACTTGTGTGTTATATTAAACATTTCAGGTGTTAAATTTAGCAGAAAAAAATAACTATTGTGATATACACTGTTACGGCGGTACAAGACACAAGATCCCCAAAACACGAGTATCTTCGTCTTACCGCCAGCGCTTATAAAGTCAGTGCCGAGTCTGAGGTGGATGGAAGGTTTGGGTCTGTTATTTTCCGGAAGGTCAGAGGTCGCGTTGAACTCGTCCTCAGGCTCCATCTCCTGATCTGTGCGGTTGGCTAACGGACTGGGGACTCCATCCAATGTCACAATGAACTTTGGACTCGAGCCACCCGGGACCTCCGCTTTCTCTCTGTGCGGGAAATGAACCAGATATGAGCAAGTACACTACCGTCATTTTATGAAATGAAATGGATAGTTCACCAAAAAATTTACATTTTGTCTTTTGACTGCCATAGTAGGAAAAAAAACTGAGGAAGTCAATGGGTGCCATCAACTGTTTGGTTACCAACATCCTTCAAAATATCTTCTTTTGTGTTCAACAAGAGATAGAAACTCATACAGGTTTAAAACAACATGAGGTTGAGTAAATAATGCCAATTTTCATTTTTGGGTGAACTATCACTTTAATACTTTTTTCAGTAAGGAAGCATTAAACTGATCAAAAGTGACAGTAAAGACATTTCTGTAATAAACTATTTCTATTTCAAATAAATACTAATGCAAACTTTTTTTTTTTTTTTACTATTTTCTTTGACTATTCGTAAAAATGTATTGTGGTTTTTCACATATACATTAAGCAGCACAACTGTTTTCAACATTAATAATAATACATGGCAAATAAAGCAATTCATCATATTAGGATGATTTCTGAAGGATCATGTGACACTGAAGACTGGAGTAATGATGCTGAAAATTCAGCTTTCCCATCACAGGAATAAATTACTATTTAAAATATACTGAAACACTTATTTTAAATTGTAATAATATTTACTGTTTTTAATGTATTTTGATCAAATAAAAGCAGCCTTGGTGAGCAATAGAGACTTCCTTTTTACATTAAAATATTACCAACCTCAAACTTTTGAACAATACTATATGGATACATATGTGGATCTGAATGTTGTTTTTGATTAAAACTGTCTGTCTTACCTGGGCTGCACCATTCGGGATGTGGTGGGCGGGTCTTCGGTCTGACTGACAGGGGTAAGCCTGCTCCTGACTGGTGGAGTCTGTTCCAGCTCTGGTTTCCTCATGATGAATGAACGCGTGTCCAGGGCCTTGAGTCTCGCCGCCTCTAAGACCTGCAGCTCTGAACCAAAACAACCACAAATCTTACAGAGTTAGTACACTACGGTTCAAAGTTTTTTTATGCTTTGGAAAGTCATTCTATGCTGATTTGCTGCTCAAGAAACATTACTTATTATCAATGTTTAAAAAACTGTGCTGCTTAATATTTTTGTGGAAATCTTGATACTTTTTTTCACCCAGGATTTATTGTATTGTAATAATTTAGAAGTCTTCACTGTCACCTTTGAACAATTTAATGCATCCTTGCTGAATAAAAGTAAAAAACAAACCCCCCCAACATTTTAAATGGTAGTGTATATTCAAATAACTAAATGGCACATAAACAAACTGGTTAGTGGCTTTATATGTTGCTCAGATGGTCTCTTCCTGTCTACGTGGGTGGTTTTCCCACTCAAGCTGCATATTAAGGACTGGCTACATGAGACTACTGAGCATCACAGAATGTGACTGAATGACATCCATAGTACAATTGACCTATCGGTAAGCCCCTCCCCTCGAACACAGACGAGCCAATGGCAGCTGAGTATTAGTTGTGCTGGGATCAGAACTCGGACATCTTTAGGTTTCAGCCCCATAGAGAATCATTGGAAAATCTGAAGCTCTCATCGGTTTAGTGGTGTTTATGCTACAAAAATGGTAAAACTATGTGTCTGGGGTACTGTAACACTGATTCCAGGTATCCTGAGAGAATATTCTGGTTGTCATACTCTCATTAAGTTACGATTAAAGTCCCTGCTAACGTACAAACCGAAATAACTAACTGTTCTCATGTCTTGTAACGTTAACAGTGTAGGTCAAAAACATACATTTCTGTGAGTTTAGATATGTTTAAGGTCTACATTATCTGTCTTACTAAGGAGGGACTCCTATTTTGATGGGTATTATGGTCTACTGAGTGATGCGGGGAGTGAAAGGGAGAGCTCGCACTCGCAGTTTATCGGAGTTGTTTTGCAGATACAAAGTTTACAGTTTATTAGCACCCCTGAAAGCGCATAAGGTGTGTATATGTTTGTTTACTGGTAGTTGTATGAGTGTTTTTGTGTAATTTGCTGTTCATGTTAATGATAATGCAACGGAGTTTGTGAATGAGATGTTAATGCACACTTCTAATGCTTTGTTTGTTCAGCTCTTAGTGATTTTTTTGTTGTTGAGTGAAAACAGACGCAATAAACCTAATAAACCATGATTTAAGTTTGGCCATCAATCGGAGGGGGTCCGCTACATTCTGTGTCCAAAAACAACTTAGGATAAGTTTTTCACACTGACACTGTCATTGTAAGACTGTTAGCAGCCGATAGGTCAATTAAGATGTACTTTGCTATTAAAAGGTGAAAAAGAGGTAATATTTCTCACCGTAGTCACCGAGCTGCTCTTGGCTGTCCTCCTCTGGAAGCTCCAACTGCAGACGAGATGCTATAGCTCTGGATTGGGCTGCAGAACAGATGAGAAAGAAATGTTTGGTCTGATTTCTAATTCCTTCTGACGACACTATTTCTTTAAGTAACAGATGCTCACTGTTGTGCAGTGTGTCCTGGGGTGTGAGAGCATGCAGGTGCTCCTGGACCAATCGGATTGCAGCCATACTCATCTCGTCACTTGCCGAACGTGTCCGTGGCGCTACAGGAACCGTCTGCCGCTGGGGAACTGGACAGGAGAATACAGACCGAAGTTACATTAACTAGAACTACTAAAAACATTTGTGTTAATTGAAATAAAGCTGAATATTAGAATTTTAAACTTCTTGATTTTGTTTTTGGGCTCTACTAGAATAGGTTTTCATGCTTGAGTGTTCAAAAGCATATTTTCACATATTTTACATTGTTGCAGTTCCTCTTTTTCCAGTCTATCTGTAAAGCTCTGTTTAGTTCCTGTACCTTCTTCGGAAAAGTGCAATGTGCTCTGATTGGTCGGCTGGACCAGTGCGTTGTGATTAGTCAACCGCTCCCAAAGTGTTTGGGAAATGTCACACCCTTAACATAACGTGAGTTTCAACACACTACTCAACCGGGCCCTGCCCTTTATTTTGCGCATGCCTTGGGCGGAAGTATTTAAATGAGGAATATTATGACGTGTAAATTCTTGGAAGAAAACTCCTTTAGACTGACTTTGTGCTGTGGAAATTTGCAGACCTTTTTATGATCAAACAGCAACATTACACACTAAAGAAGATGAACATGTTGAAAAGTATAATAGGACCCCTTTAAATTAAACAAAAATGAGAAAGGTTGCCTTGGGAAATAACACTAAAATTACAAATGACAAATATATAAAAACTAAAACTGAAATATAAATAAATTAAACCTAAATAGTAATATGAAAAATACAAAAGCACATTACTAAAAAATTATAACAAGCAAATTCAAAATATTAATAAAAAAGGATAACGTTATAAATAATAAAATATAATAATAAATAATATAAATAATAACTGATACAGACAGATCAACTCTCAAATATTTGAGTCAATAGTTCATGTTTCAGTTTAATAAATGCACTGTGTTGAGTTAAAACAATTATTCATTGTATTATACGCATATGCATAACCTGTGTATGTAGTAGTCTTGTTGATGGATTCCTGAGCTTCTGAGATTGCTTTGAGGATCAGATTTTTGTTGGCTTGTTTGGCTGGTGGAAGAGAAGGCCTGTAAAATACACAGTTTTGTTAGGAGTTAACAATCAATCTAGGCAATAACATCATTATCATTATTTCAAATATGTTTTTTTTTTCATTATTTCACAGAGGGACATACTTGCGTTCAGGTTTCGATGGCAGAGACACTTTGCTGGCCATACCGTAGTCCTCCTCATCTTCATCCTCCTCCTCATCCAGATCTTCAGCCTCCTGCCCGCGGTCATGACCTCTGTGAACCCGAACCACTGAACTGGCCACGGGTGCCTTTCGTTTCCGGTACAAATCCTGCCGGCAGAATGACATTCATCAAGGTGATGAGCTGTAGCATCAGTGCAGGACTGAACTGATGCGAATCGAAATTCACTCACCCTGCTGCTCTCTGCTGAGCTCCTGTAGCCCCGCCCATGGCTGGAGCCTGACCTTTCTTGACCTCTCGTGACGTCTGTGGACCTGTAAGCGTCCGCCGTCCGTCTTGAAGACTCCACCGCTGGCCGAGGCCTCTCTGCTGCCGATCGGCTGTATAAAGCCTGTGTGTGACCCGAGGTCAAGCTCTGCTCCAGGGGGTCATAGCCAATGAAGTCATCGTCCAGGTCAGGCTTGATGTCAATCACAGCTTCAGCCGATGCCTCCATCAGTGGTTTGACAGCAGATGTGAGTCTGGAGGGTCTTTCAGAAGCGACTCTCCTACTAGACAACACAAAAACTGCTGAGTTTGTAATATTTGGCAAACATGATTAAGTCAAATAAAATAAAAAATTTAATATTGGGGAAAAAAAACGCCATTGCGATTTTTCACTATTTTTCTGCGACATGCGTATATTGTGACATGAAAAGATACAGAAATCATTCTACAGTGAGTTTTAAAATATTGACAAACTTTCTGGCTATGAAGTGAACGTGTTTTTTGTAGTTGAAAAATATAATGATCATGTTAGTTGATCTATAATGCGTAATGTCGCCATGTTAGTTTGCGCCGCAGTTCAGAGATTCGGATCTGTCGGATTTACAACACGTCATTCATCCACTTCTCCTGAAATACATGAAACTAAGTGGCTGGTAAAGTGGGAGAAGAATAGAGTAACTTAGAGTAACTCTAACTCTGTAGTTACTTACACAATGTGTATCTGATATGATTACATCACGTTGTCAATGGATTATTATTGCTGCTTCCACAGACACCACTGTGTATTTTACAAACTATAAATGCATTGTTTTGCTAGTACTTGTGTATTTAAATGTGTGAAATGTAAAATAAACCTTATGTGGTTGAAAACATTGAATAGTTGTCATCAAGCGCTATCTCTGGCTCAGTGCCAGCCAAAGTGTGAAAGCATTATGCACTCGCACCAATACGAACATTTCCGTGTGGCATTTCAAAAAATGGTCGTGGTCTAGAGCCCTGTAACATTTATATTTATATTTATATAAACCATCAAGCTATTATTTTGATGACCTGCCAGTTTCAGAATGATGGCATATCATGTCCTGATATCAATGTTATTTTGACATGTCCCAAGTCAAATTCACAGTGAATCGCTGATCAACTCATGAGAATACCTTGCACGGTTCTCGTGGGCGGAGCTCGAGACACGGCCCTCCACCTTATCAGAGCGAGAGCTGGAAACGGCGAGAGCGCGAGGCTCCGCCCCCCTCCTTTTGCTTTCTACTGGGATGCTCGTCTCTGAGTGCACAACGGGTGGACTGACAGATGTGGGCTCTGGAAAAGAAAAACAGTTAACTTAAAAATATGCACTATGGGATGCAACAAGTCACATGATGTGAGTGCAAACAACGCTCCAAAACATGAATCATACCAACTGCAACTGATCTCAGCTTGTCCAGAACACCATGTAACCTACAACACACACACACACAAAGTTGTTTTAACCTTTGCTTTACTGGGTTTAAGCAGCAAAACTGTTTTCAACATTGATGATAAGAATCAACATAGAATGATTTCTGAAGGATCATGTGACACTGAAGACTATAGGAATGAAACTGAAAATTCAGCTTTGACATCACAGGAATAAATTACATTTTAAAATATATTCAAATAGATAATAAACATTTTTTATTGTAATGATATTTCACAATATTTCTGTATTTTTGATCAAATAACCTTGGTGAGCATAAGAGATACAATCCTTACAGACACAAACCATCACAATCTAGAGAGGGAGACTTTCACCTACCATACGGTGAACTTGATGGTATTATTGCCTAGAAACAAGGACAGATCGTCCGCCATCTGCTGCGGGTTCTTCTTATTGGCCACCATGACCATGATGTAATCCGGAAGCTCCTCGTCTGACGGAGACAAAGGATCAAATGTTTAATCCAGTGAACCATCATATTAATGCAGAAACTGTTTCACACAGTTATAACACAACATCATTTTTAGACATGGAAGAATTTACTGCTAATTTAAAGGGATAGTTCACCCAAAAATGAAAATTGTCATTTTCAGAACACAAATGAAGATATTTTAATGAAATCTTTAATGAACACTTTCAAGACCCAGAAAGGTTGTAAAGTCATCGTTAAAATAGTCCATGTGACTCCAGTGGTTCAACCTTAATTTAATTATGCAACAAGAATATTTTAGTTTGATTTTGTGCACAAAAGATAACGACTTCATTCAACAATTTCGTTCTAGCCTGTGTCAGACTCCTATGCAGTTTCTGTTTTAGACAGTGCAGCGCTTTCGAGTTCTACGGCAGCCGATGCTATTCACATGAGCAACACGACACATGCGTGTGCTGTATTTACAACATCAAAAGCATAGGAGACTGACACAGGCTAGAACAAAATGGTTGAAGTCGTTACTTTGTGACGAAAAAGTGTTCTCGTAATTTCATAAAATTAAGGTTGAGCCACTGGAGTCACATGGACTATTTTTAACAATGTCTTTCCTACCTTTTTAGGCCTTGAAAGAGTTAATTAAATCGCTGTCTACGGAGGGGTCAGAGCGCTCTCAATTTCATAAAAAATATCTCCATTTGTGTTGTGAAGATGACAAAATGTTCAACTATGCCTTTAACCATGAATAATGATGATTACAACTAATTTGTTTAAGTTATTCCTGCTTTCTCAGGTTAATCTGCACTTATATTTTACTTAATGCTACTAATTTTGCCCGCTTATTTACACTATTGTAATTTGACATGGCAGATTATCTCTTTGCAATACATAATAAAGTTTCTGTCATGTCAGTCAAGGTGCAAGAGTGAAATCGTAAGCATCACTGCGATCTGATTCTCTAGAAAACTTACTGTTTTGCAGACAAGATTTTCCTGTTACATTTTTTCTGCAGCAAACACACTACAAATAACTAATAAAAACACAATACAGTTGATGAAAACTACATCCTGTTGATCAGGACTGGTGTGAAATCTTACCCACATAAGCGCCGAGCTCCTGCAACTTTCCTTTGATCGCGGCCTGAAACACATTACATTACATTATTACAGGAGAAAATGTAAACTTTGTCTCCACTGATACACTAGTATTAAACAAACACACAATAACTGACATAGCACTGAGGTGGTGCTTTTGTACAAGTGATGCCCTCAAATGACAATAACTTAGAAACATATCATAGTACTGAGAGCTTATATAACATAGTATTTACATTGTACACTCAACGTCCTTCAAATAACACTATGATACTTAGTGAAGATATGATATCAAAACACACAACAATAACCCGAACAAACTCTTTACTCTATTTTAAAATACAGCAAACATTCCAAACACTTTCAATAAAAGAGAAACGTTGATAAAAGACAAAAAACGAGCAATAACGTACACACGCACAAACACACTGGAACTGTTATGTAGGTAAGCTAGCACGCTAAACAACGCCGAATGCATCGTATTGGAAAGGGTTTACCCGTATTTTCTTGCTAATCTCCGTTCCGATCTCCATATTTATTTGGGTGTGTTGCTTTTTCTAAGATTAAGATATTATTTAAACTAATACAGCATTGACAAACAAGAAAGAGGAAGAGTTTAGCTGTTGCTAGGCCTCGCGTCCGGCTTGTCTATTCATACTGCGCATGCGCAGCTCGACAGAATAATATGTATGTATATATATATATTTTTTTAATGAAAATAATTGTATTCTAATATAAACAAATATATGAGTGTCCGAAAGCTTAATGTGTTTTTGCACACCGTTTTTTGAATCTCCCGCTTTTGATATAAATAAAACTACTGCTATTTTTTGCTTTAATAATTATAGTAATTACCAGTACCCTATTGTGATTATTATTGTTATATTTAGCATTTTATGTTTCGTTTTATTTTATTATACACTACATGATTAGACCGAGTCATTAAAACGTCTTAGAGAAAATTGTAAAAACTTTTTTGAAAACAACATGGATACAAAGATTATGAGAATCTTTTATTGCGTGTTTTTAATTTCTCCCTTATTTTGTTTCCTTGGTCAATGTCCATGGTTTTGTATGATGTCATTGTTATCTGAATGATCTACTATACTATTTAATATAATAAGAGAAACTGTTTCAATCATTGTGTCTTAATCTTTTGTAAATATGTCATCTTTATTTGTAAACTTGTCAAAGAAAGGATTACTTTTAGCTCATTTAAACGTATGCAGTCTTCGAAACAAGATTCATGAAATCACAAGAATCTGTTCAACAGAAAATATTCATGTTTTAGCTTTATCTGAAACACAGTTTTGAGAACTCACAGCTTACTGTTGATAAGTACAAATTATATAGAAGAGATAGAAATCAATATGGTGGGGGAGTTGCGTTTTATATAAAGGAGAATGTTGTTGCTACAATTAAATCAGATTTAATGTGCAGAAATATTGAAATAATATGGTTACAGATTAATCTTCCATTCAATAAGCCATTTCTGGTTGGTTGCTGTTATAGACCTCCAAACTCAAATGTAGAGTATGTACAAAAAATATGTGAAAATATGGACATGGTTTCAGATCAAAATAAGGATATCTTTTTGCTTGGGGATTTTAATATTGATTGGTTTTCAAAAAAGTGCTCATTGCATAAAAAGTTGATTACAATGGCTACTGTATGCAATCTCAAACAAGTGGTGACACAACCCACAAGAATTGCTATGGATAATTCGTCTAAATCAACATGCATAGATCATATTTTTACTAATGTTCCTGATTTATGTTCACAAGCTGTTTCTGTGGGGGTAGGATGCAGTGATCATAACCTGATAGCAATTTCAATAATTATGAAAATTCCTAAATCTGGTGGAAGGATCATGTATCGTAGATCGTATAAAAACTTTAATCCCAGATTGTTTGTTGATGAGGTCAATAATTCAAATTGGTCTGCAGTTCTTCAGGAGGAGGATGTAAATGCTTCTCTTAACATTTTCATGGACACTTTTAGTAAAATAGTTGATAAACATGCACCTCTTCGGAAAAGAACTATAAAAATTAACAGTGCTCCATGGTTAGATGAAGAGCTAATGTCCCTCATGAGGCAAAGGGACAATGTCAAAGATATGGCCTTCAAATCAAAATGTGATGTAGACAGAGCACATTATCGCAAGTTGAGAAACAAAGCTACAAAATTAAATAACATAAAAAGAAAGCATATTATGGACAAAAAATCTCCAATTCTAGGAATGATAGCAAACATTTGTGGAAAGTATTTCAGGAATTGATGTGTAAAAAGTCAAATAGTTTGAGTATGTACATGGAGACTAATGATGGTGATACTATTAGTAAACCATGTGATATTGCCAATCATTTGAATGAATTTTTCATATGCAAAGTAGAACAATTAAGATCTTGTATGACAATGCAAGATATTGAATCTCCTTGTGACAATGTTAGATTTAAAATGAGAGGGAAAACTTGCTCCCTATCATTTAATACTTTTAGTGAGGACAACGTTAAGAAGTTGCTTCTCTCCTTATCTGATGAGAAAACGCCTGGTACTGATCATCTTGATGGCAAAATTTTTAAAATTGTTGCAAATATTTTGTGCAAACCAATATGTCACATCTTTAATAGATCAGTTCTCAGCGGAGTGTTTCCTAAGCTATGGAAACAGTCTAAAATTGTGCCTTTACTTAAAAATGATAAGGCAGGGTTTACTCCGTCTAATTGCAGACCGATTCATATTCTTCCTGTATTGAGCAAAATATTTGAAAGGTTACTTTTTAATCAAATGCTAGAGTACTTTACATTAAATGAATTGCTAACTAGTTCACAGCATGCCTATAGACCAGGCCATTCAACTAACACTGCATTAGTGCATATGGTTGATCAGTGGCTTACATATATGGAGGATAAAAGACTCGTTGGTGCAGTACTTTTAGATTTTACAGCTGCATTTGATGTAATTGACCATGATATTCTGTTGTCAAAGCTCAAGTATTATGGATTCTCACAATTGTCTGTTTCACTGATAAGGAGTTATCTCTATGGCAGAACTCAGCAAGTATTTTTTAATGGTAGTTTTTCTGATAGTAAATGTATATCATGCGGTATTCCACAGGGCAGCTGTCTGGGTCCACTCTTATTTTCAATTTTTGTGAATGATTTGCCCCATGTTGTTAGAAATGCAGAAGTTGTACTGTATGCAGATGATGCAAGTTTATTTTGTGCATCTCCTTCAATAACCAATCTAAGTATGTACCTTCAAAACCAATTAAATTTGATTATCAACTGGGTTAATTTGAACAAATTAGTTCTAAATAGTTCCAAAACCAAATGTATTGTTTTTGGTACTAAATATTTGTTAAATAAACCTTGTAACCTAAATTTGACTGTTGATACAACTTTGGTTGAGCAGGTTACTAAAACTAAACTCTTGGGTGTCAAGCTGGATAATCAGCTCTCATGGACTGATCAGATAAATCATATTGTTTCTAGGATGGGCAGAGGCATTGCTTTAGCTAGGAAGTGTGTGCCGTTTTGTCCACCCTCAGTCATGAGAACAGTAGTCCAGTCTTTGGTCTTGTCACACCTGGAGTACTGCTCAGTTATTTGGTCCAGTGCTACACAGGAGCAATTGAAAAAACTACAACTTGCACAGAATAGAGCTGCCAGAGTTGCTCTTGGCTGTTCGTACATGACCAGTGTGAATGAGATGCACACTATATTAGTATGGTCGAAGGTACAGGATAAATTAAAAATAAGTCTTCTGTGCTACATGCATGATGCCATCTATAAAAACAACCCCAGATTTTTTGTGAATAAATTGGTGTACAGTGGTTATTGCCATCAACATATTACTCGGCAGGTCAGCTCTGGTGATTTAGTTGTTCCTTTTGCACAGTCAAATTGTATGAGGAGAACTGTACTATTTAGATCCTCAGTAGCTTGGAATCAACTGTCAATGTGTATAAGACAATTAAGCAACAGATCTTATTTTAAAAGGATGGTAAAAATGTATGATCTGTAATGAAAACTAAGTGTATTGACTCAAATTGAACTGTATTTATTTTTGATAACATTGTAAAAAGTGTAATGTGATTGTGTATAATATGTTTTGATATTGTAAAATAGACCCCAGGAAGATTAGCGACCACTCGTGGAAGCTAATGGGGTTCCAAATAAATAAATAAATAAATAAATTGACCTTTGCGTAACTCCTCCTGTCCGCCAGAGTGCGCTAATGCGCCCACATACACACACACACTCGCTCTCTCTCTCTCACACACAAACACGCATGTTTTCAGCTGTCAAACGGCGTGAGTTTGATGCGGTTCGGATATTTAGGCAGTAATTAAATGATGAAGAATGAGAAGATGAGCCGGAGCCGTGTTTATATCTCTAAATCATGAGATTATATATGAATAAAGTGACAGCGAGATCGATCCGCGCGAGGGAAACGCATATGTACTGATATAGGAGGATTCAGGGGGATTTTACGGACAGGAAACGATGAGCTGGTTCGGTAGGAACGCACTGATCGGTCTCGGTGTCAGTGTGACTATCAGCACAGGCCTGATCGCAGTATTGATCATTAAAGAGGCTCTCAGGCGGAGAAACCGCCGCCTGCTGATGCACAACACGAGCGCTGGAGTGCAGAATGACGCAGGTATGGACCAAAACACCATATCATCATCATCTGTACTCTCCTTTTCACTCAAAACATTGTATATCACACGTTAAATATGATCTGGCACACTAGACACATGTGTATGACACTGATGACCTTCTGTGTGTGTTCAGTAGACTCCGCAGCTCTTTCTGCAGCAGTGAGGGCTTTGCCTCCTGAACAGCATGTGGAACTGAGGAAGACTCTGGATGAGGTGATGAACAGCGTGTCCAGTCTGAGAAATGAGATCGCAGAGCTGCGTGAAGGTCTGAAGGACATCACCACCACCATCGCTGAAGATGTGAAGTGGGTGATCAGTGTTTCTTCTCATCTGATCCTCTGTCATCCCACGTGGCATCTGTCACCTCAACTCACTCTCTCCCTCTCTCATTTTTTCTTTCTCTTACTCATCTAATCTAAGTCTCTCCAATACCTGTAAGTGTCTCCTGTCTCATCTGAGTCTCTGATTATCTGACTTTCACTTTGAGTCTCCATTTAAGCTCTTCTCGTCTTATTCTCTCTATTGTTTCTTCTGATTCTCCCTTCTGTCTCTCTCCTGTCTCATTAAACTCTCTAGACTCTCTCATTCTCTTGTTTCTTCTTACTTTCACCTGTCTCATCTTTGTCTCTCTTCTGTCTCATCCGACTCTTCCGTCTCATTTGAGTCTCTCTTGTCTCATCTTATTCTTCCTCTTGTTTCTTCTGACTCTCGCTTGTCTCATCCGAGTCTCTCTCTTTTCAGGAAGACTGTGGAGGAGAGTCAGAGGTCGCGGCGGCGGCGGACGCTCATGCCGAGGGAACGCTCTGAATCCGTGAGCTCCAGCTCCATTTATTTCACCGCCAGCGCCGGGGCCGCCAGTCTCTATGACGACAGTGAGGTCGGGTATGTCAGTGTCATCAAGCTGCTCTTACTTGACATTTGTACAGGACACCAGGATGCTGTGCAGCTCTTGAGGTTGTGTTCATTTCACCAATTGAGCTCTTCCACAGGTACTCCACGGCATATTCCAACGCTGAGTCCGACTACACGGACAGAGAGACGGATCGCGAGACCGATAAAGATGGTGAGGATGATGGCAGAGACTCAGACGAGGATGAAGAGCAGAGCTGTGCCACGGTGCTCACGCTGCGACAGGACGATTCACAGCACGAGGAAGACGACGATGAAGACGTTGGGCTAATGGTGGACACTTTAACGGACATTCCCATCCCTGAACTCTCGCTCCTGCTCGCCCAGTGTGATCTGCTGCATGCTGGGGACTCTGGGAAAAAAGCAGAGGGCTTCAAGCTGCTGACAGAGAACAGACCACTGGTGAGTGACTGGTGTTTCTTGAGCTGCTAATCTTCATATCTGAATGATTTCTGAAGGATCATGTGACACTGAAGACTGCAGTCATGATGCTGAAAATTCAGCTTTGATCACAGGAATAAATTACATTTTACAATATATTCCACACAGAAAACAGTTCTTTTAAATTGCAATAATATATCACAATATTACAGTTTTTACTATATTTTTGATCAAATATATGTAGGCTTGGCTTCTTTTAAAAGCATTGAAAAATCTCACCCACCCCATGTTTTGTAGTATTTAAATATTAAATGTAATGTTAAAAACAATAGAACATGTTAAAAACATTAAGATTTAAACAATTAAATTGTATCAATATTCTTTAAATATTAAGTATTTTAAAAGAAAGATAGCATAATTACACCGTTCACAAAAGAATGTTTGAAATGAAATAAAGCGGACTCGTATCAACTGTAATGTTTCTTTGTGTATGTGTGTCAGTACGCTGATAACATGGAGTTTATGTGGCGCCTGGCTCGTGCCTACACAGACATGTGCGAGACGACAGACGACAGAGAAGACAAGAGGAACTACGCAGAGCAAGGTGAGGAAATATTACATGACATTTCCTTCAGGTCACACACTAGGAAGTGGACTACACGTCCTAACATCATGCTTTGTGAGCAAATGCATAGAAAACATCCCCTGCGGAGCATCCTAGTCTGGGGAGCATGAAACACTCCGTAGGGACCTTATGATTCGGAACACAGTTATGTACTGTAAATGCACTGACCTTTGACCTTTTGACACTTAAGGTCATTATGAAGCCGAGGCAGCGCTGATGAGGAATGGACTGAGTGCAGACTGTCACAAATGGTATGTAAACAACAAATACTTTCTACCATGGAAGCTTGTTTCTGCCACAGAATACAACAATAAAAAGGTAATTACAACTTTTCTCACAATTCAGATTTTTTTATGACTCGAAATTGCGAGATATAAACTGGGAATTGTGAGAAAAAAGTAAAAATTGTGAGGTATAAACATGTGAGATGTCAGAATTTTGAGAAAAACTCGGAATTCTGAGAGAAAATAAGTCAGAATTGTGAAATATAAGCTCGGGATTGCAAGAAAAAAGTAGATATTGTGAGATATAAACTTGGAATTGTGAGAAAAATGTCAGAATATTGAGATATGAGCTCAGAATTGCAAGAAAAAAGTAGGAATTGTAAAGACAAAGTCGGAATTCTGAGAGAAAAAAGTCAGAATTTTGAGACTAATTCGGAATTGTGAGAAAAGAAGTCAGAATTGTGAGATGTAAAGTTATAACTGGTTTTATTTATTTTTTGTTCTGTGGAAAAAACAAGCTTCCGTACCCTTCACCTCCACTGAACGAGATGATTTTTAATGTCTTAACACATTGGTGCGCTCTGTCAGGTTTGCCGTCCTTGCGCGCTTGTCCTCACAGTACGAGAGCATTCACGGGAAACTGAAAAGCGGCCGCGTGCTGAAGGTGAGCCAGTGATGCTTTACCTCAGCGTTTCACATCAACACGAGCGTCTTCCTTCATTGACGTCAGGCGTGTGTTTAATGGCTGTGTTTGTTCCTGGATGTTCTGACAGGAGCATTTGGATCGAGCTTTGGCTCTGCGTGACGATGATCCGATCTGTTTCTACCTGCTCGGCCGCTGGTGTTTAGAGGTCAGTTCAGACTGCTCAAACAATCTCAGCAATAATTAACATGCCCCCATTGTGCTTTATCGGATATTACCTTTCATTTAATATGTGATGTAACTGTTTGTGCATGCAAAAGATCTGCAAACATAAAGAAAGAACTGATTCTGAACTGCCTGGAACGAGTCAGACACTGTGTGAAAAGAGCTGATGCTGCAGTGTATATTATGAGCAAATGAAAGTGTTTTTTGACCTTGGATCCATGTAAACCTGCTGTAGGAGAATGTTAACCACTTTCAAACCCTCATAAGGTCTGTGTGTGTTGTAGGTCAGCTCTCTGGGTTGGTTGGAGAGGAAAGCTGCCGCCACTCTTTATGAAACTCCTCCTACATCCTCACTCAATGAAGCTTTGGAGAACTTCCTCAAGGTATAGATGGGTTGCTAGTCTTAGAATCAGTATATATGATGTGGATCTGAGATTTACAGTTTCAACCACGTGCTGATGTTTCTGATGGTCCGATCTCTAGGCAGAGGAGTTAAATCCAGGATTCTCTAAAACAGTCCGGCTTTACATCGCAAAGGTAATGGGTTTATCCAAGATGTCATTCTCTTAAAGGAACAGCTCCCCAAAAAATGACAGCGAGTTACCCTCATGTCATTCCAGACCTGTACATCTGTAATCCTTTGTGAAAGAACTGCATGAAATTTTTTTTACTGGAATAAGATGCATTTTATAGCCTTTTGTTTTCAGTGTCATAAGGAGCTCGGAAACATGTCAGAGGCCAGAAATTGGGTCCAGTTATCTCTGAACACACCAGCAGGAGCAAATGAGGTGAAGTGCATTCATACTCTTAGTGGCATTGGGATTCATTGTGACCTTTTTTCTTGTAGTTTCTCAGATCGATTGTTCCCTTTCCTCAGGATTCTGACAGTGCCGCTCTCCAGGAGGAGCTGAAGGCTTTGATTGACAGCACTGCTGACCTATCAACAAGCAGTATAGATTATTAGGGCGGGATTTAATTAAAAATTGTCATCTAATCTTTTTTACATTTCACCAAATATGTGCTCTATTTTATTTATTTAATGTTTATAATGGATGCGTTATTAAAATGTATAATTTCCCTTGCTATTGTGAAGAAAATCTAAATATTTATTAAAATAGTTTACTATTGTTAACATAAAACACTGCATTTTATTCCTTAAAAAAAAGAAGGTAACCGATCATTCCTAGTTTTTCATATTTAAATATGCTGTGAAATTAACTGTCTAATCAATTACAAAATGCCTGATGTTTGTTTGATTTAATTTTGAAGTGAATTCCTGAAATGTCAATAAAATTACACAATTCTCTCTCAGTATTTTGCGGTCCTATCATCTATTTTAAAGGTCCCTCTTTTTAACTGATAACCCATATATTGAAACAAACACTTTTATTAGTTTAACAGATAAAACGCTTTATGAGTAGTCTATGTACAAGAAAAAGGTTCAGTCCAGACAAAACGCACAAATATAACAAAAGATGTAAATAACAAATAGTAAAGAGGTTGACATCGCACTAAAGAGCAAATAATTACACCAGCTCAAATCACTCAGATCCGTCAATCTGCACATATGTAAATAAACCATGTATTTCTCTCAAGGGTTCATTCTTTTCCCAAAGTATAATTCCAGACTAAACATTTTAAAGGAGTCTTTTCTCCTACTGATGGTCTCATATCGCTCACAGCAGTGCCGGTAGGTTCTCTGATCTGTACTATTTTAGTCTTTGGCATCTCCCACTCCATCAGCATTAATGGCAAACATGGCCTCCGCCTCAGGCAAACATGGGGAGTCGTAGATCTTACATATCCTTGTCTCACCTCGACCCTTCCGCAGGTATAATCTACACGAGACACAGACATTATTAATCTATAGAGGAAGTACGCATCAATCAACACCTCGATCATTATCATCTTCTGCTAAGTTTTACCGAGTAGTTGATGCGTGTGCAAGAATGTTTCCTCCAATTGGCTTCTTGGGATCCGCAGAAAACATGGCCGCTCCGTCCACCTGCGCTACCACCTGGTTAGTAATGACGACGGCCACGCCAAACTACAAACAAGACAACACACATTTACACATGAGCTCACATCATATACAAGACACTAATAAAGGACTAGGATTGCAAAATTATTAAATTAAACTAATAAACTAATTTATTATTATTTACAGTTACAACTTTAGAAAGTATAATGCATGAAAAACAAACCGAATTCAGATATAACAAGGAATCTGTAATTATTATAATGCATTTTAACTTGAATTACAATTATTTAATGAAGAGATATGCTATAAAGTACAAATGCTGGATTGGATTGAGATCCGGGGAATTTAGAGGCCAAGTCAACACCTCAAACTCGTTGTGGTCCTCAAATCATTCCTGAAGCATTTTTGCTTTGTGGCAGGGCGCATTATCCTGCTGAAAGAGCCACAGCCACCAGGTAATACTGTTTCCATGAAAGGGTGTATATGGTCTGCAACAATGCTTAGGTAGGTGGAACGTGTCAAAGTAACATCCACATGGATGGGAGGACCCAAGGTTTCCCAGCACACCATTGCCCAAAGCATCACACTGCCTCCGCCAGCTTGCCTTCTTCCCATAATGCATCCCGGTGCCATGTGTTCCCCAGGTAATTCGATGCACACACACCCTGCCATCCACTCGATGTCAAAGATAATGTGATTCATCAGACCAGGTCACCTTCTTCCATTGTTACTGCTTTCGGCGGTGGACAGGTCAGCGGTTATGCCGCCCCATACGAAAGCTTTCTATCAGAACCAGCATTAACTTCTTGAGCTATTTGAGCTACAGTAGCTCGTCTGTTTGATCAGACCACACGGGGCAGCCTTCGCTCCCCACGTGAATCATTGAGCCTTTGCCACCCATAACCCTGTGGCTGGTTCACCGCTGTTCCTTCCTTGGAGCACTTTTGATAGAGACTGACCACTGCAGACCAGGAAAACCCCACAAGAGCTGCAGTTTTGGAGATGCTCTGACCCAGTCGTCTATTACCATCACAATTTTGCCCTTGTCAAACTCACTCAAATCATTACGCTTGCCCATTTTTCCTGCTTCTAACTGTTCACTTGCTGCCTAATATCCCACCCACTAACAGGAGCAGTGATGAAGAGATAATCCATGTTATTCACTTCACCTGTCAGTGGTCATAATATTATGCCTGATCGGCATGCATGCATAAATTATGCGTCGTGTGAATTATATGAAAATGTTTTGTAGCTTCTACAGGGTATTACTAAATAAAGAAAGAAAAATATATATAAATAAGTCTTATTTTTCTAAGAAAAAACATTATAAAAGAATAATAATCCTCTTATAGATTCTGAACAGCTGCTTTACCTCATCAGCGAGACGGAGCAGCATGCGCAGAAATCGGCCCAGATGCCCCTGACGGGCGGACAGCTCTCCTCGTCCGGAGTAATCTGTCCTGTAAAGTGCAGTAGCGCTGTCTACGATCAGCAGAGCGTATCTGAAGAGAGATTCAGAATATCTCAGCACGTCAAGCGAATGCAGTCAGTCTGGAGTCAGTTTCTGGCTGGATGCGCGTGTTACCTGGACTCAGTCATCATAGCGGAGGCCTGATACAGCAGCTGCGTCTGATGGTCTGTGTTGAAGGCCCTGGCATACGCCACATTATCCAGCACGTCACTGCCCACCAGCCCGTACCTGACGCAGCAAACACAGAGTTCAGTGTTTTGCACGTAATGGATTGAAATGAATGTTTCGAAAGCGGCTGACCTCTCAGCTACAGCCAGCAGTCTCTCTGGACGGAAGGTTCCTTCTGTGTCGATGTACATGGCTTTTCCTTCCCCACCACCCTGATCTATGGGCAGCTGAAATTCAAAGCTCATACGTTAATAAAGCACTCATATTGAAAAGTTACTGTGTTTACCAGCTTTAGATGGTTATTGAGTTTAGCAGGGGTTAAAATACCAGATATAAAAGTTATGAGATTTTATTCTTATGTTGTTAAACACAGAAATACCAGGTTTCACAGACAAGACTTAAGCTAGTCCCAGAATAAAATTCATGTTTGAGCAACTGAAAGCAACTTGCACTGACATATCTTAAAATATATCAGTGCCATCGTTTTGTATCAAGATGCACACCAGTAATGTCTTTTTCTAACGGCTTCTAAAGGCGATTTCGCAATCCTATAAGATCATTACAGATCACACTGCACGACATGGATCTAATAAACGTGTGTACGATGTATGTAACTGTACGATGATGACACCTATTGAATCATAGGCTACGATGCAAGTTAATATAAAAGAATAGGCATGTGAGATGATCTTGCTTAATTTCTGACACTGTCAGAAAATCATTGCAGCCTTTCTTAAATAAAACAAGTGTGTTACCTGGCAGGTAACGGCCAGTGTGTGACACAGCTGCGTCTTTCCAGTTCTGAACTCGCCGAACATCTCAGTGATAGATCCGGTCTCGATTCCTCCTGCAGAACACGGATAGAGAAAGATTCAATCAGGTGATTACAGTATAACATGTATTTTTCCGGACAGTTCAGTTCAGTGTCGCACCCTGCAGGAGTTTATCAAGCTCTTTGGATCCTGTGGAGATCTGGATGATTTCGGCTCTGCGCTGGTGGAACTCGGTCGCTGTGGTGAACCCCATGGGAACCATCTTCGCAGCCTCTGTCTGTTGGTTAAAGAGTTAGGGGTTTGTTCAAATCACTAACACACAGGATAAGAGACAACAGACTGATCTCATGAAATGGCGTATGTATGACACGCCAATTCGTATGCCATTTTGGCATGCTATCAAGACGCATAATCGCTTTTTAGCGTGTTTATCAACACTGTTTCATTCACACGCCCCTACCCCTAAACCTACCCATCTCTCTCTCACACACACACACACACACACACACACACACACACACACACACACACACACACACACACACACACAAAATCAGCTCAACTCACATTCAGACTCCAGCAAGTGTTTGAAATAATATCCAATTGCAATTTGATGGGCTACTTATATTAACCATTGTGATAAAATTAAACGCACACACACTGGATTTGGCACAGGTTTTACGCCGGATGCCCTTCCTGTGATCACAAATAAATGGAAGCAGCAGGCATAACTGAATAAGCATTTTCTATCTTTATGTAGTTTTCAGTCATATAGCCCCATGCTGCTGAAATGATGGGATTGTGTGATGTGATGTTCTGTGGAGGTGTGTTGATGGTGGGTTTTAGGGCTGCAGGGTGCAAAATGGGAAATGCAGCTTGGTTTTGGCCTTGCAGCTCGAGGTCTGAGGCTACTGGCCCTGCCTGACACTTTGTTAGCCCTGCCCTGACAGTGGAAAAGCAGCAAATGGTGACCAAGGTCTCACCAGGATCTTGTCGGCTTTAGCTTCACTGATTCCTTTGATGTTCAGCAGCTCTTTCTTGGGTGCATATGCGACGGCCTCCACAGTGTGGAAACCACCATCTTCCAGCTTCTTAATGTCACTGCTGCTGATGCCACACTGCTGCAGAAAGATTTACAACACCACCATCATCATCATCATCATCATCATCATCAATAAACATTCAAACCGTGTTGGTGTTTATATCCGGCATGGCAGTCGTACCTCCAGACGGGAAACTGGTTGAGGCCCAAAACTTTCCTCCTCCTCGATCTCGGCCTCCACCTCCACTCGGGATGCATTCCTCATAGCCATATTTACTGCCCCAAAACACATAACACTTATATATTATCATTATAGACCATGCTAGTATATTAAAACTTCATAAATTCACACACATTATCAGCTAAAGAAATTCAGTGAAAAGCTGTGTTTACATTTTCAACCTAACACTTACATAGTTGTGACCGAATTCATACTTAAAACACAAGATCGGGGTTAGTAACTTACTCAGCTTTACCAATGTTTTAATCAATTTCCCAGTCATTTGTGAAACTTAGATAAGGATATACAAAAAAGGACGATTTTTTACATTTTTGGACATGTATTAAGCAATTATTTGAAATACCTAGATGTTAATAAGGTAAAAACACATACAAATACACAAAGTGCTGGTAATACCACAGCACTTTGCTATATAGCATAGTTTTAACAAGGTAACGTTAACTTACCTCTGAGAATACCATATTATTAAAAGTACCATGGTATCATAATCGGACAGTACCGTTTTATACGAATCAATCTAAACTAGTGAAACAGTAATGACTTATTTGTCCGTTAAAGGTAGTAAGTTACACTATTTCCCCACAGAGAAGGATGTTAATTGAATCAGTCTGATGTGTTACAAAACCCACAGAACACAAACACACATCCTATAGCGCTCGCCTCTCATCGACATAAACAATCGACATATACATGTTCTCACGCTATAGTTCATTTAAATGTGTCCGAGTAATCATGTAGACGTGTAATTATTTCATTATTTAAACCTTTAATGTCGGGATTATTGTTTTTGTCACTCACCCGCTGTTGTTGCTGCTCAGTGCTCAATCTGAATTTTCCCGCGTGCCGCAGTCAGGACACGTCAACGACGTCATGACGCCATCACGTCAATGATGTTTCGTAAGCGCACAATTCGTTTTATTTTCATTTTTAAAACCGATTTGTGAGGGCATTTGAAATAGTAATAGTCCTCGCTATGTTTTGCATAACATAAAAGCAAGTTTGGATTTCGGACTCCCACTATTACCATACCATTTAAGAATGAAACTGTCAGATGAGACAGAACGCCATTAGGCCACGCCCACACCGGGGTGGAAACAATCCAACGCTCTCCATTTACTTTTTTGTATTGCGTGATGCCGCCTCCTGGTTATTTCGGACTTATTACAAAAAAAACAGAACAATGTCTAAAAGCTGATATGTGACAAGGTGTACAGCAAACAAGCTAAAAACACATAAGTAAGTTTTAAGCTGTCGACTCCAAAAAACTAGTGTTTAGGAGACGAAAGTGGATACAGGCAATACAATGTGAAGCTTCAGCAGGAAGAATTGGTGAATTTTGGGATTCTGACACTCAGTATGCCTACGCGTACAGTAAACATTTAGTCAAATATCCAAATGTCAGTTTTATTTATTATATTTCCTGTCGCTGGTTGTCTTCTCCTCCAGTGGGCGTAGCTCTCAGTGTAATATAACATATCGCGCTCTGTCTCTATTGCCTGTGTCCACTTTTATGTCTTTAAACGCTCGTATTTTGGGGTCAACATCTTATACAAACTTCTGGGTTTTTGGTTCTGTGTTCTTTTGCCACATATCAGCTTTTAAACATTGTTTTTTTTAAATATATATATATATATATATATATATATATATATATATATATATATATATATATATATATATATATATATGTGAGACGGTTGGGTTTGTTCTCCCCCTCCCGGTGGGCGTGGTTTTCAGATTATGACGCGTGGCGCTCTGTCTCTACAGTTTCAACAGTCTGTGCAAGTGTAATGAAAACTCACAATTATTTTTTCAGGCTTTATTTTTCTGATCATCAGTAAAACATGTTAGCTCACACACAGGCAAAGGCATCACAGAAAGGTAAACATGTAGGGCTGTGTAGAACCTACTAATATCAATAGCTTATGTTAAAGACAGAAACTATAACAACCAACTGTCTACATTTTTACATTTATGCACTTTTATCCAAAAACCACTAACAAGAGAGCAACCAAGCAATTCATCAAGGAGCCAACAACATACCAGGTCTGAATAAAATTCATACAAATATTATCATTTTCCTATTATAGTAGTAACCGTATATATATCTTGCCCCAGAAAATAAACATGCATACAATAACATACAGTGTAAAAACAAGTACATCAGTAGTATTGTATCATAATGAAAACTAACTTTTCTAGCAGTCTAAAAGTGCAGTCATGAAAAAGAAATATTATATAAAAGATCAAGATTATATTATTATACAGCAGGGTTGTGCCCCATTCAGAACTGAATTGAGATTTATATAAAATTCCAGTTTAGTTCCTAAATTGGAACTGAGATACTAAATAGGATGCAATAAAGCAAATCTCTTCCTGTGGACAAGAGCAAATTCATAAATTCTGCCATCAGAAATAGTTGCATTACAGGAGAAATTTGCATTGAATTCATTATAATACTGCAAATGAATGTAAAGTATCTATAGACAGATATGACATCTCAAATGCACAGATACAGAGGGGACATTCAGAAGACCTTTTTGGTGAACGTTGGTGGTTGGGCTTCATCATATGGGTTTTCTGTGTTTTCTGTGTCTTCAGACATGTTGCTCTGTTCTGAAGGCGCTATGTCTCCAAAGAGGGTGCTCGTTTTCACGTAATATACGAACAAGCATAATCCTATAAAAACACAAGCATTTAATACAAAATGAATGTGATATGATGAATGTTTTATAGTATATTAGAATATAGTATAATAGGCCTGTTTGGGTCAGCAAATGCATAAAACACAAACATGCTGTGAAATGGGACTTTTTTTGTTATTATACATTCCCTTTAAAAGCCAGTTGCGCTCGCACCATGGCAGATTTTCTATTCACATGGTGGAATTTGCGAGTGGAAACACTAAACAGAGAGGAATCCTTTTTATTTCATATATTTGTCATGTGTGTGTGCTGCTACTCATCCGTGTGCAATAAGCAGAGTGTATACGTGTTTACTAATGCGCCCTTTAAATAACACAAAAATACAGCTCTATTGACTTTAGACCAGGTTTTTGTTGGTCAATAGCGTAGTCGTTTTCAGTTCCTAAAAATAGCAACACGCCAACAATGCGCCTGAACACACCTCGGGTTATGACAGGGCCCTGAATCTTCGAACAAACTGTTTCAGACACTTTGAGGAAAGTATATGCAATATATGCATTTCAATTTTCTGCATTAAAGCTCTCACCTTGGAAGGAGTTTAGTATGGTGAATATGTAGTATGAGGGCAGACGCAGACCTCCGTAGCTGAAGAACGTGAAACTCCAGGTGAGTCCCAGCAGACAGCAGAGGCCCAGGATGGTGGTGATGTCAAAGGAGGCGGTTCCTGAGCGATTCACCTTTCCAGCATGGTTAAACTTGTTCATCTTCAGAATGGAGAGCCATCGCAGCACCACGATGCAGGTGCAGAAGGTGAAGATGAAGACGAAGCAGTAATAACCAATGTTCACAACATAGTGGACAGTGGAGTCTAAAATCCAGCACCTGCAGGGAAAATAGTGCAGATTGTTAAAGTTGACAAAATGACATTTGTATATTCATGCTCATAACGATTTACTTCCATAATGTGACATATATCCAAGTGAATCATGAAAAATATCTAAGTTTGATTGCTGACCATTATTTTCCACACCAACAGTTTTTTTATTTTACTTTAAAAGTTTACACAAAAACAATACTTTCTCAACTTAATGGAAAGTAAACATTTCCCAACGTTATTAGATAAATCTGTTCAACTGCTCATTAAAACAAATATCTAAGCAGCCAATCACATGGCAGAACCACAATGCATTTAGGCGTGTAGACTTGGTTAAGATGATCTGCTGAAGTTCAAACTGAGGTGAATGCAGCGTGGTTGTTGGTGCCAGACAGGCTGGTCTGAGTGTTTCAGAAACTGCTGATCTACTGGGATTTTCACACAACCATCTCTAGGGTTGAGCGGCAGTTCTGTGTGAGAAAATGCCTTGTTGATGCCAGAGGTCAGAGGAGAATGACCAGACTGGTTCAGCTGATAGAAAGGCAACAGTAACTCAAATAAGCACTCATCATAACCGAGGTCTGCAGAAGAGCATCTCTGAATGCAGAGCACGTCCAATCTTGAAGCAGACGGGCTTCAGTAGCAGAAGACACACCGGTGTGACTTTCAGTTGAGAACAGCAAACCAAAACAACAATTCACACACACTCACCAAAACTGGACAATAGAAGATTGGAAAAACATTGCCTGGTCTGATGAGTCTCGATTTCTGCAGCGGCATTCACAAGGTGAGGTCAGAATTTGGTGTAAACAACATAAAAACATGGATCCATCCTGTTTTATATCAACAGTTCAAGCTGCTGTGTAATGGTGTAGGCAGGGGATATTTTCTTGGCACACTTTAACCTCTTCTTTTTTTACCAATCGTTTAAACTCCACAGCCTACCTAGAGTATTGTTGCTGACCATGTCCTTCCCTTTATGATCACAGTGTATCATCTTCTGATGGCTACTTCCAGCAGGATAGCATCATCTCAAACTGTCCCAAATCTCAATCTAATAGATCAGCTTTGGGATGAGATAAATATCGCAGCTCGGTTTATGCAATAATGCCATAGAAGATCCGTTTTTGGTTCCCCAAAGAACCTTTCAGTGAACAATTTTAAAAAGGACATATTTTTTATCCTAGTAAGAAGAACATTTTGATAATCCAAAGAACCTTTTTCCACTATAAAGAACCTTTTGGTTCCATGAATGTTAAAGCTTATTAAGTACATCCATTTTTAATAGTGTGGGTTTTCATGCATATCATACAGTATGGCTGCCATTATATTTTAAGAATAGCGTCTTATCATATTTTTGGGGCTACTTACATGGTTACATTGCTTGAGTCCGTCTGTATGGTCTGCTCACCATATTTGCCCAAGATGAAAATGATACTGACAACAATAGCAGGAGGAACTGAAACAAATTGTACAGACTTTAGTATTTTATCTGAACATATGACATGAATTCTATGTGCATTTCATATCCCAGGATGATGATGATGCCAGGATGTGGCTATTATGATTGTTAAGGTAGTCTGAGTGGTTGCTTACTAGTCCACATCAAGCCAGCATTTAAAGTTTATGGGATTGTTGCAAGTGAAAATTGTGCGCCTGATCATAGGCAGCGTATTTCAGCATGCATATTTAAAGGTTTTTTACTCACCCCACCCAATCACAGAGATCTTGAGGACGTAATGTTTGATGATGACTGAGTGTTTGGCCATTTGTAGGCAGAGGTGTAAAGCCTCCACCGCAAACCAGGAGAAACTGGCCAGCAAAGAGTAGTGCATGACTCCAGCCATGAACTTGCAGGCGTTGTGGTTATTCAAACGTGCAATGTATTCATTAGTCAGGAAGCTCAGGTTGAGCAGAAACAGTGCTATGAAGAGATTCATCAGCACGTGAGCTGAATTACTGGCCTTCGCTTTCCTGAAATTTAAAATGCAAAAACGGAATCAGTATTTTGGATCCGTCCTTTGTGTTTCAGGGTGGGTTGCACAAGATTGTCTTTGATAACAAATTTACTTTAAACATTAAATCTTTAATTCTGCTTTTAATTCAACGGTAAACTGAGATTATCTTTGATCATGCTGCACCCAAATTACATACTTTAGCTTTAACCCTTTATTTGTGCAACTCACCATATTCTGAGTTTAGAACAAGTCAAGCTCAATCCACAGCACTTGTGGCATACTGTTGATTAAAATGTATTAATTAATTTCTACTTGTTGCCTTATTTTTTTAAAGAAAAGTAAAAGATCTGGGTTGCAGTAAGGAACTTTAAATGTGGCCAATCTATAAATGTTAAAATACTCAATGTCTAAAAGATACACCTGTTAACATGATGTTAGTGCAAACAAAATTGCTTACTAATCTTTTCTGTGTGAAGTTATGACAATTAAACCCCTAAAACTCAGACAACAACTTTATAGCTAAAAAAATACACACATTTTAGAAAAATATCCTTGTAAGCTAATAAAAAAGGGCAAGATTTCCGCCAGCGCAAACCCCCTTTTGGTGTTAAAAAACTACTGTCAGGATTTACTAAAGACAATTAGCGTGGACAGGGTTATTTTTGCGGCTGACCTTATTGCATATGTAGTCAATTTACTGGTATTTGTGCTATTATTTACTGCCCAAAATTAGGTTTGATAAAGGATTTGGTTTCTCTAAACACCTCCTTTCCGAGAGCCTGCTTTTCTCTGATTGGTCAGACAGGCTAGTATGTTGTGATTGGTCGGAAACGAAACGGCCATTACCATATATGAATTATATCTCTGAACTCTTCTTCAGGACTTGATACAGTGATACAAACAGTAACAATGGTGTCCTTTTTACCTTATCAATTGGAGCCAAATTCCTCATTCTTTGGAAGTGATGCAAAGTGGATTTGCTTTTACAGTGCAGAAAATAGCGTCTTCTCGACATGTTAATAACACCAACCAAACTCTTCCAGGCCTCAGCTACAACTACAGTGTTTGAGGGCGGGTCAAAGTAGACAATGTGTGTGGGCAGCCAATGAAGAACCTATTACAAACCTACTTAGGTTAGGACTGGAATTACTGACGACTCGTTTCAGGCAGTTCAGAATCAGTTCTTTCTTGTGTCTTATCTCGAAGGTTGTTTCCTCCAGAGAGACATTATCAAGAATGTCTAATTTCACAAAAGTAACCATTATAAACCTGACTATTCCTTGTGATATGTCAATGATATATGTGGCCGACAAGAGGCACTTTTATCGTGCACTTTGATCTTAAAAAAAATTTCAGACTATTTACATTTACAAACATCTATATTACAAATTAAATAAAAGGCAATATCTAAAAAAAGAACATAGGTGCAAATGAAAAAAAAGGAGTCAAAATGATGAACATTATGACACAATTGCTGTCGATCATATTGGGGATCTCACATGTGTTTGCAGTGGTACAGAGAATCATGTCTCACCTTAAGAGGAAGTGGATGAATAATGCGACTCCTAAGAAAAACATGGAGAGACCGCAGCCGATGTACGTGATGTAGGTGAGAGTGACAAGGTCATTTTGGGAAATGGTAACATCTGGAGGGGCCTGTATTAAAACATTGTTCAGTTACACAGGTCTGTCTGGACAGTTGCAATCTTGGGAAATCAGTAACCACAAAAGGTAGTGAAATTAAAAAACATAAATCTGAAGGGGCCAGTAGAGAACAGTAGTCAAACCAAAAATTATTCAGACACCAGAGATAATTTTTTACTAGTGTAATATTTAAAATGTTTGTAATAAAGTAAATGTGACACACCCAAAAAATCTTCATACAGTGATCCAACATTTTGGATCAAAATTAGGGACACTTTGACTTTAAGTTTTGCTTCAGTGTTTTTTCTTTAATTGCTAATGCGACCTTTGACACCACAGACTGAACTAAATGAAGCGTTGCTTGGTCATTGGTTGAGCTTGTATTTTCTAATTGTGTACTTAAATTTAACAGCTGACAGCTGATTGGTTGATTGTAATCCAAGTTATCTGACATTATCAAGATGAATTTGCTCTGACACAGGTTAAATGAGTTCTTGACATATTTTATTACCATTTTCTAAACTATTGCGAATAAACTGTGATAATGTGAGAAAATGTTGAAGGTGTCTGAATAAATGTTGGTTTGACTGTATACTCTGGCAATTTTCACAGATTCCAGAAGGAAACGGAGAACCTACCATAAGCACAGCGAAGAAAGTCAAATGATTGCAATTACATGTTATCTTAGTTCCATTAAGATCAGTATTACACCCTTCAGTTGTCCAGTTTGGCTTTTTTCCTGATCAAATGGAAGAACTTGTTAATTTGAGTTGAGAGAATTAAAGAATGTTAATTGACATCATGTCTGATTTATAATTAGAAATCAACATTCATGCCCCACGCAGCATGGCCTAAAGGATTCAGACTCCTAACTAGTTCTCTATATTTCTACACACAAAAATGTAAAGCCCTTTTTTAAGTTTTTCAATTGTATTGTAAAATTCCATCAAATTGAATAATCCTTACATGTTATTCATATTATGAATTAAGAATTTTAAAGCTGCAGTCCGTAGTTTTCCTCTTTGTCGCCATCTCTGTTCGAAATCTGCAACTGCAGTTATTCGCGGAATGATCAACTCTACGTGAGCTGTGCCTCGGCACCGCACAGCGTGTATGAATACAATGTTTTGAGGAGAATGTGCGTCTGTCATGAGAAGGGCTGTCAGTCACCGCGCTGGTGTGGATACTGTTATTCAGAATCACAGATTCTACTGTTTGAGCGTATGACCAACATAAGAATGTCATCTGAACAAGTAAGCAGCTAACATCCACTTTTGTGCTGACCAACTAGGCCTACGTGGGAAAAGCATTGAAATAAATCATGATGATTAAATCTAACGATAGCTTACCATATATATCACGTCAAACCGTGCAAATTATACTTTGTTTTCAAATTGTTAATGTTGCGTGTTGCGTGACTACACTTAATGTGTATTAGGACTACATTTCTGTGCAGTCTAATTTCTAATCGTCATATATAAATTAATGTGGAGTAGAGATTAATTGCTCCATAATGCACATAGCAAAAACAGAAAGTCACAACAAAGAAAACTCCGTAACTTGAACTGTATGAATTAAGCGAAGTGTGCTACTGTTACATAATAACCATTGAAATGCCTGACCTGTCCAGCAGAAAAAAACTGTCTCTGCATCCGTTTTGAACCCCTTAAAAAGTTACTTAAGCACTTTTTATGGCTTTGGCTCGGTTGAAGTCTCTCTTTTTTCTGAAGCCATTCCGAAAGTCTTTTGCATTTTACAACAGGCGAATCTCCAGATGTCACAGTCACTGATTGAGGTTTCAACCTCTCTGGATCCGCTTTCAAATTGATAAGTTTAATTATATCAAGCGCTGAGAGAAAAGACTATAAATCTCCACCTCCAACATCCTCACACGTGATATAGCCTACTAGCCGGGACTTCTTATTGATGTGTACAGATGTGACGCAATGACGCAAAGATAAGCTCGAATCTCCCGCGGAAATCCACCAGTACCACTGGAATTAAAAACATTATTACAAGCTAACCGTTGTAAATCGAGCTAAGGTAAGCAGATAGTTTTGAACAGTGGCTGGTTATGTACTTGCTCAAAAATGTATTTTTAATTATTTTTAACCCCAAAAAGTTAGGGACTGCAGCTTTAAATTAGTAAAAACAAACTAGAGCCAACAAAACAGTCTGTATAATGGAACAAGACCATTTCATTTTAATTTTTTTCTTCACATTTATGAATAAGAATTACATAAACTAAAATAGTCCATTCCTTCATTCCATTTAATATTTAAACAAAATTATTCATTAAGCTCTAGTTTTTTTATTAAGTCTTAATTTATATATACATATCCATAATGTATATTAGGATAATAGGACCCACTCTATATAAGATGGCCTTAACTACTATGTACTAACATCTGAATTAATCATTTGATACAATGCACTCATTGTGTACATGCATGTTTTGATATTGTACTTACATTTTAAAAATGACCTGCATGTAATTACATTTGTAATTAATTCCAAAGTTACATTTATAATTACACTGCTGACACTTCCCTTACACCTAACCCTAACCTTAAACTTACCCATACCACCACACCTGTCCCTAACTTTACTCATAAACTGACCCATACCGCCACACCTGTCCCTAACTTTACCCATAAACTGACCCATACCGCCACACCTGTCCCTAACTTTACCCTTAAAATTACCCATACCACCACACCTGTCCCTAACTTTACCCTTAAAATTACCCATACCACCACACCTGTCCCTAACTTTACTCATAAACTTACCCATACCGCCACACCTGTCCCTAACTTTACCCATAAACTGACCCATACCGCCACACCTGTCCCTAACTTTACCCTTAAACTTACCCATACCACCACACCTGTCCCTAACTTTACCCCTTAAAATTACCCATACCACCACACCTGTCCCTAACTTTACTCATAAACTTACCCATACCGCCACACCTGTCCCTAACTTTACCCATAAACTGACCCATACCACCACACCTGTCCCTAACTTTACCCTTAAACTACCCCACACCACCACACCTGTCCCTAACTTTACCCTTAAACTGACCCACACCACCACACCTGTCCCTAACTTTACCCTTAAACTGACCCATACCACCACACCTGTCCCTGTCTCTAACTTTACCCTTAAACTTCCCCACACCACCACACCTGTCCCTGTCTCTTTACCCTTAAACTTACCCACACCACCACACCTGTCCCTAACTTTACCTTTAAACTTACCCATACCACCACACCTGTCCCTAACTTTACCCTTAAACTGACCCACACCACCACACCTATCCCTAACTTTACCCTTAAACTGACCCACACCACCACACCTGTCCCTAACTTTACCCTTAAACTGACCCACACCACCACACCTGTCCCTAACTTTACCCTTAAACTGACCCACACCACCACACCTATCCCCAACTTTACCCTTAAACTTACCCACACCACCACACCTGTCCCTAACTTTACCCCTTAAACTTACCCACACCACCACACCTGTCCCTAACTTTACCCTTAAACTTACCCACACCACCACACCTATCCCTAACTTTACCCTTAAACTTACCCACACCACCCCACCTATCCCTAACTTTACCCTTAAACTGACCCACACCACCACACCTGTCCCTAACTTTACCCTTAAACTTACCCACACCACCACACCTATCCCTAACTTTACCCTTAAACTTACCCACACCACCACACCTGTCCCTAACTTTACCCTTAAACTTACCCACACCACCACACCTGTCCCTAACTTTACCCTTAAACTTACCCACACCACCCCACCTATCCCTAACTTTACCCTTAAACTTACCCACACCACCACACCTGTCCCTAACTTTACCCTTAAACTTACCCACACCACCCCACCTATCCCTAACTTTACCCTTAAACTGACCCATACCGCCACACCTGTCCCTAACTTTACCCGTATCCCACCTCAATATCAGCAAAAGTGTTTTGCAATCCAATATGAACTCAATAATTGCATTCATTATTTGATGTAAGCACATAGTAGTTAATGCCACCTAATATACTGTAAAGTGGGACCAAATAAGATATTCTTGATGTACTGTCTGGATATTTATCATATCCATATTCCCTTTAATTCAAACTCAGGCTAAATGAATATATTAAAAACACAAACGCATCACAGACCTTGTCCATCCCATGAGCAACAAACAGGAGTTCCCACCATGTCCTGCAGAGAAATAAATACGAATTTTAGAAAATAAGACTCAGACTTGTTTAGAATATTAGACATACCTTTTTTCAATGCAACATATATTACCTGTTTATTGCTGAAGGCCAAACTGATGTTGCTAGTCAGATTTGTAATATTTGTCCCCATCTCGATTGCATAAACATCCCCCAAAACCGTACTGTTGTTTTCATCCTTTAATAAAAATGATGATTGATTGCTGAGAAACAGAATCAGGCTTCTATACGTATATAAACATGATGTGATTTACATCACGATTAAGATTAAATAAGACCAATGTCAGTAGGGAAAATGTCCTCAAATTTGATAGGTGTTATTGATTATCGGTTTTCAAGAATGTCTAGTTTCACTAAAGTCACTAATTTAAAAGTAGTCAAAAATGCCTTCTGTTATGATGCACCATGGGTTAAAATAATTTAAACACATTGTAAAACTTGTATGTGCATAAACTCTGTCAGTATGAAAACAAAATGCAAGCCAGTCTTTGCAGTTAAGCAAATGCTTTGTTGTGCCTTCGTGTGTGGCATGAAACAGGCAAACGCTTACATTTTCCCTGCATAGAGGAATTCAAAAATCAAGTGTTTTTTATACCTTTGACATGTTGGGAAATCTGAACACACCCAGAAAAGCTTTTCCTCCAGTTTTGTTGAATGCTTGCTGAGTGGCTTCCTTTGGAACAGTGAAAGCGTTGGGAAAATTTTTCAGTTCTGAAAAATCCTCTACGACCTGTAAACACAAGACGATTTCAAGTCCTGAGGTACATTTTTGCTACCACATTAGGCAAATTTTAAAAGATGTGTATATGTTTGTCATCGTTACACTCACTTTGAAGCCAGTTTCTGATGGGATGAAAGCGGACTCCTTGATATCAGACTCACTTTGAATTTTCTTTACAACCCCTGTCACGCTACCGATGGATACAGATGCTACGGTCAAATTCTCCATTAAAAGCAGCAGACTGGGGAGATTTTGCATGGCCGCACTGAGGAAGATACAAAATGATTTGTGTTTTTGTTATGATAATATCTCTGTTATAAAAGGAAATTAAAAATAAAATGGTACAATTTACAACCGTTGAGACAGAAGTTACTACTTTAGGGTTAGATGGGATAAATCACCTGTGACAACTAGCCCCAGGGATAGAATAGCTTATTATGAAATGAAAGAAAACATATAGATTTTTTTGTTTTTTAATTCTCATGTACATCCCTTAATTGCTTGCAATATTAAGTGTAGCAAGTTATGATGGAAACCTCTTGAATATGGTTATTCATTTGCAATTTAAAAGATGACCTGATGCCTATAATCAATATTATCTCTAAAAAAATGGATTATTCTTAAATCACGTGTTTTAAAAAAAAGTACTTACGCAGCTGCCACAGCATCTATCTCTTGGTTTTGAGAATTATTAAGTCGTTTTGACATTTCTGTGGGTACATTTTTGATGCCTTCTATATTTTGATAAGGACTTCCACACTTCCAACAATCTGCAGTTTTATCATAGATCCCAATAGTGTTTGTTTTGCTGTCATCACCTGCAGTTTCATCTGTGTAAAAACATAAAGATGAAAACCAAACAAATAAAGATTAAGAGCAATATATACAGCATTGTGGTAAATTACACTTTTAGTCTGTTCAAAAAGTTATTAAAGCAGAAATGTCTGATTTAGAAAAAGAGGCATATTGAAACACAATCTTACTCCTACAGCTGGGATTATATTTTGCCGTCTCACATGCCTTTGTGGGATTCAGGCAGGTCATATTACACTCTTAAATACACAACACACAAAATTATAGCATATACAGCATCTGATGACACTCTTATATATACTGAACATAATATTTAGACTTTGTAAGGATGATACTCACTCGTGAAATTAAAATAGTTTGGAAGGGTCCAATTACAACCTATAATAAAGAGAACAAAAATATGCTCTATGAGATACCTGAACTGCAAAAGACCAATAAGTCTTAATAAAATACAATGAAATCTAAATAACATTTTCAAACAACACTACAGAGATTATAAACTGTAATGATCCAAGGGAAAATCAGGCATTTAGGTCTTATTTACGCATTGTCATCAGTTTTGGGGAAAGTAGCTTGCATAACAATGCTTTACAATATCAAGTTACTCCCTACAAACTAATTGTGTTACTGCTTGCTTGTTTTATAATAACAAAACAAAAAAAAAGTATTTTTTTGGCAAATATCAAGGCCCTTTCACACCAAAAGTGAAATGCAGCAGGAGAAGAAAACTCAATAACTTCAGCAAGAAAAAAGAAAGAAACACAAATGTGATGGTAAAGTCATTTTATTTATTAGTATGGTTAATATGAATCATTGAAGGTCAGCAGCGTATACTCTGAGACAGTGAGAATGTTTAGTTATATTATTAAACATATTTAATTATTGCAGGTTTGTGTAATATTCTGAGTTTGCATTTCAATGTTTTTATTAATTTTGAGGAATTCTGAATCCGTTTTTGTGCAAGCAAATCTGTTATAGCCAAAGACTTTACTATAGCCTAACTGTAAAGTTCAAACATTATTACAGATAAGTAAACAATCAGTAATAAAATAAGAACAAGTTAACATAATTGTGAACCTGGACCACATAACCAGTCATTAGTCACACGGGGATATCTGTGGCAATTGCCAACGATACATTGTATGGGTACAAATTATACATTTTTATTTTATGCCAAAAATCATTAGGATATTATAAGTAAAGATCATGAAGATATTTTGTAAAATTCCTACTGTAAATATATTTTAAAAAAAAATATTAGTAGTTATATGCATTGCTAAAGACATAATTTGGACAACTTTAAAGGCGATTTTCTTAATATTTAGATTTTTTTTCATCCTTCCAGATTCCAGATTTTCAAATAGTTGTATCCTAATAAAGTATATCAATGGAAAGCTTATTTATTCAGCTTGATGAATGTATAAATGATGATGTATAAATCTCAATTTAAAACATTTTTACCCCATGACTGGTTTTGTGATCCAGGGTCCAGGGTTTATAAAAAACAGTACAAATAAATAAAATAGAAGAAAGATGAAACAAATGAAATAAACGTCTTTAAGATTTTCAGGTTTAACAGTATTCAGGTACAGAAATTGAATAATCAAATGTAAAATTACACTGCATAGTCTTCACCCTAAAAATTAAATGCAGATGGATCCTTGTTAAAGCTTAAAGGTTATTCAGTCAAGCAGTGAGTGATTTTTTTTAAGACCCTGGTATTCTTCTATTTTGTTCTTCGTTTTGGGCTAAAACGCAATATACTGTTAGCGAGCAAACTTGTGTCAGTGTCTCATTTCATTAGAAGTACAGCTTCATTTTCTACTGTAAAGCAGTTCTCCTGTGATGATGTTTTTAACCATAGACATCTGAACTCAACGGACACTGAAGAAATAAACCAGAGAAGAGCACGTGAAAGAAGGCGAAGCCTCCGCGCACACCTACATATCACCTGTTTGTCATGGACCATTGGTCGTACAAAAGTGTTTAGGAGCCCTTTGGCAGGCCGTTTTCAACTCCAAATGAACACAAAACGTACTTCATTTTGGCCTGATTTTGTTCGAAATGACGTGATATTAGTTATTGTAGTATTGTAGTATATAAATATAAGTATATTGGGGCCTTTACAAGACTTCATCATGTCAAATGATAAACTTCAGTGAAAAGGATTAGGGGTTCAAGCGTGTTAACATTTCCAGAGTCCAGAATTCTCACCTAAAACTGATCGAGCAGACTTGTATAGAGACTTAAATCATTCACTCAAAAAATATTTGATGATACTGTTCACTTTATTTAAGCAATTCATCTTGATTTAAACCAATTATATCAGGTTTCTGGTTCAAATGTAATTGATTCATTAAACCCATTCATGTAAAACCGTTACTCTTTGACATAACTTGATGTTTTCATGTTTCAATCAAGTAACCCAATAAAACAGAACTTTCACTTCCCATCATGCTGTGCAAATGGGCTGAATTCATGTTTAAATAAAGTGCTATTTGATGCATTTTTTTAACCAGATGAGAAAATGGAGAGACATTTTAATGCTTAATGTTTTGTTATGTTGGGATTTAAAAGTTTTTTGGAGGTTACCATTGTGGTGAAGTGTATGTGCTTGGGGTGAGGACCTGCTAATAACGAAAGTTGTTTTAATATTAAAAAACAACTACCGGTACTTTGGGCATGCCATGGATGTAACAAAACCATCTTCTGGCTAGCCAATAAGATCTTGTAGAAGGTTTTGTTAAGGTTGGAATAATAGTATTTCACTAAATAAAAAGAATCAATTGAACTGGATTACTTGTTTTGGGTTTTTTATATTCATTTTAGAATAATTAAACTTGTTTAGTTTTGGACAAAATTAAGAATGTTAACCTGATTTAACTAAATGGCATTGAATTAACCTTATGTAAAAAAACTTAAGCTTACTGAAATAAACAATGTTAATTAAATCCAACATAACCCAATAACGTGGAACGTTGACTTAAAAAAATTAATTAAATCCAACGTTTCGAGTGTTGATGGCTGGTAGTACTCTGTCCTGGAGGGCCACTGTCACTGCAGAGTTAGCTCCAACCCTGATCAAACTCACCTACCTGTGATTTTAGTGATCCTGAATACCTTGATTGCCTTGCTCAGGTGTGAGCTAAACTCTGTAGGACAGTGGCCCTCCAGGACCGAGTTTGAGGAACCACAACGTCACCAAGGCCCGCTCCGATTCACCTGACGGGGCGCTACAGCGGTGAAAAGTGTGAAATATGGCTCATAACTCCTTAACTGTTAGGACTAGGATTTTACATATGTAAATACTTATGTACAAGTGATTTTTTTAGTTTTTATTTTAAATACATTTTTCAAACAAAGAAGATTTATGTTTATTGGGCGAACTTTCTATATTCAACAAATAATCCTGAAAAAATGTTTAACACAACTTTTTATCAACACTGATAATAATAAGAAATGTTTCTTGAGCAGCAAATCATCATATCAGAATGATTTCTGAAGGATCATGTGACACTGAAGATAATAAGTAATGATGCTGAAAATACAGCTTTGATCACAGGAATACATTACATTTTAAAATATAATAAAATAGAAAAGTTATTACATTTTTTTTGTATTTTTAATAAAATAATTGCTGCCTTGGTGAGCATAAGAGACTTCTAAAAACATAAAAAATTGTATCAATCAAAAACTTTTGAACGGCAGTGTACATGTAATCAGTTACTATACCCAGCTCTGTAAATATGTGTTTTTGATCTAATTACAAGTGGACAAAGATGAAGACATGTGTAAACAGGGTTCAAAGCGTTTTGTAACACTTTCAACCACATTTCAGAGGTGGACGGTGTGACTACAATTGCATTCGTACTGCAAACCCAAACAATTTAAACACCAGTGTTAGCAGTAATGTGTTTTGCTTGATTTTTTTTTTGTGAACGGATCAACCAGAATTTTGACTACCTTTTGAGGTGTAAACAAGCCCTTATGGCTCAGTCTTGTAAGTTATGTTAACTTTCCTTTTAAACATCACAACAGATATTTATCATTCAGTTTAAGTTTTTAGGACATGACAATATTCAAATATGTTTTCAAATGCAGGTTGTTATGAGTGAAGTTAACTTCAACTGATATACAGGTTATCATATAGCTTCAGAACACTTAATATAGGACATTTTAAAAGTGCCTTTTAAACCCTGTTATTGTATATTTCTAAAACATACCAAATAAATAGAAGGAAAATGAAATATATACTTTATTTACCTTTTACAATCTTGTCTATCCAAGTGTAATTGTTGCAGGACCCTTCTATTAAGCATACAAATGTAGGTATAATTGATCTGCTTATGCTGAGTTTGTATGGTGATTGTTTAGATAAAAACACATTCAAATCTGCAAAACAACAGGGTAGAAAACAACGTTACTCTGGGCTCAAAATATTTAACAAATCGTATGATATCCTAAAGAACATCCACGGTTTTCATTATGGATGGTGGCGCTAAGCAGCACGTACAAAAAACCAAGACAAGTTAGTTTCAGACCCACCGCTGCTGTATGTTTGTGCGGTACTATCCTCTTCCTCTTCAAATGAAAAAACAGTGATGTTGGATAGTTTCTTCTCACCTGAAAGACAAAATTTTTTTACAAATAAGTTTAAAGTGACCATTAAAAAACAAAAAAACAAAACAATTCACAATGAATGAAGTATATGCGCAGCCTTTGACTTCCTATCCTACACTCTTAAAAGGAACGGTTCCATCAGACGCTCATATATACAAGATTTTAGGGGTTCCTGTCTTGGGATCATTTTATGGATTTAGTTGTAAATTAATTAATTTAGTTCCATATAGAAACTGACTGAACCTTTTTCTAAGAGAGTACATTTTTCTTTTTCAATAATCCATTACATACGTCACAATACAGGACAAAAGATTTGTCCATTTCATTGCAACTTTGCATCGACCACTGCAAACTTTAAAGCATGTTTAGTTGATGAGATTTGATTGATTCATGACATTGAGATTTTAAGTGTTCACTGTTAACGTAACAGAAGATTTTGGTTTTCTTTTTCTTTGTTCTGGAGATGAACACATGCAAATCAAAATACATTTTGAGGACTGAATGATTATACATGTATGCAGAAAGTTTTAATATGCTGTTTATACCACATTTGGTTTCTCCTCACCTGACAATTCAGAAAAGCCGCACTTAAAATCAAATTGGGTCTGTGGAGTGTTCCAGCAATCACCTATTTAAAGGACAAATGAAAGGCCACCAAAAGGTAACTTTTATGTTACATAATAGAAATAGTTACCCAATGTATTCAGTATTTTACATTTCCCTTTGAAATCACCTGTTTTCTTAATGTATCCCATGAAACCATCTGTGCCGAGTATAAAGATGCTATTCTCCATATAATTTTGGTTGGGCTGAGTGGACTGTATTATGGACTTTATGTTATTAGCAACAGTACATCCATGTTTCTTCTTATTCTCCTCACATAATTTTGCAGATATGCAGAAGAAGGCAGGTAAAATGAGCAGGAGACTACAGATGTTCATCTTCATCCCTGACGGGATCGCCAGGTTCTTCAAAAACATCTAAAGAGCTGCAAGAAGAAAAGTGTAAAACATGAAAAATACTTGTTTTTGTTTTGCTTATAGACATTAAGAACAGATAAGAACAAGAGTTATCTAAAAGATACAAATTCCGGTCAAATCCCTGTCAGGATTATTGTTTTTTACGTTTTTTTTTAATTTTTTTTTTACATTTTTGCATTGTCAATGTCTAATAAGATTAAAAGACCTGAATTATTAGTTTTATCCTTCAGTCAAATCAACAAATTAACTCTTAATTTCAGTGCACTGAGGTACATTTACATTTTTTATTCAAAATTATAAATAAAAAAAAATTGAAAAAGCATAAAAAAGTATACCAGCATAAAATAAAATGTTAAATCCATTGCTGAAATGCATTGTGTTATTTTACCACTTTATTTTCCCTCTTATAATATAACTGAAACAAACTTCTTACCTGGTGAAGAGACGCTGAGTCTTTCCAAAGACTGTTTCATCTCATCAGATATAGATGGACCTTAATTTTGCATGTAGTATTTCCTCCCTCCCGCTGTGGTTTTCTGTTTTCGTTAACCACATCTCTTCATGCAAAGCAGCTAACGGAGAACAGTGAGCAGGCATACTCTCTGTCAGATGATTATATAGTAAGCAAAGAGTTTCGGCAGGCTTTCCAGGGTTAATGTAGTAAAGTTTATCGTAGACGTGAGGTTAACTGGACAATGAAGCGCAAGAGAACAGGCATCATTACATGAACATAAGCATCAACACACATTATGAAGAATCAAATATGGTGATACAGTAAAATATAAATACAAAATAGACACAAGTCATGGATTTTAAATGTTGTAGATTCATTAAAATAACAATAGTTTGATATCTTGGTATGTTATTTGACATTTTTGTGTTTTGTGAAAAAGATGATTGTTTACATTTACATTATTGTTAAAGATTTATAAAGAAATATATTTGGTTTGCCGGTTGCTTTAATTATTTTATTTTTCGTTTTATGAAATTGTATCAATATCATTTTTTTTAAATCACTATTTCAGAGTTTGTAACATTTTACACGACTTACAGTGACTAACTGTGACATTTTCTCTCATGTTGTGTTAAAAGTATCACTGACATCACTGATGATTTACCATCACTGCCATAATTACCACAGAAGATCAGTACAACTGATGGCCACGAATAACAGAGATAAAATCTCAGTCTTACAAACATAAACATGCCACTAATGCTTATCAGGGAATTAGTAAATAGAGACCATTGTTCATCTCAAGCTCACAGTGCGACAAACAGTAATTCATCTGTTTAACAAATGAGTGGTTTGCCACAGAGGACGTCAGCCCAACAAATGCAAACAGAAGGCTTTCTGTTTAACCAAAACATATATTGTAGATATTTAAAATGCAGGAATATTGATAAGCATTATGATAATTTGACACTATACTGCAGCAGGGTATTATGACATTTAGACCTTTTTTTAAACAAATATGCACGAGTTTGGACACACATCTGAGGCTGCATGATGATTTGATAGAAAAGATCGTAGTGATATGCCATTCAGTTTTTAGAGAAAGCTGGATAAATTATGTTTTTCTTCATCTTTTTTTTGGTGTAGTAGTATTTAAGAGTTGTATGAAATAAAATGCAAAAGTATGGCCACCCTTTCAACTGTGTTGATTTGAATACCAATGCTAATTTTATATGATGGTTTCATTATAAATATGGTGATTATCTCTAAGGTGGACACCCAACTTAATATATGATACTTAGGCTACGATCTGAATCTTGACTAAATGAATATCATGAATATCAAAGTCGGCTGTTTATGATCATGTTAAAGGGTTACTTCAGCGATTAGCATTAAGCTTTTTATCAGTAGAAACCCAGTAGTAAATATGAATTATTGTACTGTCCCCCCTCATATCCCCCTGAGACAAGAGATTTATGTATTTTAATTCTGGAAAAATTCCTATCCTAAAAAAATATTGTCATTTTGCGTCACCGGAGTAATTTTTGCCCTAGCCTCCTGAGACCCTGCGTCCTTATATGAGGACATTACATTTTTGCCTCTTGACACAATGATCGTCAATTTTGTAAATCTTAGACCTGTTGGCCACATTTAGGGACACTGCCCAAACCATCTTGTGGTGATATCACAACATTACACCACTGTCAGTGAGAACAAAATGGCTGGAATATCAGCAAAAAACTTCTACCCCATGCAGTTTCCGAAAGAAAAGTGACCCAGGTAAAAAATCTATTCAAATTATATGAATGAAACACACGTATTTATGTACAATACTGTCTCTATCATCATATGGGGATTAAAATTTGACATATTTTAGTAATAGAAGCAATCTAGGACATCAATAAATGTGAAGGACTCGTTTGAGGACATTGGGACTACATAACTTGTTTTTTTTTCTACCATGTGGTTAGCTAAACATGGGAATATTTAGATGGATTGTATTAGCATTGAAAAAACAACAACATTTGTCTCTCTGTGTGTGTGTGCAAGTGTGTGTGTGCACGGACTGGTAATCCCTACGGTATGGGGACAAAATGTCCCCACAAAGATGGCAATATTCAAAATCCTTGTCCTTGTGGGGACATTTTTTGGTCCCCATGAGGAAAACATCTTATAAATCACACTAAGTGATGTTTTTTGAAAATGTAAAAATGCAGCATGTCTCCTGTGATGGGTAGGTTTAGGGGCAGGGGCAGTGTAGGGGGATAGAATATACAGTTTATACGGTATAAAAACCATTACGCCTATGGAATGTCCCCATAAAACATGGAAACACAACATGTGTGTGTGTGTGCATGTGTGTGAGCAGAGTAAATCATGGTAAATCATAGTAAATAATACTACAATATGGTTTATCAAGGTGAATCGTGCTAGAATCCTGGTAAATCATTCTAGTAAATAATACTCATTGTTTAAGCTGAAATTTTGAATTTTGACTAATTAGGACCTCCTGGCCTCAACAGCAAATAATATTTATTTTAGTTATGATAGACCCACTGATAGACCCACATCTTTTTCTGCAAAAACTACTTTCTGTACAAAAACAAATTTTAGGTATTGTACTTATTATGTCCTACATATCCCAAATAGCAAGAACAATTATAAAATGCACACCAGGCAAACTCTTGGGTCTCAGGAGGCTAGAAGCTAAAGACTACAGCCAGTAGAGGGAGCTAGTTCCGCATGTTTTCAACCCGCCCATCAGATCGCACTCACTCACAGCACTCGGCTCGGGGAGCTGCGGAGATTCATGTAAACAGAGCAGTACGGAGCAAAGTGAGTGTTTCAACTTTTCAAATGAATTCCTATGCAAGTTAAGCTTCCAAAGGCATGATCTGAAAATGTGCCAGACTGAACACGCGCTGTGAATGTATGCGGCGCCCACGCTTACCTCAGCTCATGTGATGAATGTAATCTGACTCCTGCGGCATTTGTGCGCGACTCTCGTTCGGCTCACTCACGCTTTATTGAAGTTTTTAATTGCAGTGTCTGTTCTCTAACTGAACTGATTTTATGAAAATGAACGCGTGGGCAAGTGATCTAGTAATCAGTATCCAGTAGCAGTGGCTTTGGGAGTGGCGCCAGCGAAGCAAGTGCATTCTGGGAGTTGGTGTCTTTCATCCCCATGAGACAAAAATACATTTTCTGTCTTTTCTCAGTCTAGAAGCCACCAAATTCAAAAATAATTTCACATTTCTACTACATTAATGACCCAGTTTAAATACAGATTCATCTTCCCAGCGCTGAAGTACCCCTTTAAATATGGTGCCTTTTGCCCCAACAGCAGGGGTGCCTTTTACCCCTAAAATATTTTGTTCCATTATTGAAAAACTTTTGCTTTACCTTGAACAAAGCTGACAAACATTAACAAGACCTTTGTTTCAAAATATATTCAATAATGTTAGCGATTCTTATTTGCTACTTAAATCTACAACAAAAAAACATCTAAAAACATCAAATATTAGATCAAATGAGCGCAGAATCAACTTTGCTCTGCTGCTTGTAATCGCGTCAAAGCTCAGGCAAATTTCCACGTGCATCTTGAAAAACTGTTGTTTTGGAAAGTGTTGAGGCAAGTTTTTGTGCCATCTAGTGGTTTAAAGGAAAATAAAATCAAAAGGAGCCTTTTACCACGTGGAGCCTTTAGCCCCGTTAGTTACATCAATATGAATTAGGAGAAGGATACAAAAAGTTATCACAAAGGTTTAAGGTCTCTGTCTCCACAGTCAGGAATAAAGTTAGAAAACGGAGGGCCACAGAAACAGTCCTTGTGAAGGAAACATGTGGTAGGCCAAGAAAGATATCTGAAATACAAAGGCAGAGAATGGTTAGACTGGTCACAGACAAACCACAGACCACCTCCAAAGAGCTCAAGAACATCTTCCTGCCGATGGTGTCATTGTACATCGTTCCACAGTCCAGCGTACTTTGCAAAAGGAACAGCTCAATGAAAGGGTGATGTGGAAAAAGCCTTTTCTGCATAATGCAAACAAGCAGTCTTTTGAGATATGCAAAGGCTCATCTGGACAAGTCATAATTTTTTGAAGAATAATGTGCTGGAGCTGGACAGATGAAACTAAATTGCGCATTGTATGGCGGAAAAAGAACACAGCGTTCCAGGAGAAGAATCTGCTCCCTACTGTGAAATTTGGTGGAGGGTCCATTATGCTATGGGGCTGTGTGGCAAGCCCAGGTATTGGAAACCTTGAGGATCGCATGCACCCACTATCAGCAGATTCTTAAGAACAATGTTCAAGTTATGCCGGAGTTGTTTATTTAGCAGGAGCCAAAGAATTGTTCCAAATCTACACTGAAAAAAAAAGTGTGTTGGATTTACATGATTTAATTGTGTACATCAGTCTCACATGAATCAATTAAAGAAACATAATTGGTTCCTGTAACTTCAACATCATAGAATGAACACATTTTAAGTGACCCAATTAGTGAATTTTAAATGGCTCCCTGACATGATTCAGACATACAATTTTATACACTCATTCACTTCAATTTCATATACTTTAATGTTACACAACTGAATTATTTTACTGCACTAGATAGTTGACAAACTTTCAGCTAGTTAAAACATAAATTAGCACCTTAAATGCTAAGCATTAAAAGCTTATTCTGCAAAGCAGTTATTATTAAGTTGTATCAATCCACAGCCTAAGCAAATGCTCCACTCTTCTCCACAATGGTAACCCACTGAAATTTAAATTGTTCTAATAATTCCAAAATTATTGAATATTAAACACTATTAAACCAAATCAAGCCTCCCCCTTTCTCATCTTGCTCAAAAATACATTAAATAACACTTTTACCTATACAATCATTCATGCAATCTCAACACAAACAGATTAAGTAAACTTCAATTTGACTTATTCTCTTGATTTATTTAAGTGGATTGAAAACAATCAAAGTTATGACAAAATGTATAGAAATTGTGTTGCTTTAGCTCATTTTAATTAAGCAAGAAGTACAAATCCTTTTTTCAGTGTACCAAGAACTCATGCACAGACCAAGATGCAATGTTCTACAATGGCAATCCCAGTACCAGTACTTGAATATCAGCGAAAATCTATGGAATGATTTGAAGCGGGCTGTCCACACTCGGAAATAATCAAACCTGACTGAACTGGAGACATTTTGCAAGGAAGAATGGTCCAAAATACAAATACTGCAACCAGAATTCAGGGATTTATGGCTATAAGAAGTGATGGCTGTTATTTCAGCAAAAGGGGGCAAATCTAAATATTAATGTGATAATTTCATTGGGGTGCCCACATTTTTGCACCCGTCTGTTTTTGTTATGACTCATATTGTATTGTTTCTGTTGATTCAATAAATGTTATTTCAGAACTGAAATGTTACTGTTTCCATCAGGTATAAATTATAATCCAAATGAAGGTGCTGCTCCAAAAGCCCAGCAGATTATAAACTGAAATTATAATCTTTATATTAAATATTTTCATAAAACTGTATTCCTTTAAGTACTTTAGTGTAACGTTTGAGACAGAGCGATATCAGTTTAATCATGTTTATGAACTGATGCCACTACAGTACTTCTGCATATTTGCAGAAGTACTGCATATACTTCTGCAATCACCTGCTCTGGATCACTACATTTAAAAATCCACATTTTGTCAAGATTTATGCATATTCTGTGTTGCAGCCTTTGACTTTCATGGTAGAAAAAAAGCCATGCCTGCCAACATTCTTCAAAATATAATCTTTTGTGTCCAACAGAAGAAAGAAACTCATACAGGTTTGTAACAACATGAGGGTGACATTTTTCATTTTTGGGTGAACTTTCCCTTTAATGCAGTGTGATCTGTATTCGTGTATAACTGATTTGTATTTAGCCCTGCAAATAAACATTTTTCCAGGTAATTGAACCTTAAGACAAAATCTTAAAAATTGAGTATCACATTTGATGGATCAGTTTTTTATGGCTCTTGTAGTATGATATTGTGCATTTAGAGCTGTATCATCTGTCAGCTGCAGTACCCTTAAGTACCAGCAGATAGCAGAGTCTATAATTTCCATAGACTCTGCTATTCCCGGACTTTATTTCCCAGTATCCTCTGGTCATTATTAGTTAACCTGTTTCCCCTGTGTGTTGTTTTCTTGGTTCACCCTGTCTATTTAAATGTCGTTTCTCCGTTGGCATTTCAAGCAGTTCTTGAGTTTAAGTTTGATTTCTGCCTGATTCTTGGATCCCCTGTTCCTGTCTGCCCTCCTTGGAGTGTACGTTGTGTATTTGGATTGATTATATGTGCTTGACCCTTAGTCTAGTATGGATGATGACCTTAGTTGATATGTGTAAATAAACTGCGTTTGGATTCTCATTCCTTCTGCTGTATGCTGTCATTTAAACACCAAATCATTACAAAGCTCACACTTGAAGGAGAAAAACAACTCAATTTTATTCAGAGGCCCAAATAGAGATAAATTATGAAACTTGGTGCTAATATTTATATGGCCAAAAAATAAGACGAAACTCAGAACTTAAATGAGATCTTTATAACAGACTAAAATGCATATACAAATATCAGTTGTCACTGTATCTTCCAATAACATGTCTTAGTAAGATGGTTTTAAAATGCTTAGTTTTATTATCAAAGCTCTGTATTTTTATTGTAGGGGGAAAATCATATAATGCAGTGCAATATACTGTAGTTACGATTGAGAGATGAAAAGTTCATTAGATCATTCACAGTTCATTAGCTAATAACAATATAAAATGTAAATGTATTATGTTTTTATAACTAAGTCTTTTTACTGGCTAAAAATATAAACTATCAATCATACAGAAGAAGGCATGTTAAGTTTAACAGGTTTTACAGAAAAGTTTTGATCATGTTGATAATTTAGAGGACTTTTTTAGGGAAATATGATACAGTGGGTAACCTTAGCGGGGTCATATTATCCTCATAAAACATAACTTTTAAAACAGTGTTTAAGTATCCATTAGCTATTCATTTTATATTATTGTTGTGTTCTGTCATTCTGAATATTTCCTTTCTTCATTTGTAGTGTTGATTTTCACTCTACGAAACATTTGCCTTGAAAAAATCCTTTCAGAAGGTATTACATATTTTGAAACATTCTTTTCTTTATGAATTAAAGCTACATTTATATGTTAATATATTTTGCAATGCACGTTCAGAAAGATGTCTTAAGTTCAATTTGACATTTCCAGCTGTCCTAAACCCATACAGTCACAGGGTTCTCCTCAGAAGGAGAACACAATGCTGTAATATTTCAATGTAATATTTCAATGCAGTGCCAGGATTTCACCAGTAGAGAACGCCATAACATTTTTCTTTTTGGACACTGTGAAGCGACTCTCCTGATAGAGGAAATAAAGTTGAATTGAGATCTGACCTCAATAAACAAGATTTTAAGTTTTAGATGTAAGCGAATGTCCACCCCTGACAAAATAGGTTCAGACTGATTACAAATATTAAAGGACACACAAAAACTGTAGTTTGACATTTGCAGAGACACTTATGACACAACCCATATCTGAAAAAAATGCTTATCTCACACCTCTGGAATGTGTGCCACTTTCTTTTCCATTTTTAGATCCCATTGTGGTACTAAGGTGGTTCGACATCTGTTCTTTCAATGAACAGTGAACAGGTTTCCATGAACATGTTTATGGGATGCAGGTGGCTCAACACAGGAGATCCCATGGGACTCTATTGGATGCCAGGCTGCAGTTTGCTGACATCACCTGTCACCATCTTCCCTTTGGGCTCCGGCTGAGGATGGAAACGTTTCCATTGATCTGGAGCTGCTGTTGTTGACATCATCTCTGGGATTTCCAAAGTAGTGTTTTCTTTACACACATATACGTTCCTATATGTATGCATACAGAAGCTTTTTTTTTTTTTTTTTAAATACTTGGCAAATTTAACTACTATATGTGACATTGCAGTTTTTCATCATCATGAAAGTTTATAATCTGCATGCATTTTAAAGCTATATCAGTTTATTAATTGTGAATTTTGCATAATAGGTCCCATTTAAGGCACAATATGTAATTTCCGCCACTAGAGGTCGCTTATTCAAAACAAAAGTGTAGCTTGATGATGCCTTGATTTTGTGAAATCACGTGAGTTGTTGTCTTCAACTCTTCAGCCGGTGGAAAATAATCATATTCATGGATGAGCTAATGTATTAAAGATTTATTAATGTTACTGTAGTATGAGGTGAGCTGGGTGGAGCTGAAAGCCTTTGGAGCGATTGCTAATGAGAGACGATAATAATTGCTTATTATGCCACAGACGAGCGATTCTGCTTCTTCCACTCAAGCGTATACAAGGGTAACGCAGTGCTGCTTTATCATATTAGATACATTTGAGTGTGTTGAAAGTTATGTTATAATGCGTTCGCTCGAGGGCTACTATGACAACAAGTCTCAATAACTATTTCTCTGGATTTGGCATATTGTGCCTTTAAATAAACAATAATTACTCAATTGAATGAGCGAAGAGTATAACTAGGATTCTACGCTTTTATTATTTTTATTATTGTTTAATATTCTATTGTAATTTATACCATTTATTAATATTTATTTTTCTATTTTCAATTTTTACATGTTCCAGTAAATTTGCTGTGTGCTTTTTATTTATTTTTTTATTTATATTTCTATATAACTTTTTTTATTACCGTTTTATTTATTTATAAATGTATTTATATTTTATGTTTTAGTTTAGTATTCAAATTTATTTTAGTTGATTAGGTTTTTAAAGTTTTATTTTATACAATACTTACATTTGTTTTTATTTCAGCTCTATTTGTTTTGTGTTGTAGTTTTAGTTAAGAACATTACTGCTTCAAGTATGTATTAGATGTGTGAATGTCTTTTACAGGCTTATAGTTTAAAGCAGTCTGCTGTATCAATGCATCTGAAAAGAACCTAATTAGCTTAAAAAAATACTTTTCTATTTTTTAAAATTGATTATATTTATCCAGATCACTGAGACAGGTCATTTCTTTGCTAGTTCCTTCTGATTCAAATTTGACATATTAATCTATCTACCTTAAAGCATGATGTCATGCAATCTTTCAGCGATGATGTCATTCGTCTTCGGTCGTGCTCATGAGCTGCAGTCGTTCGTCTGGGGACTCATTCTTCTTGTTGGGTGAATCACACACTTTTCTCCACGCATCTAAAGTTTAAACACAAGAGAATGACAAGTGAACACTTTCTGGACCAGTTAGACCTCAAATATTAAGTTGTAAATCATAAACGTGTGATATGTATATTGTAAAATGGCTCAAAACTAAAATTAGACAAAATATGTGGAGCTAAAAATGCATCAACAAGTTTTTTTCTGAGAGCACAAATGTAAACAACCAAACTGACAGATGCTACGCAAATATTAGCAGTGAATCTTAGCAAACACTGTTGCAGTAATACAAATATGTGTGAACAAACATTAAGAAACCATGTACTGTGAAACTGCACCAGCAACAAGAGAAGTATGCATTTTACTCCCAGAGCAAAAAGTGTGTTAATGAAGGGCTGTTTGTCATACAAAATACTTCTTAGTAAGAGCAGACCGGCAGCAACAACATCATGTTTGGCTAGCATTTGGATGACTGACAGAAGCCTAACCACACCCTGTTTTAGCAATTGTGGTTTGTTACTAGGAGTCCACGTTGCTGCTCGGCCAATCGGCTTGGAGAGAAGTTGACCTTCTGCTGTGGGTGTATCCCTTCAGGGCAAAAGAGAGCAGCCGCAAAAACATATGAATGACTGAGAGATCGTCATGAGCAGCCAATGAGGACGCAGCACAGATCTCACCAATCACAGTTGCTTTCTGTCCTTCCGGACAGTTACCAAGTCACTGTTACTGCCTGGGTAAGCTAGGGCTGCCTGCTATTGGTTGAAAGTGCAGAAAACTCAGCGCCTGAATGGCCGAATTAACACACGCCGTTGCTAGGGAGCTGCACCAATCACAGAGAGGCAGAAGTCAGCTGTTTGGTTTCTAGGCAGGATTTACTCACTGAGATGTTTTGGCGGGAGAGCGGGGAGGAAGGAGGGGGCTGCAGAGTGAAGTGGAGCATGTGATGTGTTTGTGTGTGTGTGTGTGTGTGTTTTGCTCTTCCTCTTGTAGGATCTTTCTGATGCAACATGCAGTTGTGAGGGAGGTGTCTCCTGGGCCTCTTGTGATTTTTTTAACAGGTCTTTACTATGAAACAAGAACCAATGATGTAGCTGTTGCCACGGAGGCAGCGCCAGCGTTTGTTTTGCCTCGCTCTCATCTCTCGTACTTCCCCATCCACAGTTACCGTAGAAACAGAGTCACTTTGAGTCTATTTCAATCCTCTTCCTCTAGTCAGTGATTTGTCTCAACCTCATCCTCATCTGAAACCATCCCAGCATTTCAGCAAACTGAAATCCCTGCCAGCAATGTGTTGGCCTGCACTGACTAATGAAGTTCGTATGCACACTTTAAACAATAACTTCCTTGCATGATAATCAGCACATTCTTTTTTAGAGTTTTCTAGAAGAGTAATTAATCTTTAAATTAGCCATTGCAATCGCACGGTTGAGAAGCGCAGCAACAGTGTGTGTAGGAATGCTGAGCCCAACGGCTGTTGGAAAGGGTGATGTCATCGCAAGCCAGTGAGAACAGGAAGACTGTAATATTCAGGTGACTCACTCACTGCCCGTTTAGAACAAGCGCTCTTGAACTGTGCACTTGAATTCTGGCATAGGCAGAAAATAGGTATGCACAAAAATGTGGAAAATTGTACAAATCGATCACAATGGATCATAATAACTTGTAAGGTTAACAGATATCAAGGCCAGTGTATTGGCCCACTACAAAACAACAAACTTTTCTGTGGATATTGAGGATTTGCATGGACAACTAAATTTGGAGACAAATATTCCTCATATACAGAAAATGTTCTCTATTGGTGGGATACAAAATGACTTCCTTTATATTGGTGTTTAAGTATTATGGGCAATCCACATGGGACCCAGAGAATTTTGTCCATAGGCTCCACATGGGCCCCGTGTATGTTAGCCCATAGAGGCACATGATGGAACCATAGTGGCTCTGAGAGGGGCCCCTTTAGATGTTCATTATATGGGCCACCTGGGTCACATATAGGTGCTAATAATGATGCCAAGGTGGGCTACACACAAAAACCTTATGGGGCCCAAGTGGAAATGTTGGCTGTAATACTGCTGTCTATACATTTAAATTTATTTGACTTTTTAATTTGTATACACAGTAGTTTTCAGCTGTGCCTATTAATAGATAGAATGTTTGCTTAAAAAGTTGAGTATGCTATTTATTATTTATTTGTATATAATCATGTTGAAAAAGGGGGTGGCCTTGTGGCATTAAAATCCCAGGCTGAAAATGGGCACCACTCAGGCCTGGGACACCCCTCCAAATCATTGAATTCAGTGCTCCAATCACTTCCATGGCAACAACAGGTATATACTGTAATATCAAGCACCTAGGCATGCAGGCGCATTTGTGAAAGAATGGGTCATGGTACCGTGATAGGTTGCCACCTGTGCTGAGCAGCTGCATCAAAGCCTTACATCACAAAGTGCAATGCAAAGTGTCGGATGCAGTGGTGAAAAGCACGCCACCACTGGACTCTAGAGCAGTGGAGACGTGTTCTCTGGAGTGACCAATCACATTTCTCTGTCTGGAAATCCGATGGACGAGTCTAGGTTTGGCGGTTGCCAGGAGAATGGTACTTGCCTGACTGCATTGTGCCAAGTGTAAAGTTTGATGGAGGGGGGATTATGGTGTGGGGTTGTTTTTCAGGGGTTGGGCTCGAACCCTTAGCTCCAGTGAAAGAAACTCTTAATGCTTCAGCATACCAAGACATTTTGGACAATTTCATGCTCCCAACTTTGTAGGAACAGTTTGGGGATGGCCCCTTCCTGTTCCAACATGACTGCGCTCCAGTACACAAAGCAAGGTCCATAAAGACATGGATGAGCGAGTTTGGTGTGGAGGAACTTGACTGGCCTGCACAGAGTCCTGACTTCCAGACACCTTTGGGATGAATTAGAGCGGAGACTTCACGAGCCAGGCCTTCTCGTCCAACATCAGTGTCTGACCTTAAAAAATGCACTTCTAGAAGAATGGTCAAATATTCCCATAAACACTCCTAATCATTGTGGAAAGCCTTCCAAGAAGAGCTGAAGCTGTTGCAGCTGCAAAGCAGCTTTATATTAAACCGTACAGATTAAGAATGGGATTTCATATAAAGGCAGGCATCCCAAAACATTTCAGTTGGGTGCTCTGGATGATGCATTATCATGTTTACTGTTATTACCTTATCAATTCTTCTGTTTGCAGTTGTGCCACCCTGACATGCAAATTGCTGGACGAAAGTTTTTCAATTATCTCAAAAGCTTTAAAACTACTGATATTTATAAAATGTGTTTATATGAAAGGTTTCAAGACTAAAAGGATGCCATAGTATTTATTTTTTCTTCCCCTCAATAGTTCCCTCCCCGAAAGTACACAATTTCTCATGTGACTGAATACTTGCAAAAGAAAACATTTCTATTTTAAGCATCTACAAATCCTCCAAAAATAATCTAATCGCTTAAACTTTTGCAGTAATATAATGGAATAGTCTACTTGCAATTTTCCAGTTTGTGACAAAGACTGTCAATGGAAGCATGCTTATCTCTCATTTTGATTCACGTTAGTTTAAAGCACTTTAAAGTTATTAAATAAATCCAACATCAAAAGCGGTATTAAACGGTTTCTTTTAACACAGCCACTAATCTTAACATCTTGAATTGTTTAATGAAATAAAATTGCTAAAATGCGCCGACAGAATCAACACACAAACCCTAAACTGACCTTTTCCCTCGGGCACCAACAACACACCGGCGACTCCCGCCTCTTTAGACTCATTATCATATCATGTTATGTCAGCGGAGATGGGCGGGACTTTCGGCGCGCTCGTGTCCAATACAAACAACTCGAGCGGAGGGCGCAGAATGAAAACGGAGCGAGTCCCTGTTAGTAAATACAAGCAGAGTGAAGACGGAATAAAAGAGCGCTGACACAAAAAGCGGAATAAAAACACCACTGACAGACACATTCAAGCGCTGGCGGTGAGTGTCTCCTGTTTCTGACTCATTTGCTCCAGTTTCATTCTGTAGTTTGGGATTTCTGCGGTTTACTCTAATGGAATGAGTTGAAGTGACTGTTTTTGTCAGTAAAAACAAAGTTTCAGTGTTTTGTTCTGTAAAAGAAGGTGGTAAATTACAGAATAAAGATCATAATCCATACACTGAAGTATGATATTCTGATTCAGATTTATACATCTGAAATATCAAAGAGTGACATTCACATGACGTGATGATTTTACTATGGCATTACTTTATGGATGTGTTATTTTTGTTTGTATTCCCTGCTGAATCAACACATTAGCCCAGTCTAAAATGGTTTTCTAAGCAATAGAGTAATTTATGATGGTCTTCAATGGTCTTTCAACCTGACCAAGCCCCATTCTTAATAAATAAGCTTTCCATTGATGTATAGTGGAGATTGATATGTTGGGAATCTACATTCAACTATTTGAAAATCTGGAAGGGTGCAAAAAAATCGAACTATTGAGAAAATCGCCTTTAAAGTTGTCCAAATGAAGTCCTTAGCAATGCATATTACTACTACCGTAATAATTATTTTTAAAAATATATATATTTACGATAGTTAATTTACAAAATATCTTCATGGAACATGATCTTTACTTAATATCCTAATGATTTTTGGCATTAAAAATAAAAATAAATACATTTTGTCCCATACAATGTATCGTTGGCTATTGCCACAAATATCCCTGTGCGACTTATGACTGGCTTTGTGGTCCAGGGTCACATATGATAATCAATCTATCAACGCAATTATACTTCAGAAAATGTGGGAAAATCTTCATGCACTGACCAATTTCACTGTAACTGCATATTTACTGTAACTCTCAGACTTCGTAAGCTGACATTTGAAATGTATTGTTTTCTGGGAAAACTCTTTTGAACACAGGCCGGAAACTTCCTCTCATTTGTTCGAGGCTCCTTTGAAATGTCGCCATTTGACGTTTTGGTGGTTTTGTTTGTGGCCAGCATATCTCAGTCATCCCCTCACTGCACTTTGATGCCAGAAGTTGCACTTCCGTGCTGATCTACTGTCTGATCTTAAAGATGCATTGTTAAACCAAATAAAATGCATGAAATAACTAAAACCTATTTAGACCCGTAATGGTTGGTTGTTCTTGTGAATGTGGGTTATGGTCAGTGTTTGCATAAGGCCAATTGTTCCTAAAATGCACTGGATAGATAGAGGAAAAACAATGCTAAATACAAATGATAAAAGGCTTAGATAATATGATTACTGTACATTGATTGGGATAGAAAATACATAAGCTTACCAACTTTTAAAAGGGGCGGATAAATCGCCATGTTTCATGTGTTTATGTCCTGTGCGTCCTATCGAATTTTGGGACATATTCATCTGTCCCAAAGTAGTAAACCAACAAATAAAGATTATATTTATATTTGATTATATTTGAAGATTTATATTTGATTGCTTACTTTTTTAGCACGTTTACATTGTGTTTGGTCGCCACTTAATATCCAATGTAAAATATGTGTTCTGAAACAAAACCACAGCACAAAAACAGAAACAAGGCCCGATGTCTCATATTATGAAACACAGAAAAAATGAACAGCATGTGAATTGTCACAGTTGCACAGAATGACAGTCTGTGGTATATTTCAGGGCAGTTTTGCTGACTCCGCCGATGGATGATGAGGAGGAGGAACAGCTTCCTCGCTGCTGTGAAACACCGCTAAGAAACAAGAGCTCAGAGAACAGAGACGCCCACTGTCGAGCAGTTAACAGACACAGACGCTTTGAAGACAGATCCACACAGACAGTGAGCTCTGTCCTGAATTCAGTGAGAGACGGAGATATGGCACCGTTCCAGGGTTCAGGGAGAGATGCATCATCTTCCTGCGGAGCTGTGGAAGCCAGGACTGCATTTAGGGCTCACTGTGGATCCAGGGGCCTTGTGTCACTTACTATGGGCCCTGGGGCTCCAGGGCCAAGAGCACTTTTTTATGGTAGGGACACACAATTTGCATCATATACATGGTTATGAGGTTGTATTTTGGAAAAACACAAATTTAAACTTTTTAAAATTTAAAAGCCAGACATTTTATTAAAGTCCCCGGGAACTAATTTTTCCCCATTTCTTAATATATATATCTGTGTCTGTTTACATTTTTTCTTTTTTATTTATTTATTTACACACACACACACACACACACACACACACACACACACACACACACACACACACACACACACACACACACACACACACACACACACATCAAAGTGTGTGTGTACGTATAAATAATAAAAATAAAAATAAAAATGATATATATAAATAATACACATACAATTATCTCTATATATATCTATATCTATAGATATATAGCATTTTCAGTGAGCATTTTTATTTACTGACCATGGATTGCATGTTAAATTTGGTTGAAACTGAAGTTAAAAATTAAACCAAAGTACTAAACTCTATTAAAGTTTTTGCTTTTCATTCTTAAATATTTTATATAATATGTAATATTATAAATGGTATAATATGATAACATAAATATTTTTTATATCTTGAAGGAAATGCTGGATTTCGTGCACACTTCCCCGCACTCTTCGAACCTGTCCCGGATGGCGCACAAAACGCCGAAGAAAGGGAGGTCGATGAAGGAGACCAGAAGAAAAAGAAGACGAGCGTGATATGGGAATTAGCGTGGAGATTCAGATCGGGCGTAAATTGCGTGAAATGGGGATCAGTTTCAGCAGGAGCATCTTCAGCTGGTAAGACTGATTTCAGATCAGACTAGTTCGTTTCCTTTCCTCAAGGCTGTGAAACGAAAGGGTTAAAGAGTTTCATGAGTTTTTCAGAGTTGGCGGTTTCATTGCAGTGGTTTCTGTCACAATACGCAATGACACCATCGTCTGCTGTTATTTCAATGCAAATGCTCAGAGGCAGCAATGACATCATTATTGGTTTGCTCATCCTGTTTACTCAAGTTCTCTTAGATTTTATCTAATGTTTATTTTACTTAAAATTATGAAAACATACACACATACAGTATACCAATAACCTTTCAGTAAATGATGGAGGATGTTTTAGCAAACTTTTTCATAAAGGCTGCATGACTATGAAAATATTTATTTGGTTTTAATTGAGGTTTATGGTAAAATCATAGAAAAAAGTTGTATAATTTAACTTTTTATTATAACATTTTGAGAAGTGCCACATTTTATCATGTAAATATGCCAATTGGAGGATTTATTAGTGTTTTTGTTGTAGATGTATTTAAAAAAATGTTTTTATTACAAACAGCAGATGAAGACAATGTGGTCTTGTTCAATAATATGTGGCCTTTGGTAGAGGTAAACATAGTCCATGTGTGCGACTTATCTAAGTTAACATTTATCCAAAGTGATAAGAGAGGCATATTAACTCACACCCTCTAGTCTACATGATTGTTAACAGAGATAAATTGAGATTTATCGAGGGTTTGAAAGATTGCAATCTGTGTCCAGCATCTACCCAGGCTGGCTGTAGTTTGCGTGTGAGCCCAGAAAGAGGATGTGAAGTGTGTTTATACTGCAGGCTAATTTTAGACAGACTAAAAACTCCACGTCAGCAGACATGTGACCACAATCTCAAATGTAACACCTTCTTTAGTAACACTCTGCGTGTGTTAAATGCTGAGCCGCTACAACTGAGATGTGTTTTAATGAACATGCAGATTATAGATTTATAGACCACGTAAATCTGCCGTCATGAGCTCAGAAACAATCAAAACCTGAAACTTCATATTCTCACAGATGGCCTGAGGGCGGTTGAATAATTTAAACACTTGAAAAGATGACAATCCAATTAAGAATAAATGGGTCAGAATAATTTAAATAAATTCATCTAAATTACACCATGCTAACTCTTTTACATCTAACATGCCTTCAGTAAGAGCGGTCGCTTATGCAACATACTGCAATAGTCAAGGCTGAACTACAACACCCACCTACCTACAACACAGATGGCCTGACTGCCGATTGGCTGCTTTAACTGTCCATCAGGGGGATTAAGAGGGAAGGGGAGAAGTCTGAAGGGAAGCTTGAGGCCACAGCGCCATCTCATGGATTCCTGCCATTAAAAAACAAACATGAACTCAACATTGACCTGATTTACATTCTTAAAGGGAAAGTTCACACAAAAATTAAAATGTTTACTCACCCTCAAGTTGTTCCAAACCGTTACGACTTTCTTTCTTCTGTTGAACACAAAAGAAGATATTTTAAAGAATGTTAGTAACTAACCAGACGACACCCATTGACTTTTTTTCCTACTATGGAAGTCAATGGGCGCCGTCAATTTATTGTGCATAATTTATTTAAATAACTTTGTTTTTTGGCTGACAGGGAAAATTAAGTAATTGTTTTAGGCTACTGATGTAAGCAATGATGAAATATGTCACATTATTAAAGTAAAAACGGTTGTGAATGTCAATTCATGTGGACTTTATTTATAAAATGGATAGTTTCATAACAATGACTCTCCTGAATGCAATGTCATCTTTCACCTACGGCAGATATTTCACCTGATAATTAATTATTTTTGCTTTATTTTTGTGCAGTTCCCTCACAGGGGCCAGTTGGGTTTGTTCCAGCTAGTGACGTCGATCTACAACTTCCTTTTTCCTCGAGAAGGAGCCCAAAATGCAAGAGCCCATAGATGAGAGGCCACAGCTCTCCTGTTCAGGACCCAAATGAGTTTTACACAGCACTGTGAGCAGTGCAAAGATCTGGATTTACGTGGCTCAAAAACTGTTGTGGAAAGAGAAGGTTGCCGCTGGTCAGAGACTTCCCTCCTTTTCCCGAAGAAGCCATTCTCAAAATGAAGCATTGGAGTACATTTTCTGCAGGCTGCATATCAGTATAAAGATGTTAATATTCTGCCTTATGTTTTCCAAACATACGTTCACGAGCGGATCTCAGCGCAGTGGATGCCTTAATAAAACCCTCAGAAGGAGCAACTGCTTTAATAGGCAACGAGCTGTGAGAATACTCAAGGTCCACACATGTGCTGACTTTAACTCACCTTCTGAACTCTGACGCATCCCAGAACAGAATCCTGATCTTTCCCTGCTGGTGTATCACGGATTGTGCTTGATTCACTGCTGTTATCAGTGTTATTGGGACAAAGTTGAAGGACAGAACAGACATGACGATACGTAATCCAGAAGCCAGTAACATGCTTTGGAAAGAACTGAAAATGTTTTGTTCAAATGCAGAAAAACAACTTGAACATCAGGTTTTATTACCTGTATATCAATAATGAGCCATTTATGAGAACAACAAGGATACAGATATGAATTTTGTGATTTTAAAATGCTGAAAAGCATCATGTTTTCTCATTAAGAGAGAATGTACCACAAAAAACGATTTTACCTTTCTGAAATATTAGTTTGCTTTAATTAATTAATTTTGCTGTCATGTATCACAGACATTGCATAATGACATGCTTTCTCTCAGGCACTGAAGTATTACTTTAGATATCAGTGTTGAAAGCATCTCTTTAGTAATTGGTGATTATCAAAATGTGCTCAAAGAAGCAATACACCAAATCATCCTTTACAGTTCAACTCAAGCGATAAATACAATCAATAATATCTAACAAATACACAAGTTACCTAATGAGAACCTATCAAAGTTCTAGGAAGAGTTGTGTTGGTATGTATATGTCAATCAATAGTTATTATAAAGAGGTTTTTATTACTGTAAATGTCTTAAGAGGGAAAATGTCCAATGGATAGCAAAAAAATTGCTTTAATTAGAGGGATAGTTCGCTCTAAAAGTAACATTGTCATCATTTACTCACCCTCATGTCATTTTGAACATTCCAGTGTAATTATCTTGCTTATTTGCTAAATGTTATAGTTTTTTGCCAGAACAGCGCCATTTTAATTTTGCAGCGAATAAAAACAAGCCTGTAAGTAAAGACGATTCCATAAAACATTTCTAAAAGTTGTAATGCCATGTGATATAGCACTTACAGTGCACACTGACTGTCCAGCCATTGTTCCATCCGCGTAAACGACCTCGGTTTGTATATGATGACATATTTTGCATTTTTAAGTGAACTATCCCTTTAAGGATGAGGACAAAAATGAACTCAGATGTAAGGTGTGTTCGATTTAAAGCGGCGCTGCGCAGACCGATCGGGACGTCATCTGAGTATCGCGAGAGCGATTCAATAACGTATGTTTTCGAATCGCTCTTGCGGTTCTTTGATGTCAGTCTGCGCAGCCCCAAGTCGAACACGACAGTAGAGTTGTACAGAAACGTCCAATGAGATGGCCAGATCGCATCACGTGACTGGCTCATGATCTGGCGCTTATATGAATATTTAAGAGTTTGTATATGATGTGCGATAAAGCGGGGCAATTTATTTTCCATATATATTTGTAACCCTTATTGTAAAGTGAAATTAATATAAATATGAGATTAATAATTTAAGTTATAAAAATAGATATCGTTCCATTGCTGGTTTCTTAAACGCTTTCTTTTGTGGTACAATCTACTGAGGTGCCTGTACTTTGCGGTTTACAATTTTACATGGTTTGCTTGTGCATTATCAATAGATTTTATAACTTAATGTCGTCAGTGTCGTGTTAGAGACCACGGAGACGGAGTGAATATAACACAGACTGTCAAGAGTCCACAAATCCACATGATTCCTCTGCACTTCGATTTCAGACCATTTTATTTCCTCACCACATTCCACGGAGGTGATGTTCCAGTGCTGTGATGTATTCTTGTCCTGTTGTTCTTCTGACAGGTGTGCCTCAAATGCTGGTGTGTTGGTAACGATGACACTTGCAGACAATCAAACAGCTGAAGGTGCCTTAGAACAGCAGGCCAACGATGAGGACTTGGTGTTACCAATACCATCACGCTGGGCTTCAGTCACGAGCACCCAAACAAACACGCGAACACATATTGCAGTTGGATGATGAATAAATACCTCCACACAAACCACAGAGAGCTCGAACAGACTATCGAAGAGAACAGGCTGCTACTGCTGCCTCATTTATCTTAAATGCCCTTTCAAATGCACTTATCTCTGAGAAGAAAAAAAAGAAAGTCAAAGGAGTAAACATGTTACGCTGTTTTTACTTTGTTTGGAATGTGAACGGGACGTTATTGCTGGTTCTTTTTTTAATTTTGCTACTTAAAATAATTATACAGTTTGATAAATATATTAAATGCTGTTATAAAATTGTGAAATAAGATGTCTTTTTTTACATACAGGATATTATGAATGCTGTCATACAAATGCTGACACCTTTTCTGCAATGTTTACTGCATTAAAATATTTATGGATACTCATTTGAGAGTTCTATTTGTGACTTATAACACACACACACACACACACACACACACACACACACACACACACACACACACACACACACACACACACACACACACACACACACACACACACACACACACACACACACACACACACACACACACACACTTCCTAATATTGTGTTGATCCCCCTTATGCTGTCAAAACAGCCTGAGGCATGGACTCCACTTAGACCCATGAAGGTGTGCTGTGGTATCTGGCACCAAGATGTTAGCAGCAGATCCTTTAAGTCTTGTAAATGGCAAGGTGGGGCCTCCATGGATCAGGCTTGTTTGTTCAGCATATCCCACAGATGCTCGATTGGATTGAGATCTGGGGAATTTGGAGGCCAAGTCAACATGTCAAACTCGGTGTGCTTAAACCATTCCTGAACCATTTTTGCTTTGTGGCAGCAGGGCGCATTATCCTGCTGAAAGAGGCCACAGCCACCAAGGAATACCGTTTCCATGAAAGGGTGTATATGGTCTGCAACAATGCTTAGGTAGGTGGTATGTGTCAAATTAACATCCACATGGATGGCAGGACCCAAGGTTTCCCAGCAGAACATTGCCCAAAGCATCACACTGCCTCGGCCGGCTTGCCTTCTTCCCATAGTGCATCCTGGTGCCATGTGTTCCCCAGGCAAGAAGTGATGCTAAGTCAGATCACATACACCTGGCCATGAATGTGATGTAAAAGAAAACGTGATTCATCAGACCAGGCCACCTTCTTCCATTGCTCCGTGGTCCAGTTCTGATGCTCACGTGCCCACTGTTGGCACTTTCGGCGGTGGACAGGGGACAGCATGTGCTCTGCAGCCCCATAGGCAACAAACTGTGATGCACTGTGTATTCTGACACCTTTCTATCAGAACCAGCATTAACTTCTTGAGCTACAGTAGCTCGTCTGTTTGATCAGACCACACGAGCAACAGCCGTCGCTCCCCACGTGCATCAATGAGCCTTGGCCGGCCATGACCCTGTCACCGGTTCACCACTGTTCCTTTCTTGGAGCACTTTTGATAGATACTGACAAATGCAGACCAGGAGAACCCCACAAGAGCTGCCGTTTTGGAGATGCTCTGACCCAGTCGTCTAGCCATCACAATTTGGCCCTTGTCAAACTCACTCAAATCCTTACGCTTGCCCATTTTTCCTGCTTCTAACACATCAAATTTGAGGACAAAATGTTCACTTGCAGCCTAATATATCCCACCCACTAACAGGAGCCACGATGAAGAGATAATCAGTGTTATTCACTTCACCTGTCGTGTGTGTGTGTGTTACTGAGCATCATATGGTAAATGGACTGCATTTATATAGCACTTTTAACAGACCCATGGCCATCCAAAGCATTTTACATCTTGCCTCACATTCAACCATTCACACACAGACGGACATCATATCCTTGAATTATTTAGTGTCTACAATGAATACAAACAATCTGCTGCTAATATTTTACTTTTTAGCATTTTAAGAAATATATAACAGAAAAGCGCTTTAGATGTTTAAGTTGTTTTATTCATTACAATTGGTTCAAATAAACTTTGAGTAGGGTCAAAATACAAAACAACTGTATAAAAATACTGAGACAGTTATTCAGTACATACTAACTCATAGATGGAAACCAACATTGCATATGTAATCGTGTTGAGCTTCAGTTTCTATTATGTTCAAACAATACTGAAACATTCCACAGTCCAATAGGTTTCATTGTGGAATATTTAGAAGTTTCCATAGAAAAATCTTTGCGAGACAAAAATGTTAACAATAATTTAAATCGGAAACTGATAGTTTAAAATTAGAATATGTCCTAATGAGATGATTAATGATCAATTAAACACAAATGATCACAGCATATGAACAAACACACACACACTTGATCAATCCCTTGCTGTTATAGACGTTTGACACAATGCAAATAAACACACAAACACTAATAATACATCCTGATGTCCCAAAATAACTTTTCAGTCTCAAAATTCATGGCTGGTTACAAACTATAAAAGATAAACGGTGTCAATAAAAAGCTACAAAATACACATCATGATCACATTAGAGTTTGGCTTCAAAAGCTTGTGCTGCTGATGTTGTTGTGTTGGTTTCCAAATGGCCCTACAAACACAAAAGACATCATTAGTAATAGATATCACAGTGAAGCAGCGCCCCCTGATGGCATCAACCAGTTTCATGCACACATCCCTTGGAGGACAGTTAGTGTGTTAGTGGATTAAATGAAGGTGAAATGTTATTACAGACCACACACACACACACACACACACACACACACACACACACACACACACACACACACACACACACACACACACACACACACACACACACACACACACACACACACACACACACACACACACACACACACACACACACACACACACACACACACACACACACACACACACACACACACACACACACACACACACACACACACACACACACACACACACACACACACACACACACACACACACACACACACACACACACACACACACACACACACACACACACACACACACACACACACACACACACACACACACACACACACACACACACACACACACACACACACACACACACACACACACACACACACACACACACACACACACACACACACACACACACACACACACACACACACACACACACATTAACACTGGACTCTGATTGGACACACTGAAAATCAAAAGCACATCTGAATTAATTAAAATGAAGCTCATTGAGTGTGATCATTGAGCGGCTGATCACATGTGCCGCCCATACCTGAACCACAGTGAGCAATAAAATCAGGAAGTGATTGATTGGTCACATGTGCGTGGAGGGGAGAAGAGATGTCCCACCATAAACCTGAACGTCTGTCCTGCCCAACGCTGCCTGTAGACACAAACACGTGCACACACACACAGACACACACACACACACACACACACACACACACACACACGTGCACACACAGATCTGTGAACACGAATAGATTTGAACAGATATGAAACTACCAGAAAGAACAGGAGGAGCAGAAATTGGGGAAAAAGTAGAGGAGAAACAGAATGGGATAAATGGAAAATTGACAAGGGAAATCAGGATGAGTAGAAAAACTGGGATGAGATGAGTGGAAAGAGAATTTCACTACCACTCAAAAGGTTAAAAAAAAGAAAGAATACTTTTATTTAGCAACGATGCATTAACTTGATCAAAAGTGACAGTAAAGACATTTATAATGTTACAGAAGATATTTATTTAAAATAAATGCTGCTCTTTTGAACTTTCTATTCATCAAAGAATCCTGTTTTTTTTTTTTACTATTTTGAACATTGATAGTAATCATAAATGTTTCTTGAGCAGCAAATCATATCAGATGATTTCTGAAGGATCATTTGACACTGAAGACTGGAGCATAGCTGATGAAAATTTAGCTTTGCCATCACAGGAATAAATTACATTATAAAAATGTATTCAAATAGAAAACAGTTATTGTAAACTGTAACAATATTTCACAATATTACTGTATTTTTGATCAAATAAATGCAACCTTGGTGAGTAGAAGAGACTTCTTTTGAAAACTTTTATAAAAAAACTCACAGACCCCAAACTTTTGAACTTTAGTGTATATGAGAGGAAAGAAGCAATGAGATAAGTAGAAAAACAATTTTTTCAGTGTGGAAATTGGAGTGTGAATGGGATGGAACAAGGGAACGTGATATAGCGTGTGGAATTTGTTTATAGGGCTGGTATTTCCCACGTATCCTCCAATCACAGAGCTGGAATGTCAACACAACAAAAAGTTCAAAGCGCCACAGAAGCTGCCGGACCGCAGACCCTCGCAGATACTGCTGTGAACCTTTGAAACAAAAGCTAACAAACCAAAACGACCATCTAGTCCACGGAGCGAAATGACTGGAGTTCAGGTTAAAACACAACAACACAGAAACATGAGGAAGAAACAACAGGAGAGTCGTTTCTCTAGTATTTGCAGGACATGTTAATGGTTGTAAAAGTTTTAAAAGAAGTATTTTAGAAAGCACAAAATATGATCTTACTCCTGAATGAGAAACCTTAATCTGGGTTATATCATAAAAATATATCTCATATAAATGTTATTCTGCTCATGCTGCGCAGGAGACATGGAGGGCAGGTGTAATTGCTGTTTTGCAGGTTTGGATTGATACTTACAGCTGCCAGTGCTTGCTGGTTTGCCAACTGTCTGCGCAGATCTGACTTAATAAAGGCTGAGATAAAGAACAGAAACACAAGACACACATTATGATGGCTTTAACATTCACAGACTACCTACTGAGTTGACTGATGCAACCTGTGAGCTCTAGTCTATTCAATCAGTATTTGAACTGGGAATATCAATGGAGTAACCCCTCAAAGAACATGTCCAGATCATATCTAATTCCAAAATAAAATCTATTAGGTTTAATTCCCATGAGTGACATCCATGATGTCCCGTTAGTGGGTTTGGCTAAGATTACATGGATGACCATTCTGGTTGGACTTTTGAGATTTAAAAAGAGAAAGTAAAAACTTTTGTAGTGAACAGCACAGTTTCGTAGTCCAGGGCCCAGTTTGAGGCTGGGACCATCTCTGTCCGTAACAGTGGACAAAGGTTTGCTACATTTAGATTGTAAAGACTGTAAAAAAGATGGACAAAGCTTCTTCACTACCTGCCATTGAAGAAAAGTGAAGTCCCCCATGTCTGAATAAGGCACTTCAATTCAATTCAAATATATTTGTATAGCGCTTTTCACAATACACATTGTTTCAAAGCAGCTTTACAGAAAGTGCATTTCATAAATGCACATTGAAAAATGTTAACTGACATCTTGCGCTGATTTGGGACCTGCGTCTGTGTTAGTGGTGACCTCGGGACAAACCCCGTCCACACTCACCGCAGTATCTGTTAGAACAGTTTACTGCAGAACAACTCATGTCAGTGTTTGAAATAAACAGTTATAGAAATGTAGAAATTAAAGCTAAAGCTTCTCCTCCCGAAAATCCAGAGAAAAATCTGATGGTGCCACAGGGACAACTTTGCTCAGAGAAGCTGTCAATCATGACATCACGCCCCCATTTTTATAGATTCAAATAACTAAAACCAAACTTATTTAAAAAAAACCCTGAATGCTTGAACTTACATCAGAGTGATTAAAACTCCCTAAAATGACAGAAACCATCATATTTAGAGTGTAATTTGATTGTTGAGTTTGTCTCGCGTCCCATTATAATACATGAAGGAGGCAGGGTTTATGAGCTTTACTGGGACCAACTACCTGGGGCGACTGAGACGCTCTGGCTTCCCCTTTCAGGACGTGTGCGGCACGCTTGTTCTAGATAGTGACCACTTCTTACACCCAGAGTTTTCTATGCTGCCTTCAGGTTCAGGTTTATTTGAAAATGGACATTGGGAAGAAATTAGCGCTGCAAGCTGTTTGTGCGACGATATGTTCTGAAAAACCCTAAAAAAGGATAGATCAGCACACGCGGGCAGCAAGGACTGTCTGTGCTACAGAGAGTTGGATGCGAGTAAAATATGTTTGTAAAAAATGTAAAAGTAGCTGCCTGCTCGTGTTGTGGTTTGGCCTTTTATTCCGGTGACCTCAACCCAAGCCGTGCTCTCATTGGCTGTAACTCATCACGACTCTTGACACCACAGGATGTCGAGTCGGCTGACAGCTCCAGATATTTATCATGCTAGATATTTGTCTGCGAGGCATCAGCGAGCCTCTTTGATGGGTCGTAGAGTAGTTCACACTACTTGATTGTAGAGCAATGATCTTTCACTGATTTGCCCCCGATCACAGCCCAACCTAGTGGCAAGCTCGTTGACTTGCAAAAGGGGAGAGACAAAGTTCTGAATCTCCCATTGGGTGAAACATAACAGATACACGGTCCTGAGTCTCCAACCTGCAATGGTGAGACAGAAACAGGTTCCATGCTCTGAGTTTACAGCTTGTGAGGCAGCAACAGATACGACTACGTTTTGTGCCTCCAGTCTGTGAGGAAAGAGACATTAACAAACACTACATTCAGAGTCTTTGTTGAGCGAGACAGTGATGACTACAGCATGTCCGAGTCTCCATGCCAGAGAGACAAAAGCGGATTGCTCATACTCTCAGTGTATGGCCCAGAGAGGCAGAGGACCAGCGGACATTTGCAACAAGGTTAAGCTCAGGAGAGCAAGCCTTCACTTTAAGGCTCCTTCATGTGCCCGTTCTAGATTGTTAAGGATCTTCTGCACGTACTTCAGGCTTTTTGAATTTGAAGATCAAGGTAAATTGTACTTAATTTGTTTTCAAGGAAACATGCAAGTATCTTCTGTTGCTTTAAAATTCTATTTATACAAAATGAAAAAAAATGAGGATGTCGTACATATTTCTCATTTAGTTTAATACATTTAATTAATATCAATAATATCAAAAAAATATATATTTTTTGGTCCTGTGAACTATATGTAAACATCTTTTATGTAAAATATCTTATTCAGGACAGTACTAAATAAAAAATAACATGCATTTTGTATTATCCCACTTCACAGACTCTGCAAGGGTTATGTAAAATTGAGCACAACTGTATATTTTCAGTATATTATTTTCATTAGAGGTAATATAGCTGATGTAAGTTAATAACAAATAATCTTTTGTTTATTTGTTTGATGCATAATAAGGTTCTCCACCTTCTTAGTTTCAGAGAAACAACGTTTATCTTTCCATAAGATTACGTAACTGCCATACACCCAACTTATTCACCGGTATTTCATGCATCTTATGCACCTTCATCATTCATGGTATTTATTTAGTAGTTGTGTTAGTTATTCTTGTTTATCTTTTTGTTAATAAAATATTTGACTGCACCGGTGTCTTCCTTGTGTTGGTAATACAGAAGAGGCTCTACAAGGTAACGATATCTCATCAATCTTTCAGATAAATCGGCTGAACATCTCCCTCCAGTTTACATTCGTTTGAAATGGTTGAACGGTCTCCTGTTGGGAGTGATCTCATACTGCCAAGGTAAAAGTCCTTTATTGGTGCCCTGGAGGGTGGAAGTGGTCATCGGATTTACTCATAACCACACCTTAAGTGACGTGTGTGATAAACCCCACCAAAAAAACAACATCAGCCATAATGGGAGTACCAATCACTACATGATTGGCATTTCTTCCATATAAAATACTACACTTTGCACTTCTACGCAATCAGCGTTATATAAACGACTATTTCATTTCTCCCCATGAACTCTTATTGCCTGGAAAATTTGTTGAAAATTAACTAGGAAGTCATAAGAACTGCAGCGAAGATTACTATTGTAATTAATGAGTTGTATAATTTTATAACATTTAAAACATGACAATTTGCCACGTCTTGAGAACACAGTTCAATCAATTGATCAACATCTACCTTAGTGGTGTTTTTTACATGTAATGGGAAAGGCGGTTCACTGAATAGATACAGAGATCCGGTTCTGTGTTTGCACCCTGAGGGCACATTTTGGCTGTAACTGTGCCAAAACTATGTCGCTTATTCTATAGTTACACAATCCGGTTACACAATATGTTTAATAGTTCATACATTAACTGAAACATTAGAGGACACCAGGTTTCATAATGTCACTTTCCAAGAAACAAAATGTTTAAAAAGCAACTATAGTTCATAGGACCAAAGGAAAAATACAATGTACTCTATACTGGATTAAAGAGAAACAAATAGTCAGGTAGATGAGCATTGAGCGATCTGCACCTGTAATGAAGGTCCCTATCACCAGGAAGGCACATAGGAAGAGATTTCCAGCCAGTGTATTGAATGAGTCCATGATTTTCCCCTGACAGATCGTAAATATGATCCCAAATACCTGCAGTAAGAAACATAATGTTCATTAGGATTGTTGGGAACTCCACATAAACTCTATAAAATAATATAAAACTCAAAACACTGGAGCCTCTTACAAAGAGTTTATCAAACGAATAGTTCTGGTCCTTGCTGCTGATTGGTCAATAGCCGTGTTTTATTTACCATAAAGCAAGACTATGACCGACAGAAAAGATCTGTGCAAAACTCTTATACCGGGCTCAGACTACAGGTTTTAGGCCGATTTATCCCTGATTTACAACTCCTGACAATAGTGAAGAAAATCTGGGGTCAGGATTATATTTTATTTAGTTGTCTTTTTGTTCCTATGTGTTTGTTTCTTGTGCTTCAGTTCAGTTTAGCCTTGATTGATTCCAAGTTATTCTCCTTAGCTACTGATTACGTTCAGCTGTCAATCATTACGTTTCCCTTGTTACCTTTGTGTACAAGTATTCCCTGTTTAGTTCTGTTCCTTGTCGGTTATTGTTGCTTAAAGGCACAATATGTAATATTTTAGAATTTAAAGGGCTCCTATTATGAAAACAAATCACTTTAACATGGTTTGAACATAAATGTGTGTTGGCAGTGTGTGTACACAACCACCTTATAATGGTAAAAATCCACCCACTCTTTTTTTTAAAATCCCCATAAATCATAAGCACCATCTCAAAACAAGCCATTTGCAGATTCCTGGCAAAGTGACATCACATTTTACAGGCCCCGCCCATGAGTGTTGATGGACACTGATAGACGCCGCTGTACACAGTCCGCCATGTTTATCTGCTCCCCAGAGTATTTATCAGCAGCATTCAACAAAGAAATGTGTTCTTATTAAACCTACAAAACTTATTCAGTCATGAGCATTGAGTGATATTCTGTTTTTCTCTTGTTGTTTGATTCATATTAACAGCAGATACAGTAGTAGGTACTGTATATTACACTGCTTTCACTTTAATACACAGATCTTATATGCAAACAGGATTTCTTTATTCACTTCATAAAATTGAGTTGAAATCAAACTGATTACTTTAAATCATTTTTGGGTAAACTAATCCTTTAATTTAGATTTTCTTGTGTAATTCATATGGATATTTACTTGGCCAGTCTTTTTAATTTGTTTTTATAAAAATCACACACACATACCTGTGCAGAGCAGTTCAGAAGTCCTGAAGACGTCCCCTCAGACTCTGGGTAAGTCAATTCGACTGCAAACTCAAATCCGAGGGGAAGATAACCCGTCATGAAGAACCTGCGTCAGTAGCACACAAACAAAAAGGTTTTAAAAGTGAGAAAATATTTTTTAAAGCAAATTTCATCTGGTCATGCACAGCATGAACAACAATAAAATCTTCTCATACCCGAGGGTTCCCGCTGTGATAAAGACCACCCATAGGTGACCCAAATCCAAGGTAAAGGCATAAAGCACCAAACCCACAAGGGACATCAGATACACAGCTAAAGTGGTTTGTCTGTGGAGACATCACATAACAGAGACATGGGACACTTTATGGGAAATCTTTAATCTGGATCCAATGAGTCTGATCATATCATTTATAGCAGCTGCAAATACATGTAGATCCAGAAATACCATATCAGTTGCTTTAGTAAAATAGCATCTGCTAAATATCTGTGTGCTTCTTAAACTATGTGCACTTTTTACAAAATGTTCAGGTGTTTTTGGTGGAAACGATGCAATAAACTGTGGGACAATCATCATTTGTGTCACAAAATATATAAATTTTTACATAATAAAAATTGAAATAATTTATGATTGCTTTACTCTTGGTTTATAATGGATTTTCATATTTTTAAGATCGAATGTTTGGATTTGGTATAAAAGGAAATCTATTTTTTCCATTAAAATTGATTAATAGAATTCTGGGGAAAAAATGTCTGTTTTAATTTTTTTTTTTTTTTTAGATAAAATAATACCAGCCTTTGGTGAACAGAAGAGACTTCTTTCAAAAACATAAAAAAGTTTACTGACCTTAACCTTTTGAATGGTAGTGTATATAAAAGGCATTTGAAAAAAAAGAAAAACTGTTCTAAATGAATTCCAGTGACATGAAACAGCCTGAAGTTGAAGATACGCCCATTAATTGTATTATTAATCTGATATTTCAGTTCAGTAGTGTGTGTGTGTGTGTACATGGTGGTAAGTGAGAACAAAGCTGAATAAAAGAAACATTACAATGCCCAGGGGGGAAGAAATGCTGCAAGGGGTCAAATGCACTTAGAAAAAAGGTCACTGAGATCTAGGTTTATGGGTCAAAGAGGCAAGCACCTGGAAAAACACACTTAACCAAAGCATATGAACAGACTCACGGGGGGACGACGACGACGACTCAATAACAAATTTATCTTCAAGGAGGAATGATGACAAATGTTTATCGAGCACTGTCACTGCCTAAATAAGATTTCAAGATCTGTTAGGATTAAAATCCAGCCGCTTACTTGTATGTTTTAGATCGGTCTAACCAGACTCCACAGATGAGGGAGCCCACCATGCCAGCGATCACAATGGTGAGGCCGATCCTGCCAGCATTCACCTCCTCTCCCTGTTAAAACCACAGCAAACTTTTACACACATTTTCTCTTTTACCACAATATGTCAGACTAAGATCAGTTCTTCTGGATAAACAAATAAATGTAGAAATGGAAACACAATAACACTAACTAATGCCAATGATGACATTAAAAATCAGTGGAATCACTTCAGTTATGTAAATTGAGGGCTCATTATTGGTTGTACAGGCAGGGGACTTACAGGATAGTGTTCAATGATCATTCGGTTGAGAAGCGTACTGACAGCATAGAAACAGCCAACATTCAGCCCTGAGGATAGACAGAAGTCAAAAACAAAAGAAAAAGCATTTTAAAAAGCTTTTTTACAGAAAATCTTCAGACTATTGATTTGATGTGTATCTACTGTAAGCAATAAATGTCACATTTCTAAAGCAGCTGTAAAGACATAAAGAGCTCTGCATTCCTGCTGGATTATTTCTGTCAATGTTCAGCCAAGTTAAATGCAGCTACAGGCCTCCCGTGCCAGGGTTACACAGGCGTGTGTGTGTGTGTGCGTGCATTTGGATCATAAACTCAATGTGCAAGGTTAATGTAGTTTATGCTCACCATGAAAGCAAAACAAAAGACAATTCATTCTGTTCAGAACTAGCTTTTTACTTTTTCTGTTTTTGTTTTTAATTGACTAGCTGAAATTGATCTTCATGCCACCACAAGCTAGACATAATCAATCAATCAAATATATAAATAATATATTTATAATATATCATTCAAGTTTTTTAATGTTTTATCAATATGTCTCACACTCTTGGAGGCTGCATTTATCTGATCAAAAATGTATCTGATCAAAAATTCCACAAAACATTAATAATGTGGAATAACGGTTCTAAATTTGTATATATTTTAATCTTAAAGTCTTCAAAAGTACTCTTTGGGGAGTACTAAAGAACAGAATTTATGTGAAATTGAAATCTTTTGTAACATTATGAAAGTCTTTACTGTCACTTTTGATCAATTTAATGTGTACTTGCTGAATAAAAGCATTCATTTCTTTCTTTACATTTGAATGGTAGTGCATGTATATATCACTTTTTGGGTATCACAATATATATTTGGGTTTATAATGAATCAAATAAAATATGTTTTAAATAATATTTTATTTTAGATAGACAGGGAAAATAGCATGGCTGAACCTACGGTGCAATCCAGCTTTCTGGTTTGGGAGTAGCAGGTTTAAGGAAAACAACTGGTGCGATAATTTTTCTGGCCCACTACTGCCTTTTTATCACCAGCGCCCTGCTTACAATATTCTAGTCTCTATGTATGTATGGAGTCCCTTTAATGTAAGACTATGGAATTTTTGTGCCTTTTTTTCCATTTTATAGTGCACCATGTGACTATGATTGTAAATAACAGCACATGCACATCTGATGTAATTTTTATGCCTGTAGCAGGACAGATTATGTTCTGAAGTTTGAAAATGAGTGTTCACAAAGACCAAGTATGAGCAAGAGTAATAGAGATGCTTACATTAGCAAACAGCACTGACTATAGAACTATTCATGTTAATGTTCACAGTAACAAACTATGACTGTGTTTAGATGGCAGCAAGCATAATGAACCCCAGTTTGAGGTCCTGAATGGCTCCGTTGTGCACAGAGTGACATTTACCGTAAGTGATGACGAGGAGGATGAAGGCTTTGTTGCGGAGCAGCCTGACGATGGAGGCTGTATACGAGTAGCTCTCTGGAGAGATCTGCCGAGCCGCGGCCTGAGCGTGGGTGGGAGGGATCTCCGGACGCTCCTCAAACACTGACAAATTGATGGAGGTAAAGTGTGTGGAATGGTACTCTTGGATCTTCAAAAAGCTTTTGACACAGTGAATCATTCAATATTGCTAGATAAATTAAGTGTCATGGGTTTTTCAAGTATGGTCATAGCCTGGTTGAACTCTTATTTAAAGGGTTACTTCAGCGATTAGCATTAAGCTTTGTAACAGTAGAAACCCGGGAGTATATTCGAATTATCGTACTTTCCCCCTCATATGACCCTGAGACAAGAGAATTATGTATTTTATTTCTGGAAAAATTCCTCCGATGATGCAAATATCATCATTTTGCGTCATCGGAGGAGTTTTTGTCCAGAGGCTAAAGACTACAGCCAGCAGAGGGCGCTATTTCCACATGTTTTCAACATCACACTCACAGCACTCGGCTCGGGAGCTACGGAGATTCATGTAAACGGAGCGGTGGAGAGCAAAGTGAGTGTTTCAACTTTTCAAATGAACTTCCTATGAAAGTTAAGCTTCCAAAGACATGAACTGAAAATCAGACTGATCACGCTGTGATGTTGTGATGTAATTGTGATGTAAATCTTGGAAATGTGTGTTCGTAATAGTATGCAATGCCTTTATAACCTGTCACCAGGAGTGAAGTTGTGCTTTACAGCAAGGACCACAATGGAAAGAAGTTTTTTGTTTAAACTTCATTGTGCTATCCTTGACAAATGAGTGTGTTCTCACTATTATGTTGTCCAATAAATCAAATCAAAAACGTATTCGGGTTTACAGTGTACATTGGAAAAAATGAATCCAGGATGCCAATGTTTTGACACAAAGTTAATATGTTGGCTAATTTAAATTGTTTAAAAACAGATGAAATAAAGGATGAAATAAAGGTCAGTTGTGTCAGCGTGTTTAAGCGAATGATTTGACCATCTGGGAATGTTTGTGTTTGAGTCAAAATTTAGCCTGCTGTCCCCAAAACTGCAGGTGACTGAACTCTTTCATATTTGCTTTATCAAACATGCACTAGACATTAAAAACTCACAACTGCAGAACTATTCGACAGAAACACTAGAATCTGCTGAGCTTGTTCTTTTCTAAAGAATTCAATAACAGACCAGCTAAACTGTTTATTTTAAGGGAAATTAAGAGAACAGTTAAACTAAAAATAAGATTTATGGCATCATAACTCTCTATCATGTTGTTGCAGGTTGCATGAGTTTATTTTCTTCCATGGAACACAAAAGGGAATGTTAGCAGAATACCCCAGGTGTTTATTGATATAAAATAAAAATAAGGAAGGGAGCTCCAAAAATTACAAAAAGGACCATATGATAGACTTTGAATATAGTGCACAAGCCGTAAGGAAAACGTTACATTTGTTAAACTTTTAACAGGCCATAACATTTTCTAAAATACATCCTTTTTTGTTCCATGGAAAAGTCATATGTTAGGAATGACATGAGGGCGAGTACGCTTTTGGCATGCAAATATCTTGTGATTTTCTTCTTTTATTTGTCTAGACAACATTTTTGCTTGTGAGAACAGAACTGAATGCACGTGAGTGTTGCTCAAAATGTGACAGGAGGTTTTGTGGTCATGTCAAGGTAAAAATGGCCAGCTCATCATTTAAATATAATACGTTGAAAGTGAAAGAAAAAAAGCTCACTTCCTCATCAGTCATTTGTGCTAAAGGTCAGATAATAATCAAGCGCTAACATACTCCATTTACACTCTTACAAGCACACTAACAACATAACAGACACATTGGTCATTTATATGGTATGTATAGAAACTATTAACAGATTTGTGTTTTTGTACATTCAGGAAGAACACGTCAATAAAAAGAGGAACAGACACACACTAAAAGGGAGTCAAATATCAACACACCAACCTAGTGAGCGATCTTGCTCCCTCCTGCCTACATAGGCATCTGCCTTCGAAGATAGCACCATAATCTTAAAGGGTTAGTTCACCCAAAAATGAAAATTCTGTCACTACTTACTCACCCTCATGTCGTTCGACACCCGCAAGACCTTTGTTCAACTTCGGAACACAAATGAAGATATTTTTGTTGAAATCCGATGGCTCAGAACGGTCTCCATTGACACCAATGTAATTTCCTCTCTCAAGACCCATAAAGACGTCGTTACAAAGTCCATCTCACTACAATGGGTCTACAATAACTTTATGAAGCGACGAGAGTATTTTTGTGTGCAAAAACCCACCAAAATAATCACTTTATTCGACAAGTTCTTCTCTTCCGTTTGGGCCTCTGATGTGAACTTGCGAAGCACCACGATGCATACGCAAGAATATTACATAGAGCACTTCATTTCGCAGCTTTGATAAGACACTTTTACGTGCATCCAGGAAATGAACACTGTAGCACCACGCCAAGACCTAAAGCACAATCAATGTAGAATTCGACCGCTTAAGGGCAACTTTTTAAGCAAGGTTGCCAGGCAATGTTGCTGAAAGATGTTGCTTGGGCACTTTCCCGTTGAGAATGGGCAACAAATTTCAATCTGGTGGGAAAAAGCCCACAGCAACATTGCCCGGCAACATTGCTCAAAAAGTTGCCCTGTGTATCATCAACTTTAGATACGGTGTGTCTTCCTCTGCTTGTAAACAAAGCTCCTCGCTTCCGGGTCATATTCTCGCACATGCGTCCTGGTGCTCCGTGAGTTCACGTCACAGGCCACAAGAACTTGTTGAATAAAGTTGTTATTTTGATTTTTTTTTTCTCGTAAAAATCTATTCTCGTCGCTTCATAAAGTTATTGTAGACCCACTGTAGAGAGATGGACTTTGTAACGACGTCTTTAGTGCCTTTTATGGGTCTTGAGAGAGGAAATGACATTGGTGTCAATGGAGGCCGTTCAGAGCCATCAGATTTCAACAAAAATATCTTCATTTGTGTTCTGAAGATGAACAAAGGTCTTACAGGTGTTGAGCGACATGAGGGTGAGTAATTAATGAAAGAATTTTCATCTAACCATTAAACTAAAACTGTCTATATAGGCAGCAACTCCATGTGCCACACAATTTTTTTTATTTTTTAAATCAAGTTTACTCAAGTAATAACTAATACTCAACATTTCTTTTGCATTATTTGCTATTTCGGATTTATTTTTCACTGAATTCATCATAATGCATTCTGGGATTGTCTTTTCTGTGAAGGACACATGCATTATTTTGGCCTAAAGAAGATATTTAGCATCATAATTTAAGGGTTAGTCAGAATTTTCAACCAAAAACAACAGCAACTCAGCCTTGAATTGATAGGCCACGTAAAATCAGCACATACTGAGGCACACAGTGCGCAGAAGTCGCCAATTTTATGCAGTGTCAATAGATACAGACCTCCAAACTTCATGTGACCTTCAGATTAGTGTAGAGAGCTTCATGGTATGGAAAGTCTCTTTTGAAGAGACTTGTATGATGAACAGGCTTAATTTAGACTTATACTTTTTAATAGAAGGACAGAACTCTCTCAGATTCATTAAAAATATTAATGTTTCCAAGATGAACAAAAGTCTTATGGGCTTGGAACGACATGAGAGTAACTGGTGTGAGCTCTCCCTTTAATATCTTTTGGAACAACCTTGTCAGGAACACGTTTTAAAACACTGCCCCAGTAAGCAGCTCACAGAACAATATATAGTGATATTAGTATAAATAACATTTGCACTTACCAATAACAACCAACACGAAGAGGAATGTGGCCACACCCGCCGTTATGTAGAACATGACTCTGATGTGAGCCGCCAACTCGTCCAGATCGTCCACATTTGGAACCAGTATTGGTGGAACGAGGAAGCCGATGGCAATGCCCAACTAAAAAACACAAACATCTGTGAGGTTCAAACCGAAGCAGTACATGGCACACATACTGAACACAAGTATATAAATGCAGCACTTCCTTTTAAGATTGCACTCGCAAACAAGGGCCTTGTTCCACTTGGGACTCTGAAGCATGCAATTATATGATTGCACATTAAGCATCACTCAATCATCCTGTGCTCGTTCTCCATTTTTCTTGGTTTAAAACAGAGGTTTTCAAACTGGGCTTCAGGGACCCATGGAAAAGTTGTAAATTTACAAAACAGGTACAAACAACTGAAACCACAGGTATTAAATTCACATACTCTAAGTGGCCTTATAATTGTGTTAGGATTACATTGTAGACATTGATATTTAATCTTAAATATATTTCATCATATACAGTGAAAGAGTATGAAAAGCAACATTATAGATCAAGCTTTAATGTTTCTCTGCATATGAAGAGTGTGTCTTTAGAGACCATCATATGTTTGCTGAGAGTGATGAAAGACAAAAGTTGTGAGGAAAACCCTTATATGGAGATGGTTTGGGCGTGTTTTATGCAAATGACTTACCTTGGGCATGCGCTCATTTAGAGTGCGCCAAATGAGTTTATCTTAGAAAAGATTAAGAACAAATTCAGGTGAAGTTCTCATGTTCTGGATTTCAGTCTGCTTTCTACTGACAGCTTTAGTTTTATTAGCTGTAGTTTTTCATCTTTTTTTCTTAGTGTATATATACATTAGACCAGTGTTTCCCAGACTTTTTTTTTGCCTCGGCACATCATTATATAAAAATATAACGAAATTGCTTCAAATGGCATACTAGATGTTTTTTTTTTTTTTAAAGAAACGCCAGCCTTTATGGACATGGAGTTTCTTGAGTAAAGAAAACACTGTACTTACTCAAACATCAGTTCTTTATTTACCCTTGCACTGCAAACAAGCAGAGGCCACTCTCTTGCAGAGTTTAGCTCCAATCCTGAAAAAACACACCCACCAGCCTGTAACTTTAGTAATCCTGAAGACCTTGATTAGCTTCAGGTGTGTTTGATAAGGGTTTGATAAATCTGAATCTAAATCTGTCATTTTTGAGACCTTGATTTAAAAAATAAGTCTAACTATTACAAGCCATGTCCCATGCACTTCAACATAAATCAAACAAATACAGTAGGCCTACAGTAGCCTGGTTTGAACCAGTTTTGAAATTAACCTATGGCCAACTTCTCCATTGCCTTACAAATAAATAAATAGTTATTGGACAACATTACATAATCAAACTGCTTGTACCATGGATAAATAAAAGTGCTAGTTAATAATGCATCAGTGTTTAAAAATAAATAAATAATCATTGATATTAGGCTACAGTTCAAATGACAGGATTGCTTGCACTGAAGCTGAAGAGCTGAATGATCCCAGAGAAAAGGAAGCGCTTAGTTGGCTGTTTAATTAACTCAACCAAACCCTATATGAGATTAATCAGACATTTATGCAAAATAAATATAATATTACAACTTATATCTGCATAAAAGGATGCAAATTAATGCACAAATGAACTTGTACTAGTCAGAATGTGTACCTCCTGTTGCGGATGTGCTCTTCCCGTAACAACACGCTGAAACGCGCCAACTAAACCCAAATAATTCACAATTATTTTTTACATTATGTTTTATTACATTATTGTTCTCTTTATATGTAATATGGCAGTACCAATCATTGTTATTATTGTCGTGCTGCGATGCTTTTTGACCTGCATGCACTGGATCTGAAGATGATCACCGGTTTAATTCATAACCATATGCATCCTATATGAGATAAATCAGATACACAAATAATTACAACTTACATTTGCAAAAAATAAAAGGCTGCGAATGCACACGCAAACTTATAGTCATGCTGTGGATGCGCTCAAAGCACGCAGAAACACGGCCTCACAAAAACATTTTACAGTAGCATTTTCATTAGAATTGTATGTAGTCTATATAACAGACTTGCGCTGCACACTTAACTGTTTTTTATTTTTATTTTTAAAGGTGCACTAAAATGTAAAAAATGCACTAAAATGTAAAATTTTTGCAGTAAAATATCCAAAAACCACTAGGCTAGTGTTATATATTGTTCAGTTGAGTATTTACAATATCTCAAATGTTTCCAACTATTTGTAAATCATGAGAAAATGGCTATTTTAACCAAGGAACCGGGACGTGTGAGGGAGTCGCCTGTCAATTGTGTCATATCTGCGTTATCCTCAGTTCCCGGTGTATTTTGCAGAAACGCTTTACTCCTACCGCAGTGTGAACAAGTGTCACAACAGCCGTCGAGCGAACGCACAGAGTAACGTCATAACATCATTTTCAACAAACTCAAATGTATCTAATGTGATAAACAGAGCTGCATTACCTCATACTCATGACCGGAAAAGCGGAAATGGTGCCGGCGACTGTGGCATAGTAAAAGTCCCGCTGCTCATGAGGTATGTGTTGTTCCTCTCATTAACAATCGCTCCAGAGGCTTTGCTCAGCTCCCAAAACACACACCTGCTCTGCTTCATACTACAGTAACGTTAATAACCGCATCCAACAACATGATTTCTTCCAGAGTCTTATCCCGATTCTTTTCCACCGGCTGTGAAGCGAAGACCACATGTCCTAAGATCCTGCGCTCAAACTTGGTGTCATCAAATTACGCCTTTGTTCTGAATAGGCGACCTCTAGACCTCTAAGACTCAACTTAGACTCAAATGAGAAATCTCAACTTGGCACAAACTTGGAGTATGAGGTCTGTGCTGAAAAAGTGGGCGTTTCTAAATTTGTGGGTGTTTTCAAACTGATGGGTGTTTATAAATCATGCAATGAAAATTATCCCCTTCACACGATCCCACCCCTAAACCCTTCCCACACTGTGATGCGGGCAAATCAGGTAACACAATGTTTATGGCCACACCCACTGATGTGGTAAGGCCTATTACTATCCTGCAGAGACCTATACTTGCAAACATTGGCTCAACCAATGACGAGAGATTGGGGGCAGGACTATGTTTTCAACTCTGACCAATTACAAATTGGGCATGTTCAGGATACCCGTGTGGAAACAGTCATTATTTTTGTAGTTAAGTTTAATGCCGCAGACATTACACCCTTCCGCTTAAATTTTTACAGTGCAGTACAGGTAAATTAGTAATGGTATTGTTATTATTCTTTTGAAGCCCACCTGATTTCCGAAGACCCCGATGGAGCACGCAGTCGACACCTCATCCGATCCGAACCACACCGATGCGATGCGCGAGGGCATCCCGAGTATGAACACCTGAGCCACGGAGCACGTGAACTGACCTAAAAAAGTCACAAGGAAAAGGTCCGGTCTCGCGCTGGCCACCTTGATCCACGTGCCCGCGCAGTTCAGAGCTGCGGCCACAAGCGCGATGACCCTCAGACCTTTTTTATCCAAGAGCCACGACACGGGGAAAATGAGAGGAATGTACGTCAACATGTAAATCATGGACATCCAGTCAATGGTGAAAGAGTTCACGCTGTAGAAGCGCATGAAGATATTGTTGATGATTCCGTATTGGATCCATTGATACGAGTTACACAGCGAATATGAGCTGAATAAACACACTATGATCCATCTTTTTTTATATAAACGCGTTTCCGGCATGGGATTATTATGATGTTCAAAACTCACCCCAGCATCAGTCACGGTTGGTTTAGAGAAATATTTATTATCATTCACCTCTCCGTCCACGGACTTTGATTCATCTCCCATTTTCACTCAACTTTTACGAGTCTAAAATATTCATTCATTCAAGTTGAATCACAACTGTCATGTTGAGGAGACGCCGGTCAATCTGCTGGACCTCAATGCGCTACTATAACTCATGTCAAACTGTTCTAAATCAATACTTACTTGACACGACATACTAATGATATATCACCTGAGTTTAAATACTCGTGGATAAACTTCCCATAATACTTCGACGCTCATTCGCTGCTCGGATAGCCTATAGTAAAGTATCCGGCTCCCGCACCAGAAACTCGTCTAACATTCGTTGAAAGTTTCGCCAGCGTGATGAAGCTTCTGACGTAGAAGAATAACGGACTAGACGGGAAATTACAAACGATTGAAATGCCAGAAGGGGGCGGGGCTTAACGGTAATGCCGTTGTGTCGGTCATGTGACATTCCTGAGCGCGACCGTAGACCGAACAACTTAATTAGCCCAGATATTCTTTCTTTCTTGCTATATATATATATATATATATATATATATATATATATATATATATATATATATATATATATATATATATATATATATATATATATATATATATATATATATATATATTAATACTGTCAAATTGATTACAAGTTTGTACTTACATAATATATATGTGTGCATTGTGTATAATTATTATGTATATACGAATATACACTCAAATGACTCATTCATGTTATATATTTAAGAAATATTTGCATATATATATTATATAATTAATATTATATATAAATATTTTATAAACATCTAAAAAATATTAAATATATACTTGAAAGAGTGTGTGTGTATAGTGTAGTAGTGAAGCCACATCACAGTGAGTTAAAAAAATACTTGTTGGTGGAGAAAAATTAGCCATTTGTATAACAAATTAAACATAATCTACTTTAATAACTTAAGCTGTTGCTGCTGTAGAACGTCACGTGGTATCTGTTACTTTTCTTTCCTTTGTAAGGGCACAGCAATATATTTTATTATTTTACAGAAATGCTTGGAGTTTATTTAACTTTTTATCCCAGATAGCATTTGTTTAAACCAATACATTTAAGATTATCATTATAAATTTGCCACACAGTGAGGCAAAAAACATCCTGACCTCTGAATGAGTAGGATTCGAATTGATGAGCCATCGAGCGCCCCCTGGAGCAGAACAGCAGTAATCACATTGAACACGGGTCAATCGCTTCAGTTCATTGGGGAAGCTGTAGTTCCTCATACCTCAATTTAGGGTTTGTGGCGGATAAAGAGAAGACGGCGCCCTCTGCTAGGCTGGAGTTACTGTAAAGTTTGTCTATTTGCTTTATCCTCCAGTGACTTGGAATATACTTTTTTTTTGTCCTCCGTAGTGGACATTATAGTTTTGTGAAATTCTCTGACAGCATACATGTCACAGTATTAAGTCTGGTTGTTTAGGTTTCACCAGGACACCTGCATCACCTTGGACTTTAAAAATGACTGACATTAATTTATTGATCAAATTTAACACTCTAATTTTAATTTACATCTGACTCATTTTTTAATCGTTTGTCATAAATTAAGAATATTATGGGGTTTCAAATCAAAATATGACTTTCTGTTACGAAACAGGACACAGATTGCATACACTGTAGACACCAGGACTTAAAGTTTGCAGGCATTTTGGGAGACACAACAAGTGAATAGGGAAATAAATTACATTTTTAATATTCCTATGAAATATTAGATATTACTATGAAAATCTTACCACTTACAACACCCATTATTACACTTCTTTTTCCCATTACATATTGCCCCAAGAACACATGTTCATCTTTTACAAAATCATCTTTTACAAAGTTTGAAACCTAAAAATTGATTAGTGAGTAAAAAAAAATCCCATTGTTTTTTCCTATTCATGTCATTTAAAAGAAAGACATAGCATAACGTTTGTTACTTTTGTCCATTTTACTTCATAATTGTTTTGCTCTTCACCATTTATTGTGATTGAAAACAACATTGTTTCTTTTTCTTCTTTTATATCAAGCATGACAGTGAACATATGAACAGTGTCAGTATATTGTATTAATCTATTAAACAGCCATGTTTAATAGATGACAAAACATAATAATAATGTAATAATGAAATTCTGTCTTACTTTAAGCAACTTACATCACATTCATCAGGGAGGAGTCTTTATTAAACACTTTAAATGTGAAAATTAATTTTAAGCATTTCTGAAACCAGGGGTAGAATAAGGCATAAATTATGGGATTAACGCTGGAATTCAGGAAGAAAATCATTACAGTAACATCTCTGACGTGAAACAAGTCATCATTACTGTACGAGATCACTAAAGAACAAATATAATATGGCAGTAAACACAGGAGAAACGCAAAGACCAGAATCCCTAGCAGCATCGCAGCTTTACGCTCTGATTTATCACTGGTTGTGTTTTTAGAGGATCCTTTGCTGTGAACGTGAAGAGCTCTTATAGCAGTCACATGTCTCCTAGCAATGACAAAAACATGTGTGTATAATATTATGATGAGTGTGCATGGCATAAGAAACACAACCAGGAGATCAATGAGGATGAAACCCCGTCAATAATAGCAACACACACTCCTGGACACACAACATCAGTGAAGTTTCCATTAATGAAGAGAAGAGTGAAGTTATAAAGGAGTGAAAACAGCCAGTTAAATAACGTTGCTATGCAGTTCACAGTGGGTGAGATTTTCTCTGAGTATAAAAAAGGAGAATGTAAAGCCAAAAACCGATCAACTGCGATTAGAGCCACAGTGTGAACAGACACGCTTGTCGCTTGAAAATTTACAATTTTTAAAGCAGAGCACATCACCGGGCCAGAAGTCCAACAGGACTCGATGAGCCAAGACAAATGAAGTGGCATCACAAAAACTCCGACCAGCAGATCAGACACAGCCAAAGAGAGGATGAGGATGTTAGCAGGTGTGTGGAGCTGCTTGAAGTGACTAACAGAGATGATGACCAGCAGGTTTCCACACACGGTCAGAAGAGCCACAGCTGCTGCGGCCACATACAGAATCACATAGACAGATAAAGAAACAGATCTCTCTGGACAGAAATATTCCTGACAGCCATCAGTTTGGTTCACTGCTGTAAGATTCATTCTGAAGTACTTGGAAGAAACATCCAAACAGAGAATCGTTCCCTGTGACTTCCTTCATATAAACACATGCATAACCACAGGTCTTTAAAGATGCTATTTGTTTCTCCAACAGCTCTGAACGGCTCCTCAATGAAACACAGTCTCTCCTGGAGGATCCACATTAAAGACGTGCTACAGTCTATGCTTCCTTTTATACACTTGACATGTTGACTCTTTCCAAGACCGACAGCATCAAGGGAAAAGAACATACAGCTCAACTAATTTAGAAAAGTCTCACACAAAAACACTGAAGGGCTTAAAAGTTCCATTCCAAGGTGGGAATGCCTAAATTAATACATGATTGATTAACTTTTTCTAACATTTTTCAATGTACATTTATGAAATGCACTTTCTGTAAAGCTGCTTTGAAACGATGTGTATTGTAAAAATCGCTATACAAATATATTTGAATTGAATTGAATTGGGAAGGCATCAGGGCACATCAGAATCCAATGTTAGCTTCACTTCCTGTCTCCTGAGATACATTCATCTGATTGATTATTGAAGGCAGTATAAATGTATCCTTTGCTACTTTTGATATCCCACAATCCTGTGCTCTCCATTCTGTAGCTGCGTCTCATTCTGAATGCTGCGTTCTCCAGAGGTTGTATTTGTCAGCCTTCAGAAAAGTAACCATTATAATATTGACTGTTATTCCTTGTGAAGCATAAATTATCGCAATTCCCTTATGACTTTAGAATGTAATGGTTACTTTACTGGAATGAGGCAGCTTCTCCAGCGGCCCTGTCTCTCCAGAATGCACACCCAGCCTTTCTCTCCCACCTCCTCAAACAGCCATGTCCTCAGTCCCAGGGATGAGTCGAAGGCAAGAGGAGCCATGGTGGAGATAACTTGAAGGACCCTGGGGATGACCGAAGAAGATGCAGCCAACAAAGATAGAGACATTGATGGATCTGATGAGACGAAGAGCCTACAAGAGACAGATGGCCCTGGAGATCGAGGTGATGTCCAACCAAGGCAGAGCCGGAGGGACGAAGGAGCCTGGTGCAGCCGTAGGGCTGATGGATTCCGGTGGAGCCGAGGGAGGGAGGAGCCATGGCTGAGCAGATGTGTCTACAGGCCAAGGTGCAGCAGTCGACACAAAGGGGATCCTCTGGGTGGAGCAGATAGCTTGAAGATGATAGACCAATGGTTCTCAACCTTTTTTTCCTTCCAGCCCTCGAGCTCCGCGAGCACTCCCTCAGGGATCTGTGGTGTTGCCGGCTGATGCACCTTGTCAGACTGTAGCAGTGATACGGGTTCCGAGGCGATGACTCCTTCCGACCTCTTCCTCGGTTCGGGCTTGGTCTGTGGTGGGGACATGCAATATCTCTGTTGAGTCACTCATTGGTGAAGGATGGCTGGTCTCTGGCAGTGCTGTTGCTGATGTCATCCTCCACAGAGCCGATGAATGGCGAGTTGTTGCTCACCAGCACCCATACCTCTAATGCGGCGAAATCCTCTTTTGGACCGTCTGCTGGAAGGAGTATCTTCGACCGCTTGCTCACGCTGGTAATGAAACGCGACTGATCCCGGTAGTGTGTAAGGCACGCCAGATGCAGGAATTCCTGTGTGTGGTCTTCCAGCAGATGGTCTCCCTGCTCCAGGGAGACAGAGGGAAGGTGGTGACAAAGGGGAAAACGAACAAAAATTCCGTAAAAGAAACAGTTTTAAATCCGTTTTTCTGTCAGGCGTCGGGGTTATGTGTAAACACACCAAGACAAAGGAGCATCAATATCTTTAATGACAAACTCAGGAGATCTGAGTGCTAAATTGAACATAGAAAGCACACAGGGTTTGAAATGAACACCTGCCATATGCGGGTAAAAATCAACTGTGGCAGGTAATGCTATCAAATCACTAGCCTATTTGGCAGTTAGCCTATATGTTTACTCACTTTTAATATATGAGCGCGCTTATACGCACTGTCTGTGAATGTCATGTCTGTGACGCACAGACAGCTACATTCAGATACTTTCATGAGCAAACGCTTCCTGCAAAAGCATTGCCTGTGTCCTTATCTCAGCTGCCACATCATCAAGCGCCTCCGAAGGGTGCCTCAATTCGAAGGATTCTTAAACGTACTTACACTAAAGGGTGGCACTGGACACCCCTGACATCTGACTGGCCACCCTGGGTGCCACCCCAAAATTTAGATCGCTATTTCCATTTCATCTCCTATTAAAAGAAGCATTTATTTTGATGTGTGGCAGCGCGGCACATTGTTCATGTATCATGAATATTAAGAGAATATTAACAGTTGACAAACAGACGATTAAAGGGGGTCGCGCATAAGTGCAGAATAGTTCAAAATCTGCGGCGCCATTCACATTGTTTTCCATTAAACGATACAATTTGTCTCAAACGTTGTTAATGTATAATTGCGTATAGGCATTTTTCTGTATTTTTCTTTCTGTGTAAAGTCTGTACTTATGAAAAGATATAGACTAATATAGATTGCCCACGTTTCCGTTTGTGCAGTTCTTACAGCAAAACACACCAACGCCACATTTTTTCATTCTTGAAGTTAACTTTTTGCCTGTATGGTGATTAGATTCACTGTTTTGCATTGCTGGCTTGAACATGAGAACGCGATGCATCTGGTATGTGGCATATGGAGTTTCATCCATACCGCACACAGAGCGCTTGAACGGACATAGTAGCCTATGCCAAAAATAGCAAGTATCATAGTTAACACAGTCGGCAATGTCTTAACCGAATGTAAGCAGTTGACAAATTAATTCGGAAGCGTGTCAGTATTGGATTCAATGTTGTGCATTTGGTCTTAAAGAGACAGTAGCTTGTAGTCTTGCCATCTGTCATTAAAGTTAATCAAATCATCCACTGATCTTGACTGAATAACTTTTGTAGCCAGTTTTAACATGCATTAATCTATATTTCATTTATACAGTGAAAATTATCCAATGTTATTTGTTATTCTATTTCTGTACCTGAATTACTGTAAGACCTGCAACATCAATCACTTAATTCTTAGCACCATTTTAACTTTATTGCTGCCTGTTCACTTTTATTCAATAATGTTTCCAATTTATATTATTAGGCTTGTAGTTTTGGCTGTGAAATATTTACATTTTACATTTTCATTTATGCATTTAGCAGACGCTTTTATCCAAAGCGACTTACAACTGAGGAGTACAGGAGGCGATCAGTCATGAATAGGCAAAGAAACGCAAAAAGTGCCTTAAATACCAAGTTTTGGACATTACTTAGAGTAACCTTAAGCTAGAAAGGGGAGGGAATAAAAGAGAAATAGAGGAAGAGAAGAGTGTTTTTTTTTATTTCAAGATTAAGTGCTCACGGAAGAGATGAGTTTTTAGCAGTCTTTTGAATGATGACAGTGATTCTGCCATCCGGATGGAGGTAGGAAGATCGTTCCACCAGCCAGGAACGGTGAATGAAAAAGTTCTGGAGAGGGATTTCATGCCTCTCTGTGATGGTACCATAAGCCTACGCTCCTTATCTGAGCGAAGGCTTCTGGTGGGGGTGTAGACTCGTAGCAGCGAGTCGAAGTCGAAGTATGCTGGTGCCGAGCTTGTGGTGGATCCGTAAGCGAGCGTCAAGGCCTTGAACTTGATGCGGGCAGCAAGTGGTAGCCAGTGCAGAGAGATGAAGAGAGGTGTGACATGGGCCCTTTTGGGCTTATTGAAGACAAGACGTGCCGCAGCGTTCTGAATCATTTAAAGTGTTTTGATTGCACACGACCAGCCAGAAGCGCATTGCAGTAGTCAAGCCTAGAAATGACAAGGGCCTGGACGAGAAGTTGTGTTGCATGCTCTGTAAGGAATGGTCTGATCTTCCAGATGTTGTGCAAAACAAACCTGCATGATCGAGCTGTCTTTGAAATGTGGTCTTTGAAGGACAGCTGGTCGACAGCTTGGAATCAAGAATTGTTAAGTTTTACTGGTATCTAAAATTGTGGTTGCTTATTTATTAGAATACAATGTTACATGAGTAAAGCCGATGAAAACAAATGAGTACTAAACATTATATTCCTTCACGTTCTATGGACCCCCTATAGTAGCCTTGGCCACTGCCCGACCACCCCATGTATAGAAGTCTAGTTCCGCCACTGACCACTGAGGATTGTCATTCACTGTATTGTATTGGTAGAAAGGCAGTTAATATAAAGATTTTTTAATCCAAAATTAAGTTTTAAGTGACTGTGGGGGTGGGAATGTGTGTAACACAGCCTACTGAACTGAGCCTTGTGAGGCTTGAAATAGCTATAATCATAATGTAAAAAAATAAATAAATAGTTTTTGTTAATTACAATCTTTAAACACTATGAAATCACATGTAAATGTTTTTGTAGTTAAGACTTTGAAGACTATCTTTGAAAAAACACTTTTGCATTCATAGGCTATAAAGAAAGCAAACAATTCTGATTATTCTATTAAGTGAGATTAATGCAATTAAGACATAAAAGACAACAACAAAAAAAAACTTCCCAATTTGCATTGTTATACAGACGAGACGGGTCGGATGAACTGAGACGGTTCATATGTTCACTGTCTTGCTTAATGTAAAAGATGAAGAAAAAAAGCCTAACTTATGCAAAGTACATCTGAAAAATAGACAACAGGAAAAAAAAAGTCTTATTTTGTCTTTCATTCAATGACTTACATTCATCAGGGAGGAGTCTTTATTAAACACTTTAAATTTGAAAATTAATTTTAAGCTTTTCTGAAACCAGGGGTAAAATAAGGCGTAAATTATGGGATTAATGCTGGAATTCAGGAAGAAAATCATTACAGTAACATCTCTGACGTGAAACAAGTCATCATTACTGGAGATTACTAAAGAACAAATATAATATGGCAGTAAGCACAGGAGAAACGTAAATACCAGAATCCCTAGCAGCATCGCAGCTTTACGCTCTGATTTATCACTGGTTGTGTTTTTAGAGGATCCTTTGCTGTGAACGTGAAGAGCTCTTATAGCAGTCACATGTCTCCTAGCAATGACAAAAACATGTGTGTATAATATTATGATGAGTGTGCATGGCATAAGAAACACAACAAGGAGATCAATGAGGGATGAAACCCCATCTACAACAGAAACACACATTCCTGGACACACAACATCAGTGAAGTTTCCATTAATGAAGAGAAGAGTGAAGTTATAAAGGAGTGAAAACAGCCAGTTAAATAACGTTGCTATGCAGTTCACAGTGGGTGAAATTTTCTCTGAGTAAAAAAAAGGAGAATGTAAAGCTAAAAAACGATCAACTGCGATTAGAGCCACAGTGTGAACAGACACGCTTGTCGCTTGAAAATTTACTAATTTAGAAACCGAGCACATCACCGGGCCAGAAGTCCAACAGGACTCGATGAGCCAAGATAAATAAAGTGGCATCACAAAAACTCCGACCAGCAGATCAGACACAGCCAAAGAGAGGATGAGGATGTTAGCAGGTGTGTGGAGCTGCTTGAAGTGACTAACAGAGATGATGACCAGCAGGTTTCCACACACGGTCAGAAGAGCCACAGCTGCTGCGGCCACATACAGAATCACATAGACAGATAAAGAAACAGATCTCTCTGGACAGAAATATTCCTGACAGCCATCAGTTTGGTTCACTGCTGTAAGATTCATTCTGAAGTACTTGGAAGAAACATCCAACCAGAGAATCGTTCCCTGTGACTTCCTTCATATAAACACATGCATAACCACAGGTCTTTAAAGATGCTATTTGTTTCTCCAACAGCTCTGAACGGCTCCTCACTGAAACACAGTCACTCCCGGAGGATCCAGAATAAAGACGTGCTACAGTCTATGCTTCCTTTTATACACTTGACATGTTGACTCTTTCCAAGACCGGTGGCATCAAGGGAGAAGAACATACAGCTGAGATCAACTGATATGTGTCACATAAAATCCATACAAAACATAAGTGGTCTTATGTGAAATATATAAATAATTGAACTATAAAACAGTCAAAAATTTCTGATGTAAATACAATCATCTCGTTCGAATATGCCTACTTATATTTGATATACACTATATTGCCAAAGTATTGGGACACCCATTCAAATAATTGAATTCAGGTGTTCAATCACTTCCATGGCCACAGGTGTATAAATCAAGCAATAGGCACGCAGACGCTTCTACAAACATCTGTGAAAGAATGGGTCACTCTCAGGAGCTCAGTGAATTCAAGCGTAATAGTTTGCCGAAATAAGTCCATTCGTGAAATTTCCTCACTACTAAATATTCCACGGTCAACTGTTAGTGGTATTATAACAAAGTGGAAGCAAGTGGGAACAACAGCAACTCAGCCACAAAGTGATAGTCAACGTAAAATCACAGAACAGGGTCAGCTCATGCTGAGGCGCAGAGTGTGCAGAAGTCGCCAACTTTCTGACAATAGCTACAGACCTCCAAGCTTTGTTCAGATTAGCTCAAGATCAGTGCGTAGAGAGCTTCATGGAATGCGTTTCCATGGCCGAGCAGCTGCATCCAAGCCTTACATCACCAAATGCAATGCAAAGATTGGGATGCAGTGGTATAAAGCACACAGCTACTGGACTCTAGAGCAGTGGAGACGTGTTCCCTGGAGTGACCAATCACGCTTCTCTGTCTGGCAATCCGATGGACGAGTCTAGGTTTGGCATTTTCCTGGAGAACGGTACTTGCCTGACTGCATTGTGCCAAGTGTAAAGTTTGGTGGAGGGGGGATTATGGTGTGGGGTTGTTTTTCAGGGGTTGGGCTTGGCCCCTTAGTTCCAGTGAAAGGAACTCTTAATGCTTCAGCATACTAAGACATTTTGGACAATATCATGCTGCTAACTTTGTGGGAACAGTTTGGGGATGGCCCCTTCCCGTTCCAACATGTAAGTTGATTTATTTCACTAATTCCATTCAAAAAGTAAAACTTGTATATTATATTCATTCATTACACAAAGACTGATATATTTAAAATTATTATTTCTTTTAATTTTGATGATTATGACTGACAACTAAGGAAAATCCCAAATTCAGTATCTCAGAAAATTTTAATATTACTTAAGACCAATACAAAGAAAGGATTTTTAGAAATCTTGGCCAACTGAAAATTATGAACATGAAAAGTATGAGCATGTACAGCACTCAATACTTAGTTGGGGCTCCTTTTGACTTAATAACTGCAGCAATGCGGTGTGGCATGGAGTCGATCGGTCTGTGACACTGCTCAGGTGTTATAAGAGCCCAGGTTGCTCTGATAGTGGCCTTCAGCACTTCTGCATTGTTGGGTCTGGCATATCGCATCTTCCTCTTCACAGTTAAGGTCAGGTGAGTTTGCTTGCCAATTAAGAACAGGGATACCATGGTCCTTTAACCAGGTACTGGTTGTTTGGCGGCACTGTGTGCAGGTGTCAAGTCCTGTTGAAAAATGAAATCTGCATCTCCATAAAGTTGGTCAGCAGCAGGAAGAATGCAGTACTCTAAAACTTTCTGGTATACGGCTGCATTGTTGGACCTCAGAAAACACAGTGAAACAACACCAGCAGATGACATGGCACCCAAACCATCACTGAGTGTGGAAACTTTACACTGGACCTCAAGCAACGTGGATTGTTGCTTCCTCCAGACTCTGGGACCCTGATTTCCAAAGGAAATGCAAAATTTACTTTCATCAGAAAACATAACTTTGGACCACTCAGTAGCAGTCCAGTCATTTTTGTCTTTAGCCCAGGCGAGACGCTTCTGACGCTGTCTGTTGTTCAAGAGTGGCTTGACACAAGGAATGCGACAGCTGAAACCCATGTCCTGCATACGTCTGTGTGTATGGTTCTTGAAGCACTGACTCTAGCTGCAGTCCACTCTTTGTGAATCTCCCCCACATTTTTGAATGAGTTTTGTTTCACAATCCTCTCCAGGGTGCGGTTATCCCTATTGCTTGTACACTTTTTTCTACCATATCTTTTCCTTCCCTTCGCCTCTCTATTAATGTGCTTGGACACAGAGCTCTGTAAACAGCCAGCCTCTTTTGCAATGACCTTTTGTGTCTTTCCCTCCTTGTGCAAGGTGTCAATGGTCGTCTTTTGGACAACTGTCAGGTCAGCAGTCTTCCCCATGATTGTGTAGCCTACAGAACTAGACTGAGAGACCATTTAAAGGCCTTTGCAGGTGTTTTGAGTTAATCAGCTGATTAGAGTGTGGCACCAGATGTCTTCAATATTGAACCTTTTCACAATATTCACATTTTCTGAGATAATAAATCTGGGATTTTCCTTAGTTGTCAGTTATAATCATCAAAATTAAAAGAAATAAACATTTGAAATATATCAGTCTGTGTGTAATGAATGAATATAATATAGCAAGTTTCACTTTTGAATTTGTGAAATACATAAACTTTTTGATGATATTCTAATTATTTGACCAGCACCTGTACTTTATCTTTGATATGAAAGAAGCTTAGCTTTCAAATAGACCCTTTTAACATTTTTGGGTTTCTCAGAAGCAGAAGTCGTCATAGTTGGGTAAACTTCTATTGCAGTGAATGAGAGACTTCATTAAATATGTTTCTTGTGTTCAATTGCTCAAATAGCAAAAGTAAAACTCCACAACTTTCAAAATTAGAACAAAAAATAGAGGTTGATAACTGCAGTCAGAAAGATGTAATTTTTACTGTCATTCCCATAGTCGCATTAGAAACAAAACTTTGGATTTATAATGCGATGACCGTTAAAATGTGTCATCTCATTTTGTGAAGAGTCGGTTCTGTCAATGTCCTAATGAAAATTAATCATTAAAAACTGTTTTGGCACTCCTTGATGGAGAGACAGATCGCCACAATCTTTAGTTATATTGCGAAATAAACATCAATGCACATGAGAAGGTATGATGAAAGATACATTACAACTTATCAAAATGTATCAGTAATATGTCACGTAACATTACTTTTACTTCAGGTAAGCCATTCAATGCAGCTTTAGCTAGAAAAATTTAATCTGGAGAGGAGCAGTTTGCTAAAAAACTTAAAACCTATAATCACATGACTGCGGTTCACATCACACCATGTTAGAAGACAACCTTTAAACATTATAAAATCATAATGAAGTCCAAGTCTTTCTTCATCCAGTAAGGTTTTTCAAGTTTCAAGTTATAGTTTTAAAATAAATGAGTTATAGTGGAGTGACTATTTGTCACAAGTTGTATAAATGTATAAAAATACAGTGATCTAGACATATGAAAAAACAGGGAAACATTTTATATTACATTCAATGACTTACATCACATTCATCAGGGAGGAGTTTTTATTAAACACTTTAAATGTGAAAATTAATTTTAAGCTTTTCTGAAACCAGGGGTAAAATAAGGCATAAATGATGGGATTAATGCTGGAGTTCAATAAGAAAATCATTACAGTAACGCCTCTGACATAGAACAAATCATCATTACTGTACGAGATCACTAAAGAACAAATATAATATGGCAGTAAACACAGGAGAAACGTAAATACCAGAATCCCTAGCAGCATCGCAGCTTTACGCTCTGATTTATCACTGGTTGTGTTTTTAGAGGATCCTTTGCTGTGAACGTGAAGAGCTCTTATAGCAGTCACATGTCTCCTAGCAATGACAAAAACATGTGTGTATAATATTATGATGAGTGTGCATGGCATAAGAAACACAACCAGGAGATCAATGAAGGATGAAACCCCGTCAATAATATAAAGACATTCTCCTGGACACATGACAGTGAAGTTTCCATTAATGAAGAGAAGAGTGAAGTTATAAAGGAGTGAAAACAGCCAGTTAAATAACGTTGCTATACAGTTCACAGTGGGTGAGATTTTCTCCGAGTAAAAAAAAGGTGAACGTAAAGCCAAAAACCGATCAACTGCAATTAGAGCCACAGTGTGAACAGACACGCTTGTCGCTTGAAAAGACACAAAATTGAAAACCGAGCACATCACCGGGCCAGAAGTCCAACAGGACTCAATCAGCATAGTCAAGTGAAATGGCATCACAAAAAGTCCTGTAAGGAGATCAGACACAGCCAAAGAGAGGATGAGGATGTTAGCAGGTGTGTGGAGCTGCTTGAAGTGACTAACAGAGATGATGACCAGCAGGTTTCCACACACGGTCAGAAGAGCCACAGCTGCTGCGGCCACATACAGAATCACATAGACAGATAAAGAAACAGATCTCTCTGGACAGAAATATTCCTGACAGCCATCAGTTTGGTTCACTGCTGTAAGATTCATTCTGAAGTACTTGGAAGAAACATCCAACCAGAGAATCGTTCCCCTGTGACTTCCTTCATATAAACACATGCATAACCACAGGTCTTTAAAGATGCTATTTGTTTCTCCAACAGCTCTGAACGGCTCCTCACTGAAACACAGTCACTCCCGGAGGATCCAGAATAAAGACGTGCTACAGTCTATGCTTCCTTTTATACACTTGACATGATGACTCTTTCCAAGACTGGTGGCATCAAGGGAGAAGAACATACAGCTGAGATCAACTGATATGTGTCACATAAAATCCATACAAAACATAAGTGGGCTTATGTGAAATGTATAAATAATTGAACTATAAAACAGTCAAAAATTTCTGATGTAAATACAATCATCTCTATGTTCGAATATGCCTACTTACATTTGATATACACTATATTGCCAAAGTATTGGGACACCCATTCAAATAATTGAATTCAGGTGTTCAATCACTTCCATGGCCACAGGTGTATAAATCAAGCACTAGGCACGCAGACGCTTCTACAAACATCTGTGAAAGAATGGGTCACTCTCATGAGCTCAGTGAATTCAAGCATAATAGGTTGCCACCTGTGCAATAAGTCCATTCGTGAAAGTTGCTCACTACTAAATATTCCACGGTCAACTGTTAGAGGTATTATAACAAAGTGGAAGCAAGTGGGAACAACAGCAACTTAGCCACAAAGTGATAGTCAACGTAAAATCACAGAACAGGGTCAGCTCATGCTGAGGCGCAGAGTGTGCAGAAGTCGCCAACTTTCTGACAATAGCTACAGACCTCCAAGCTTTGTTCAGATTAGCTCAAGATCAGTGCGTAGAGAGCTTCATGGAATGCGTTTCCATGGCCGAGCAGCTGCATCCAAGCCTTACATCACCAAATGCAATGCAAAGATTGGGATGCAGTGGTATAAAGCACACAGCTACTGGACTCTAGAGCAGTGGAGACGTGTTCCCTGGAGTGACCAATCACGCTTCTCTGTCTGGCAATCCGATGGACGAGTCTAGGTTTGGCATTTCCTGGAGAACGGTACTTGCCTGACTGCATTGTGCCAAGTGTAAAGTTTGATGGAGGGGGGATTATGGTGTGGGGTTGTTTTTCAGGGGTTGGGCTCAGCCCCTTAGTTCCAGTGAAAGGAACTCTGAATACTTCAGCATACTAAGACATTTTGGACAATTTCATGCAGCCAACTTTGTGGGAACAGTTTGGGGATGGCCCCTTCCTGTTCCAACATGACTGCGCACCAGTGCACAAAGCAAGGTCCATAAAGACATGGATGAGCGAGTTTGGTGTGGAGGAACTTGACTGGCCTGCAAAGAGTTCTGACTTTAACCCGATAGAAAACCTTTGGGATGAATTAGAGCGAAGACTACGAGCCAGGCCTTCTCGTCCAACATCAGTGCCTTCCCTCACAAATGAGCTTCTAGAAGAATGGCTAAAAATTCCAATAAACACACTCCTAAACCTTGTGGAAAGCCTTCCCAGAAGAGTTGAAGCTGTTACAGCTGCAAAGGGTGGGCCAACTCCATATTAAACCCTGCGGATTAAGAATGGAATGTCATTAAAGTTCCCAAAAGCAACGTAAGCAATGCAAATAAATGTTGGCTAACGTTGCTTGTATGTCCAGAATCTGAATAGTGTTTATACACAAATTTATAGAACATAGACAGCTTTGCAGTAGTAAACAAGCAAATAACAGAGTCAGTGTTGCAAAGTTCTTAAATTATGAAACAAATTCATTTTCAGCTATAATAAAGTAAGTACTTCATTACCTACTCTGACAGAATGTGATTATTTAGTGAAGTAATTTGTTAATTGTTAAAAATATATAGCTATTAGAATCTGAGCAACTACAATAGATCTGAAAATCTTGCAATCTCACAATCCTTTGGCACACATTCCAATTTATGAGTTCTTTATGTAAAGTAAGACAAAAATAATGTTTATTGAAATAAAGGCATATATGTGATCTTTTGTTTTAGTGTAAATCAATCACTTAACACAAAACTGTCAATAATGTAAGCCACTGGGAGATCATAGATGGCAGTCATTCACTGTATTAAATTAGAAGAAGGCCAGGTATAACGTTTTTTAAACAAAATATATTTATAAATAGTATTTTTGTCCCGGGAACGTGTGATGTAGCCATGCACACTTACTTGACTAATTCTCATTCTAGCATCTATTGCTGAGGAGGACTCTAGACTAGAAGCCTCCAAAATACTAGACTAAGAAGGACAAAGATTTACTGGGATGCAGCCTTCTGTTTTAGAAGCACTCTATGACTCGTACCATTATTCTCTCGTAAGAGTATTATAATAAGAAAAAAAATATGAATGATTAGGTGAGATAATAAAATGTACTGAGCCTGAGGCTTGATATTACGAAGTTGTTCACATTACAATGTGCAGTTAGATTACAACCTTTGTATAAATAATATAAAATCACATAAACTTAAGCTAAGACTTTGAAAGACATCCCAGGTTACGCAAGTAACCATGGTTCCCTTAGAAGGGGAATAAGACACGGTGTCATCTAGAGCAGTGGTTCTCAAACCTGTCCTGGAAACCCCTCACCAAGGGAGGCTCAATAGAGCCTAACAATTCAGACCATTATTCAGGTGGAGCTCATAGGGAGTGGAGGCTTATAATAGCTCGAGAGAGAGAGAGAGAGAGAGAGAGAGAGAGAGAGAGAGGAGGCAAAACAACACTTACTTTCTAAAGCATTGGCCAGGGAGACTCGCAAAGACCCTAACAACTCAACACCACTGTCTGGTCGAGCCCGGAGGATGGAGGCTTCAGCAAAACGACTCGGTTAAAACAACCCAATTGTTGGGTTTGTCCATATTCAACCCAACTTGGGTTGTTTTCAACCCAGCATTTTTTAGAGTGAATATGTTTTGTACTTTTAAAATGAATGTATGAAATGAAGCTTCATTTAAGGCCTACACATTATTTATTCTTACTGTATAAAATAAAGAAATGCTGTATAAGAATGTGAAAACCGTATTATCTGATCTGTTCCATCATTAGGATGACTGCCTCACACTCATCCCACAATAAAGGGACATTCTTCATTAGATATTTATAATAATAATTATAATAATAAGACTACTAAACACGAAAGAGCTGATGGTCAAAGTAGGTAAGAACATTGTAAATCTAAAATTAAGCATCTGTATTACATGATCAAAAACCATAAAGAAATAGAAAAGGTTATGCTATATATATTTAGAAAGTTCAACCAACAAACATTTTACTTTTGAAAGACAATGCACATAATAAGCTCATACTCATTCTTGAGTAATTTGATTTATTCATAAAAATATAATATAATAAAATTTTAACAACAATGATGAAAAACTAAATAAACAAATAAAAAGCAAAGAAGGAAAGTTTGACAGTATTCCCTATTAAGAGCTTATCGAGAGCACATTCATCAGAGAGGAGTCTGTGTTAAATACTTTAAGAGTTAGAATTATTTTTAAACTTTTCTTAAACCATGGGTATAAAATAGCATAAATAATTGGATTGATAGAGGAATTAAGGTAAAAGAGAATCAAAACACTGTTGATGACATTAGAAAATGAGTAATCTCTTAAGAAATTAGTTAAAGAACAAATATAATATGGCAGTAAACACAGGAGAAACGCAAAGACCAGAATCCCAAGAGCTAATGCAGCTTTACGCTCTGATTTATCACTGGTTGTGTTTTTAGAGGATCCTTTGCTGTTGTGAACGTGAAGAGCTCTTATAGCAGTCACATGTCTCCTAGCAATGACAAAAACATGTGTGTATAATATTATGATGAGTGTGCACGGCATAAGAAACACAACCAGGAGATCAATGAGGGATGAAACCCCGTCAATAATATAAAGACATTCTCCTGGACACATGACAGTGAAGTTTCCATTAATGAAAAGAAGAGTGAAGTTATAAAGGAGTGAAAACAGCCAGTTAAATAACGTTGCTATGCAGTTCACAGTGGGTGAAATTTTCTCTGAGTAAAAAAAAGGAGAACGTAAAGCTAAAAAGCGATCAACTGCGATTAGAGCCACAGTGTGAACAGACACGCTTGTCGCTTGAAAAGTCACAAAATTGAAAACCGAGCACATCACCGGGCCAGAAGTCCAACAGGACTCGATGAGCCAAGACAAATGAAGTGGCATCACAAAAACTCCGACCAGCAGATCAGACACAGCCAAAGAGAGGATGAGGATGTTAGCAGGTGTGTGGAGCTGCTTGAAGTGACTAACAGAGATGATGACCAGCAGGTTTCCACACACGGTCAGAAGAGCCACAGCTGCTGCGGCCACATACAGAATCACATAGACAGACAAAGAAACAGATCTCTCTGGACAGAAATATTCCTGACAGCCATCAGTTTGGTTCACTGCTGTAAGATTCATTCTGAAGTACTTGGAAGAAACATCCAAACAGAGAATCGTTCCCTGTGACTTCCTTCATAAACACATGCGTAACCACAGATAAAGATCTCTGAAGATTGCTATTTGTCTCTCCAACAGCTCTGAACGGCTCCTCACTCCTGGAGGATCCACAATAAAGACGGGCTACAGTCTATGCTTCCTTTTATACACTTGACAAGTTGACTCTTTCCAAGACCGGTGGCATCAAGGGAGAAGAACATACAGCTGAGATCAACTGATTAGTGATCTACTGATCTCTCCAGACAGAAATATTCCTGACAGCCATAGGTTTATTTAACTTCTGTGAGATTCCTGACTCAAGTACTTTGGAGAGACATCAAGTTTTGTGTTGAATGTGAAAATGGTATTTCCAGCAGAATGTGTCTCATTCAATCTTCAGAGTTAAGGGTTTGCATTGCTCCCAGAGAAGCGGATGACACCAGCTTTGGAAAACATGTTTTGCTGATTTTTATACATTCTCATTGTATCCTGAATTTCAATGCACAAGTGTTTCCAACACAACTTGTTTGATGGTCATTTTTCAGTCTGTGTCGATTTTAAGTCACCAAATGCATAGAACACAATGATATAAAATACATGAAAGTGGCACAAATATACAGTTATTCCTGAAAGCTGTGTAATAATAAGTATGTGTTGATATTATGGACATGTATTGTCTCTTTTTGAATATTAATCTTTGCATTAGCCTACTTAACAACATTTACTCAGACCCCAAATTGATTTTCACTGGCATTTCAGAATTAAATGACAACAAACAAACACCTCTAGATTAATGAACTTGTATTTGCCTTAATTTATTCCCACAGCAGCATTTCAGCTTTTGATTCTACATTAGTTACATCATTTAAATTAATGCAAAATTTGGAATAACTCATGGTAATTATATTTTCAAATATTAATAAATGACAAAAAGATAAATTATTGCCTACACATATTAATTATGCAGCTCTTTAGCCAGCATTTTGCATGTGTTACTCATTTTAGTAAGTTATAGAAAGCAACCCTGTGTGTGAGCAGGTCAAAGGTGAACCGTCTGCCATTAGAGCTGAGCCGAATATGCAACTCTCATTTGATAATGTCTCCATCTAGTGGTTAATTCCTATCACAACGAGTTAACTGGGTAAACCTGATTTAACTCCATTTAGTGCAGGGGTGGGGAACGTTGATCCTGGAGGGCCACTCTCTAGTTTACCTCGCCCTAATCAAAAACACCTAAAGCTAATCAAGGTCTTCAGGATTACTAAAGTTACAGGCTGGTGGGTGTTTTTTTTCAGGGATGGATCTAAACTCTGCAAGAGAGTGGCCCTCCAGAATCAATGTTCCCCACCCCTGCTTTAGTGACTACCTGTTCAACTCTTTTTAGGTTATATAACAGATATGTAAAACTATATAATAGAGACAGACAAAAATGTAGTGACATTGTAAATTCTAAACCATTGCAGCATCCATTTCTGGATAATTTTACAAAGATTTGGCACAGTGAGACTTGATACATGGCTCATGATGAAGAAGAATATGAAGAATTGGGAAACACCATGTGAATTAAGAAATCATCTAAATATCATCAGCAGTATCATTCTCATGGATATGAGAGACTTTTCAGGGAAATTAAAATGTTCTGGCTTTGTGTTTGAGATTTATATATATTTATAATTATTCATTTGAAAAACGACAGAGGTTGGATTTAAAAATATACCTTTTTTTTTGCTATATACACAGTGGATCAGAATGAATCTGACACTACCAGTCAAAAGTTTAGCCACATTGACTCATTCCTTATGACTGTTTTATACATTTTAAAATAATATTAAAGTCATACCTATGAAACAACACATGGAAGTATGGGAATTATGTAGTGACCATAATGTTCAGCCAAAGAAAACTTAGGCATATTTTTGTCGTCTAGATTCCAGATTTGCTCTACCAACATCACAAGGTGCTTCTTCAACGTGCAATCTTTTAACACACTATTTGGAAGAGCTATTTCTATTTGAGGGACACTTATTGCTGCTTTTCCTTCAACTACTCCAACTCAGAAGACATTTTAATAAAATGTTAGTATTGCATAAATAAACACATTTTGAGCATTTAAGCAAAAGCCTTCAGATCAAAATGATTTTAAGATGATGAGAAATGAATTCAAGCGTCTAATGTTTTGACTGGCAGTGTATTATCAGCGTCTTTCTTCAAATAAAGTGTTTAAGAGCAGTTTAAAGGTCAAGTGTTCTTGTACATCTTTACAGCAGCAGATTTAAACTGACAGACAGAGATAAAAACATTAATATGTGCCATTTTCAACCATTGAGATCATATCTTTAGGGCATTTTTCTAGAAGGAATATTTGCTTCTACAGCAAATCAGAAGGTGGAAGATGCACAGAGCTGGCATCATTACTGGTCAACAGTAGCAAGTTTAAAATCATTTTCTAGGTTAACCAAGTTAAAGGAATAGTTCAACCAAAAATGAAAATGTTGTCATTGCTTACTCACACAGTTTCTTTTTTTCTGTTGAACACAAAAGATTATATTTTGAGAAAGTTGGTAACCAGACAGTTGGTGAGCCCCATTGACATCCACAGAATGGAAAAACAATACTATGGAAGTCAATGGCTAATGGTCGACTGTCTGGTTACCAACATTCTTTAAAATATCTTCTTTTGTGTTCAACAGAACATAGAAACTCATACACAGGTTTGGAACAACTTGAGGTTGAGTAAATGATGACAATTTAAATTTTTCTGTGAACTATCTCTTTATCTTGTTTAAAGCCACAATATGTAATTTTTTACAGCTAGAAGTCGCTTGTTAAAAACAAAGGTGTAGCTTGATGCATGAGCGGGGGAACGCAGCACTGTTTTATCATATTAGATACATTTGAGTGTGTTGAAAGTTATCTTGTAAAGCTACTCTGTGCATTCACTCGCCGACTACTATGAGACACTTGTTCACACTGCAGTGAGAAAGATCAATATTAGGCGGTAAATCAAGAAAACCAGATTTAAAGAATAAGACTAACTGTGTTGAGCTGTAAAACAATGATTCTTTTTCTGTTGATGAATGTATCTAAACAGTTGCTCAACTGTCTAATAAAACACATCATATATTAAAGCCTCTTTGGTGTTTCCATGGTTTCTACAAAATAAAACCAGCAATCGAGGGTAACGCGGGTATGATGTCATGGATGGGCGACACACGGACGCGATCCGTGTCCTGGTTAAAATCGCTAATTTCTCTAGATTTAAACATTCTTGGAAACATATGGGATAATGTAAGTACACAAGTCAACAAAATATATAACATTGTTCTAGTGGTTTTTGGATATTTGAATCCAAAAATCGTACATATTGTGCCTTTAACCTAGAAAATTATTTTAACTATCCCTTTAAGCTCTATGTACAATCTCTGTGGAATGTTGTAACTCACTGCAATTATTTTGTTCCGTTCATAGTTGAATTGTTATTAAATATTCCATTAATGACAGTTAAAAAGTCGTCAAGGCAGTTTATCTTGGTGACCAACCTCTGTTAAGTCATTGAAAACATGTCAGTGCAAATGCTGTGGGGCATCAGATGGATCAGATTGACACACACTTATTTTTTCACAGAAGCCCAGATAATCAAACCAATAATGACAGCCAACGCAACCAGAACAGCGATGAAGATGAAGATCTTCTTGCGGAATGACGTCTACAGGGAGGAGAAGAAATTATTCACTAGTATAATAATAATAATGGTTGTCAATTTAGCATTTCAATAAAACAGTATATTTAATTAACTATAGTAATTTAATTTAACTAGTAATTTAATAAAAAAAAAATAATGCAATTGACTTGAACTGAAATATAAAAAAGTAAAAGCATATAAAGTAGCATAAGCAAAGAACATACAAGTACAACAAATCAAACACATCAATGCAAAGGAAGCTTTCAAGCAAATTACAACTTAAATTTAATCTGTCAAAGCTATTGTATGCCTTGGAAGCTATTGTAAAGAACTGGAACATAGTGCAGAAGTTAAGGCTATTTTCATGGTGCTTTTTTGTCCTTTTTGGAGCTTGACAGAGTCTATCTACTTTCATTTGGCTAAATTTCTCCTTATGTGCTCCACAGAAGAAATAAAGCCACACGGGCGAAATAACATGAGGGTGAGTGAAGGATGTACCTGGTGACTTGCTGCTCTATTCAGCTGTTGTGTTGCTGACTGCACATTGATCTCTGCACTCGATACATTGGCCTCTATACTGTCTGCAAGAGGGGATGGAGATAAACAGTTAAACACAGAATTAATATCTTTCCTACAGTTTTGCAGAGAACTGATCAAATATTCTAACTCTGTTATTTGCATCAAAAAATTATGATTCTCTGTTTAAAACAAAAATGTTGCTTAAGGATAACGCACAGTCCTTCAGATCCTCAGACCTTCATTCAAAATCCCTTAGTGGGTAATATTTCATCATTCATTCAGGTATCCATCTCAAAGTTTTGGAGGGCAGCACAAACAATGATGCAAACTGTTGTAAATTGGATGAAATATCACATGTAAACAACACCAATAGGTGCTTGATAATAGCTCATGTCATTAAAAGTTTAGCGCTTGAACATACAGTCCCACTGAGCTGGTGTGTGTGAAGCCTCGCAGGTCTTCATTATCAGCATCTGCTTTTCCCTTTAACACCTCTAATTGCACCTTCCTGTCTGAGAGTTTCATCACTAAACACACACACCCTCAGAGCCAAGTCTAAACAATTGCAACTATACAGGGGAAAAAAAGGCAAAATATTGTTATAAAAATTACTATTTCCTAAAATTATATGCAGCATCTTGTTAATAGACACATGAAATAACATTAACACTGACTGAAGCAGACTTATTTACAGCCCACAAGATTGTGGCTCATTAGTATACTTTTCAACAATTAAAGTAAACATCGGCACATTAAAGCATTTGGTGTGAGCCCAAGTTGGTTCAGTTTGTTCAGTGAATGCTTTAGTCTTCCAAACTCGCGTGTACACAAGCAAACATTTGAAACAGATTATTTGGCCACACTATTTTGAAGAAAGCAATATAGGCCTAATATAGATTGGGGTCTTATCTTACCAATCATGTCTCCCTGCTCATGCACCATCATGCCCAGATCTCTGAAGATGTCATTAATATTTGTGATGTCCGACTAAAAAACAAGAGAGTGTTTTACACATGCCTAAACTTTTCATAAAACATCCATTCAAAAAATATTACATTATCAGTATGCTTGTCACGTGTAAGATTGGAAGTTCTTTGATGAAGTGGGGTTTGATTAGCAGCATTTTCACTGTCGGGCCCAAATTGGGCATGCGTTTCTAATGACATTTCTGGGGATTGATTAGGCCTTGTCAGGGCTTCCTCAGGGCCAACGCCCAGGGTTTTTTGGCCCACCGAATACCTTGGTCCAAAGCGGGCCAGCTCGGGCTTGGAGAGTGGTCATGAACAAAGGCGAGTTTATCTGAATCTGGAGAAGGCAGTGCCAAGAGTGCAGATGATTTCATATACCAGCTAACATCAGCATTAAAGTCATTTTAAAATAATTTTGGCTCACAACTCACTGTCAGACAGTAGCGAGTGTTTGAAATAAATAACATCTGTTATGCCAACGCCTATCTGGCTAGTTTCCAGCAATGTCTTTCTGATGAGTTTTCTGATAAAACTTCCATCTGTTGGTGAAATTATGGGTTTGTGTGACGTTGTTCCAGAGAGGCGTGTTATGGGCAGGTTTTAATGAAGCGCTGCGAAGCTTCTAGCCCGAACTGGAAACACAGCATGGTTTTGGGCTCTGTGCTATAGGTACGAGGCTATTAGCCCAGCCCGGCCTGCTGAAAGCCCTGGCCCGACAGTGAAAAAGCGGCTAGTGAGTCTCACCTCCAGCTGTCTGATTGCTGATTCTCTCTCCTGAATGAGCTGCAGATCTTCTTCTCTGATGCTCTCCTCATAACTCTGAGTTTGAGCCTGAATCTCACTGAAAACAGTTGGAGACACACATTTTAATTTGCATTTTTAAATTTTTTATGCATAAATGTGACCAGTCAGCAAAAGTACTCCTATTATGCTATTTCCAAGGTTCTTCATTTTGTTGAGATCTCCTACAATAGGTTTATATGTATCCAATCCAAGTCCACTTTAATTTCCTCATAATATACATTTCAGCACCACCTCTTTTCTCACATTGTTTGAAGCTTTTTGATAAATCATTCTCTCTAAACCACTGCTTTCCGACAACCTGCTCTGTTCTGATTGTCAGATGGCTTAGTCTGTTGTGATTAGTCGAACACTTACAGTGCGTGTTAAAAACGAAATGGCCATTACATGAATATTGACTCTCAGCACTTGTAAACACAATGTTAAAGTAACACTCCACCGTTTTAAAAAATAGGGCTTATTCAACATCTTTCCTACATTTAGATATGTGGGCAAGTGCATGCATTGTTTTAGTTTGGTAGGGTCATCACTAGCTTAGCTTAGCATAAAGAATAGAATCCCATGTTGCCAGCTAGCATGTTCCAAGTAAAAGTGATCCAAAAAAAAAAAAACCCACCTAATTACTTCTTGTGGCCTGCATATTCACAACGAGTGTTTTTTTTTTTTTTTTTTTTTGGCTGGCAACATAGGATTCCATTCATTTTGCTAAGCTAAGCCAGCAGCGACCCTGCCAAACTAAAACAATGTAAGCACTGAGACAAAAATGCATTTGTCCACATATCTAAATGTAGGAAAGAAGTTGAATAAGCCCTTTTTCTAAAAATGGTGGAGTGTTACTTTAAGAAAAGTAATGATTAGGTCTAGCCTAGAAATCTAGATGCATTCTAGCGGCAGCAAATCTAATTTGCCGCGAGTGTGGTCTAACAATTCTCGGTAGACCTGCGAGCTGGAAAAACAAAACTCTGGTGAGGCCAATCACATTGTGTATAGAGTTGGGGCAGGCTTAACATAATGACAGCAGAGTTGCGGAGGTTCCGCATGCTAAACAAAGAAGCTGGCGAACGGCTGTCTTTCGAAACGGCTTTGGCTGCAACTCTGGAAGACTTGGAGTTAAGCTTTTCTTTGAGAAAAGGACAAAGAACGGCATTAAGGTCATTCTTAAGAAGGGAAAATGTGTTCGGAGTTTTGCCGACTAGATACGACAAACTAGCTCCGCTTCACGTTGCTCTGGTTGGTTGTAGCGCTATCCAATTGCGCAATCCCGCCCCTCGGATTGATCCCTGTCAATGGTGAGTTCCCAGACCCAACATCTTGATGTGGGTCTGGCTTGTCAGGCTAGATTAGGTCGGTTTTACTGTATCAATTAGTCCTCATCGTTTTGAAGTGCATGCAAAGTCGATTTGCTTTCACATCAACAAGAACCAAACGCTTTCAGGCCTCAGATACAACCGCAGTGTTTGAGGGCGGGTCAAAGTAAACGTTGTTCGCGGGCAGACAAAAAAGACCATATCAAATGACCATGTCATTATGCAAATCTGTTACAAACCTACGTACGTTCGTGCAGGAAGTGAGACTGGAATTACTCAGTTCTTTCTTTTGGGAGACCAAAACTTTTACCTTTACATTCACAAAATATATTTCAATCAGGGTTGGATCTGAACTCGGAACAGGATTGGGCACCCCTGCACTACATGAAAGGTAATATCCAAAACAAGCATAATAGGGACATCTTAAAGTGTCTAACCTTTTAAAGGGTGATGCAGTTCCTCCAAAGCCATCATCTAGATCACCACCCTGTGGACAGTAAGAGAATTGTGAGAAAACTCTTAGAGAAAACCGTTGGGTGAACGTCTGATACATAAAGCGCACAAAATGGGAAACACTTAGAGAGTTTCGAAGCCGTCATCTGATTGGATGAATTTTGGATGAATTCTACATGATTTCCAGGAGACGTGTGTGTCACATTCTTTAATGGTCTACCTGGAAACAAAGCCATCGTGATGTCAAACCCCCATATGGAAGAAGAGAGCCGTCGCGCTTCAAACTTTGACAATAAGCGCTTATCAGGATCAACTAAACACTGGATTTCCAAAAGTTTTGTGCCACCATTGTTGCAGTAAACTTGCACAACGTTCTTAAATTAATAATTTAATAGATGCACTCCGGTTAGTATCGTAAGGATATGGACTTTACATTTTCATGCCTTTAAACATAACACAAAAAAACGAACTGTGGTTGTCAGACAGACGGTCTCTCAAGCGGTCCTTGGCCAATGAAAGATTCAATAGAGTCCAGACCTTGTATTGTCAGTCTGAAGGTCTGGCTATGCAAGACTAGATGCATCCTAACTGGAGAAACATGTGGATTTAAGTAGTGTGTATAACTATCAAAATAATGTACTATTAGGGGTGTGACGAGATCGCTAGTCGAGTGAAAAGCTGTCTTGTGATATCGCCATTTCAGAGCGTGAGGGTGAAATTAGCATATAATATGCCAAAGCTATGTTTACATTGCATCCTCTGCTGTCATTTTTCTTTCAGTGAACCCAATCTCATGTCCCGTCTCATCTCGGGAGCCAAGTGTCTCGTCACACCCCTATGTACTATAGAAACTGGCCCTTTCACGATAGATATTGGCGTCTGTATAAATCGACTAAGCATGTAACCTATTTTGGGTGTATAATATCAATTTATTCATGTAATTCTTTCAATACAATTGTAAAAGATGAAACTTACTAAAACTCTTGAGCTCGCACGGACACGCTCCACAAACTCCTTCTCTTTGTTTGCTACATCGCGCTGAACTTTCTGGAAAATGCCCAGTGCGTTGGAGAATTCAGTGATGAGACGCTCTCGCTGGATTTTTCTTTGCCGCTGTGTAAGAAGAGAGGAACGTCACATCTGAACAGGTTAAAGGGATAGTTCACCCAAAAATTACAATCTGTCAATGGTAACCAAAACATTCTTCAAAATATCTTCTTTTGTGCTGCACATAATAAATATTGTTATATATCTAATGTGTTAAATAATAATAAATAATGTTTAAGCCCTATCCTAACATCCTAGTATTTTCATGGGAATAATTGTATGTGTGTATGTGGTGAAATATGAGGTAATATGGTGGGACAGTATGATATGTGTACCTGTTCTGTCGTCACAGGTAAAGAGCTGAAATCTTTCATGTATTTATCAGTCACTTTAGCAAGACGATTGACATTCTGCTGTTTCTCCTGTCTGTATGTTTTGACAAATACAAACAAGTATATTTGCATTTACATATATAACTGTTTATTTATTTTATGCGTGATAAATTAAAGGGAACTGAACTAGCTGCTTGTATTCGACTCACAATGTTTGTCGCAGGACAGTCGTGTCTTGTGCTGTTCCAAAATGTCTCATCATCTGCTGGATTTCATTAGCTGGTAAAAACAAAGGCAAGACCTAAACAAACTGGATAACCACTTTTAAAGGGATAGTTCACCCAAAAATGAAAATTACCCCATGATTTACTCACCCTCAAGCCATCCCAGGTGTACATGACTTTCTTTTTTCAGACGAATACAATCAGAGTTATATTAAAAAAATTTCCTGTCTAATCCAAGCTTTATAATGGCAGTGAATGGCAGCTAAAAATTTAAAGCCCAAAAAAGTGCATCCGTCCATTATAAAAGTAATCCACACGGCTTTGGGGGGTTAAAAAAGCCCTGTGAATAAAGTGAATCGATGGGATTGTGTAAAAATCCATATTTAACACTTCATAAAGTAAAATATCAAGTATCCGCCAGACCGCCTTCCGTATTCAACTAACAGAAAAGCATAACTGGCCGATGATGACATCGGACGTAGCTTAAGAGCTTTGAAGAGCGTAAGGCATTACGGCCTGCCGGTTGCTAGATATTTTACTTTAATATGTGTTAAATATGGATATTTTACACAAACCCATCGATTAACTTAATTCACAGGACTTTATTAACCCCCTGAAGCAACGTGGAGCAATTTTATAATGGATGGATGCACTGTTTTCGGCTTCAAATATTAGGCTGCCATTCACTGCCATTATAATGCTTGGATTAGCAAGGACAGTTTTTTTTTTATATAACCCAGAGTGTATTCGTCTGAGAGAAGAATTTCATATACAATAGTATATGAGTAAATCATGGGATAGTTTTCATTTTTTGGGGCAACTTTCCCTTTAAGCATATCTCCCTGCTATCAGGTTATGTAAAAGTGTGTATTATGGTTTTTCATAACCATCCATCTATTATTGATTCCTCTTATATTTGATATGTTGTGGTTTGTGGCTATTCTCATTAAATTGCATTACATAAATACGGAGGACATTTATATGCAATGCAGGCTAAATGCACAAGGAGCTGAAGTTGTGACAATAGAAACAGGACAACTAAACTTTCTGGCAGGGTTAAAGACCCAAGTGAAGACTACTCTAGACATACAGTAAGTAAACAGTTTAAGAAGGACTGAACCAGCAACCTTCCAGTTAGTTGTAGGCCAGAATGGATGGTTATGTACAATGTATTTGTCCAAATCAGTGAATCACGTCCACGCATCACATACATAAGTAGGTATTGAGTAAAATTGACTCACTCAGCAGTGTTATTCTCTGGATATTTGAACTTATAGACTGTGCCAGCAAATTTGCATCACCTCCGCTTAACCCAGACATGATGGAGATCACAGAATGAGTCACGAAACCTAGAAAGATTACGGTGTTAAATCACATTTACTCTCAGGGATCTCTTTTTCTGTATGTATGCATGCATATATGATATAAACCATAACATATTTTTTTTCACATAAGCATTTAAATTTAAAATATTTTAAATGCCAGTTTTTAAATATTTTGTGAATTCTATCCGACAATAACATTCAGATATATTTGTGTACTATAGTCTATAGATTCAGACTACAGTATAATGAAGATTTTAACTGTAAAGTTGAATTTTGTTGGGACTCGCGGTCAAACATATTTTTTGCTATTTTATCATAATGATTTTACTGCTGATATTTGTTTTAAAGCCTATAATGTGTTACTTTATGGTTCCCAATGTGACAACTTACCCCATATAGTGTGACTACGTACCTCGGTTTACTGAAATAACTCTTAATAGTTCGATAATGATACGAAAAAAGCTAGAATATTGTTGTTTATAGGTTAGCAGGCTAACTAGTAATGTTTACCGACCTCTGCACCTGTAAAACGAAAGAATGCGGAAATCACAGCGCCCAAACTCACAAACACATTAATTGATAAAACTAGACAATTTTTATATTTACTGAAACACACACATGAATGGTCAGGAATATGAAATTGTCGTATTGTGTTAAATAAATGTTCCGATCACGAGCTGTCAAAGACTTTCACATTGAATGAAGTTGAGAAAGAGCGACGCTTGTTCATTTCATCACTGACTTTTCCTCCGTAAGATTATTCTTAATGAAGTCAACAGACTTGCACTATGTATAATGACATGTCTTGAACTTTGATATATCATTTCGTTGTTCAGTTTACCTGGATTTCCTGAGTGAAACTCCGAGCCCTCAGCTGATTTCTTGACGCATGAGTCACGTGATGTCTGTTCAATCTTCCGCGTGCGTTCGGAAACATGAGCATTTGTAGGCTGCTTTATCAATTTTATTTCATTTTAGGTACATTTCACATTCATAAAAGCACGTTTACAAAAGGCAAACCTCTTTTTATAGTCCTTGAAAAAGAGATTAAAATGTGATGTCAAAATCTAAAAAGCAGTTAAAACGATTAATGCTCCTCCTTAAATATTTTCACAAAAAATAAAATTATATAATGGTGCTTACATGCAAAGTATATTTTCTGTTTTAACATTGCATTTAATACAAATGTAAATATATGTATAACACATATTTGAATGTAAACTGATGCTAACCTCTCTCCTTTTCTTTTTCTTGTTCCTTCATGTTGAGGCATGTGAAATGTGTTTTGTTATACAGTTAGATATGGCTTTATACATGCTTTTTGTTGACTAGGCTACTAGGATAGCTGTCTCACTTACCTTAGTTAAAACCTTCGTTTTTTATTTGAACATTTTTGCAAACTAGTTACAAATATAAAGCAGACTTCACAGACAGCTACAGTACTCTTCACACTAATATCTGCTAATTATATTGTTTTGTGTGAATTGTCATTCTAAACAAAGTGAATGAAGGATGTAGGCATATAAAGATAAAGAAGATATCTTTTTATCAAAAGATCAACAATACAATACAATTGTTGTATTTCATATTAACAGTCTTCAGGAAATAAGTTCAACCGATTATGTGATGTCTGGAGTATTTTTAGGCTAATCACAAGCTTCACTGACCTTTTGAACCAGGGGTAAGATATTGCATATATAAAGGGATTGATGCACGAATTAGTGTAAAATAAACACAGTAAAGCAGAGAGTCTCACAGATGGTGTCTGAAACTGTTTCATATTAAGCATAGTTATATACCAGGGAACCCAGCAAATTAAATACACAAAAACAATTGTGCTCAATGTTTTTGTTGCCTTCATCTCTGATTTCCTGGATGATTTTAGATTTTTCTGAGATACTCTTTTCTTTGTAAAGTTGGAGATGGCTTTTGCTTGTCTCAAGGCCACTGTGAGAATTCTTACATACAGAATTAACATCACTACACATGGAGCAACGAAGCTCACTATTAAGTCAGCTGGACCCCAGGCGTTGCTGACAGCCACTGCACACTCCCTTAGACAGATCACAGTTGCCCCTGTCAGGTCTGAGTTTCCCAAATACACTGGTACAAGATTATAACAGATGGATGCAGTCCATCCTAAACTTATGCAGATCAGTGTTTTTCTCATTGTCATTTTGGACATATACAGGAGTGGATCACATACAGCAAAATAACGATCAATAGCCACAAGCATGATGTTGATGAGGGACGCAGACCCAAGAATGGACATAATTATATGAAAGATAGTACAGTGTGACTTTCCCATATAAAAACACGAGTTAATGCTCCTAATGCTTTCAACCGGCATCACACAAACTCCCACCAAGAAGTCAGATAAGGCCAGTGAGAGGATGAGAAGGTTGGTCGGTGTGTGAAGCTGCTTGAAAACTGTTATAGAGATGATGACAAGCAAGTTTCCACACACCGTCAGCACAGAGATTGCAGATATGTACAAAAACAACAAGACATTGACATAATTCAAATGAAAGTCAAAATAGCAGCTTGCATTCCAGAGAGGAAAGCAGTGATGCTCAGGAATTTCCATGGAGAAAGTCTAATGTTCAGTGCCCATGTTTATGATAAGGCTGCAGATCTAAAGATTATTTCACTGCCAGTTTGCTTATATAAGTAAAATGAAGGGTATTGTTTGTGGGAGTCACCAAGAATTACATCAGCCAGTCATGAGAGTTTACGGTCTCCTGATTTTGCTGAAGAAACACAAACTGTTGTAAATTAAATGTGACTATTATGTTGATTTAGAGTGTAAAAAGTTGCTTGAGAAATTATTTTGAAGAAAAATAAATAAAATTAAATCCAAATAAATTTGAGAAATAAATGTCAGATCTTTTGAATTCTGAAATCTCAAAATCGAATAAAGTATATGTTAAAAGTAAATATTTAGCTGTGGATTTAGTTTTTTTTAAATCGAGTTAGATTCAGATATATATATATATATATATATATATATATATATATATACACTCTCAGAAAAAGGTACAGTGCTGTCACTGGGGCGGTACCCTAAGGTACAAAAGTGAAAAGGTACATCTTTGTACCTTACTCACCCCTAAATGGTACATATTAGTACCTTAAAGGTACATATCAGTACTTTAAGAGTGCATATTAGTACCTTAAAGGTACATATTAATACCTTAAAGGTACATACCTTTTCGGTTTTGTACCTTAGGTACCGCCAGTGACAGCAATGTACCTTTTTCTGACAGTATATATATATATATATATATATATATATATATATATATGAGATTTATTTTAGGAACTATTTAGAAACTGGAAACTTTAGAATTTTGTGATCTTGGTTACTCAGTTGCAATTTAATTGAATATTCCTTCCTAAATACACAGAAAGAACACAGAGACAACAACTTTTTATACCACAAGAAAATAATTCAGAATTAGGGCTGTCAATCTGTAATTTTTTTTTTTTTTGTGCAATTAATTGTACTTTTGATATGGAGCAGTTTACCTCCAGTCTTTGTGCTAAGCTAGGCTAGCGGTGTGTGTGTGCATCAGACAGAATTATGGCACACACTAGCTGTGTCTCATTGCGGAAGGCTGCATCCTCCGGAGGGCGCATTCGAAGGCTGCATACGTCATGAGGCTGTCTCATTTCAAAAAAGTGAGTAGGACACTCCGAATGCGACCTTCGAATGCGCCCTTTTTTTACAGGTATTCGGTGTGTGCATGAGGTGTAGCCTTTGCTGCTGCATATAACCCACAATTCTTTGCGTCGCCGTTAACAAGCGTCCAATTTTTTTAATTTTATTTGAAAACATGGCACCGCTGCCAGATATACATGCAAGCGTACATGTGGTGTTTAAATGTAAGTAGTTTCAAGCTTGTTTTTGTTTTTTAAGCTGTATTACCTCAAACAGACAGGTGTGGTAAACAGGATTACAAGTGTTTAGTGATTTTTAAATATTTAGAACAGTACATTGCTGTCAAGGCAAGAAACATTTCATAGTCGTTTTCAAGTTATAAATAATTTTCATTCATATAACTGGCGTGAGAGTGCAACGAGGCTGAACCTATTGGCATAGCAACGTGATACTTCCTGCCTGTGTGTCCTACAAAGGACGTCTCGTTTCATTCTGATTGAGGACACTCCGTATACCGCATCCTTCACAGGACGTACAGGTCCTTCTCAAAAAATTAGCATATTGTGATAAAAGTTCATTATTTTCCATAATGTAATGATAAAAATTTTACTTTCATATATTTCAGATTCATTGCACACCAACTAAAATATTTCAGGTCTTTTATTGTTTCAATACTGATGATTTTGGCATACAGCTCATGAAAACCCACAATTGAATCTCAAAAATTTGCATATCATGAAAAGGTTCTCTAAACGAGCTATTAACCTAATACTCTGAATCAACTAATTAACTCTAAACACCTGCAAAAGATTCCTGAGGCTTTTAAAAACTCCCAGCCTGGTTCATTACTCAAAACCGCAATCATGGGTAAGACTGCCGACCTGACTGCTGTCCAGAAGGCCATCATTGACACCCTCAAGCGAGAGGGTAAGACACAGAAAGACATTTCTGAACGAATAGGCTGTTCCCAGAGTGCAGTATCAAGGCACCTCAGTGGGAAGTCTGTTGGAAGTAAAAAGTGTGGCGAAAAACGCTGCACAACGAGAAGAGGTGACCGGACCCTGAGGAAAATTGTGGAGAAGGACCGATTCCAGACCTTGGGGGACCTGCGGAAGCAGTGGACTGAGTCTGGAGTAGAAACATCCAGAGCCACCGTGCACAGGCGTGTGCAGGAAATGGGCTACAGGTGCCGCATTCCCCAGGTCAAGCCACTTTTGAACCAGAAACAGTGGCAGAAGCGCCTGACCTGGGCTACAGAGAAGCAGCACTGGATTGTCGCTCAAATTTTGCATGCCATTCGGAAATCAAGGTGCCAGAGTCTGGAGGAAGACTGGGGAGAAGGAAATGCCAAAATGCCTGAAGTCCAGTGTCAAGTACCCACAGTCAGTGATGGTCTGGGGTGCCATGTCAGCTGCTGGTGTTGGTCCACTGTGTTTTATCAAGGGCAGGGTCAATGCAGCTAGCTATCAGGAGATTTTAGAGCACTTCATGCTTCCATCTGCTGAAAAGCTTTATGGAGATGAAGATTTCGTTTTTCAGCACGACCTGGCACCTGCTCACAGTGCCAAAACCACTGGTAAATGGTTTACTGACCATGGTATTACTGTGCTCAATTGGCCTGCCAACTCTCCTGACCTGAACCCCATAGAGAATCTGTGGGATATTGTGAAGAGAAAGTTGAGAGACGCAAGACCCAACACTCTGGATGAGCTTAAGGCCGCTATCGAAGCATCCTGGGCCTCCATAACACCTCAGCAGTGCCACAGGCTGATTGCCTCCATGCCACGCCGCACTGAAGCAGTCATTTCTGCAAAAGGATTCCCGACCAAGTATTGAGTGCATAACTGAACATAATTATTTGAAGGTTGACTTTTTTTGCATTAAAAACATTTTTCTTTTTTTGGTCAGATGAAATATGCTAATTTTTTGAATTTTGGGTTTTCATGCCAAAATCATCAGTATTAAAACAATAAAAGACCTGAAATATTTCAGTTGGTGTGCAATGAATCTAAAATATATGCAATTTAAATTTTATCATTACATTATGGAAAATAATGAACTTTTATCACAATATGCAAATTTTTTGAGAAGGACCTGTATTAGATTGTTTACCCTGCTGTGCATGAACAGCTGTTCCTCAATTTGTGAGTTTCCCCTTTGAATGGTCAGCGTATGAGGCGGCTGCTGCTTGCCCTGAAACCTATAGGCTTTAGCTTCAATTTTGATGAAATTATTCTCTAATCGGTTACATATTATGCCATGATATATCCCTCGAATGCATACTGCAGTCCCTTTTGTCTTGCTCTCTCAGATATTTCACCTGTTCGCTAAAAATTAATAATTGTCTCCTTGGGAATGTCTGACACCGGCACATACATACTGTAATAGACGGGCCAGGCGCGAAAGCTTGACAGGCGTAGCAACAGTAACTAAGGAGGTCGGGGCTTAGCGAAGGGTCAATTATGTTAATAATGACGTAGCTTCTTCTGTAATTTTTTTTTGCGTTACATTATTTTAATGCGTTAAAGAGCTTTAAATTAATCGCATGCATTTACGGGTGACAGCCCTAATTCAGATGCATTCAATTATCATGCAACTACAATCTATTTTATTGAAATCCTAATCTTATGTTGTCTTGTTGATTAAAAAAAAGTGATATTATAATTAAAATTATATAAGATTTATTTTGGGCTTATTTATTGTGATAGCTATAATTGCAATTTAATTTTTGAATATTCCTTCTTATATACACAGAAAGAACTCAGGGACAACAACTTTTATTTATGCCATGAGAAAATAACACAGAATATAATAATATAAATTAAATAATGTTCACTGAGAAAAGAAAAAAAGAAAAGATATCAGTAAAAATAAAGCAGAGGATTACAGTCTTCATTTTAGATATTAGAATTGTTCAGCTACTTGATTTCATTCTCAAAAACAATACCTGCTTTTGGTTACTAATTGAGGAACATTTTTGTGTGAATATCTGTTCACTTTCATCACTGTGTAATGTCTATCGGAGGGTTGAATTCTGCCCAAATGAAATAGAAAACCTGAGGCAAATGAACTGGTATTCCCACAAGTCTTTAGAGTGGTTTGCACAAGCGCACTCTTCACATACATGTAAAAGAGCAGGTATAAACAGGAAGATAAAGCACTGATAAACACTACAAATCAAAGTGGAAATGAACACAAGGATACTGTAACAGTAGTCAGTGGTAGAGCGCTATCTCCACTCAAACTGTCTCTCTGCGTACGTGCTTACATAAGAACAGCGTACATACAATAACGCACTGTACACCACAGATGAAACCATCTTAAAGGCACATCAACACTGAATGAACAGTATTTAACATTAGGTGGCCATTACAAGTGCAGGAGATTATGACATTATATAAAGCTTTTAACTAAGCTTATTTGTTAAGCTTATATGTTTTCACTTCATGTGGCCATGTGGGCCTATATCCACTTGACACATTCATCTAATCTTATGTTGATCTGCTTTGTCTGTTGATGTTAAAAACTTGTAACCCTGACTTGTGATACAAGCCAGTTGGACTGACTGACTTATCTTTGCCAATTATATATATTTATGATTTTAGATCACAATATAATGTTACACGGATTTAAACACTATACAGGGATCATAATATTTAAAGTGTTTGTTTAAGCCTAAATGGGAATTTTTTTCTGAATGCACGTTTTATAGTTTATATACAGAAAAATTTGTAACTGTGTTCCAACTTCTTTACACAATGTGCAAGAGCAAAACAACAAATCAAAATGTCAAAAAGAAGTCAAACTGTGAATACATTGATATCAGATGAGTTTGGTTCACATATTCTCATTGTTATAATGAGAGAAAGAGTTTTTCTAAACCATGGATAGAAAAGGCCATATATGATGGGGTTTATGGTTGAGTTAATGTAACATAACCAGACAAACACTTCAAAAAGAGCAACTGGCGTAGAAAAGTTGATGTAGGGATCCATCATAGAGTTGATAAAAAACGGCAGCCAGCAAAGAATAAAGGCACCCACGACCACACCAAGGGTTTTTGCTGCTTTGCGCTCAGATCGTCGAGAGCTCTTAAACACATTGTCCTTTTCATGCTGGTTTGCATCATCAAGTTTTCTAGCATGCTTTTTGCAATTACAAATATTCTTGCATACAGTCCAACCATTACAGAACAAGGCAAGAAAAAACCTATCAATGTGTCTAAAGCCCCCCACAATGCATTGAAAAACAGAGTGCAACTTCCCATACAGTATATGGATTCAATAAATTCCTCCAGTCCTTCCACATTAGCTTTTGAGTAAGCTAAACTGTACGAATATAATGCAGCAACGCTCCAGCTTATCAGCACCATGACCCACGCAACAGGTATGGTTATTCTTGTAGGGTACTGAAGTGGATAACAAACCGCCTGATGTCGATCAATAGCAATAAAAATTAGATGAAAAATAGACACAGATGTGAGAAATAAGACGAAACTGGAGTGGAGCAAACAGAAGGCATCTCCATAGTACCAGCAGCCATCGACAGTACGGATCATACTGAAAGGCATGACCACCAATCCAAGCAGCAAGTCCAAAAAGCCAGAGACATCACCAGGATGTTAGTGGGAGTCTGGAGCTGTTTGAAGTGCGCTATGGAGATGATGACCACTGAATTTCCTAGAATAGTCACAGTCATTGCCGAAACCAATATGAGATACAGCACAGTCTGAGTGGAAACAAGGTGTGTGCCTTTAAGACAAGAGTTGTTCACTGCAGGAAAACAAAACTCAGTGGAATCGTATTCTTGTGAAGATAAATCCATCCTGCCTGTCTCAGAACCTATAAAATTGTGTTTTATTTAGTCTAGTTAGGCCTTTAAATACACTTCATGCTCTTCTCTGACCCTCCCACATCAGCAGAGCAACAAATTATCATGTCATGAGCCACAGAGTCTCGTCTCATCACGTCATGTCCACCACGCCAGAGTCTCGTCACATCATGACTGCTAGGCCAGAGTCTTGTCACATCATGGCAGCTATGCCAGAGTTTTCTCACATCATGGCCACTACACCAGAGTCTTGTCACGTCATTGGCGGCATGCTAGAGTCTCATCTCGTCACATCATGGCCGCCACATCAGAGTCTCGTCTCGTCACATCATGGCCGCCACACCAGAGTCTCGTCTCGTCACATCATGGCCGCCACACCAGAGTCTCGTCTCGTCACATCATGGCCGCTATGCCAGAGTCTTGTCACATCATGGCCGCTATGCCAGAGTTTTCTCACATCATGGCCGCTATGCCAAAGTCTCGTCACATCATGACTGCTAGGCCAGAGTTTCGTCACATCATGGCCGCTACGCCAGAGTCTCGTCACATCATGACTGCTAGGCCAGAGTTTCGTCACATCATGGCCGCTACGCCAGAGTCTCGTCACATCATGACTGCTAGGCCAGAGTCTCGTCACATCATGGCCGCTACGCCAGAGTCTCGACACATCATGACTGCTAGGCCAGAGTCTCGTCACATCATGGCCGCCACACCAGAGTGTCGTCCATCACGTCATGGCTGCCACGCCAGAGTCTTGTCTCGTCACATCATGGCCACTACGCCAGAGTCTTGTCACGTCATGACCGGCATGCCTGAGTCTCTTCTCATCATGGCTGCCATGCCAGAGTCTCATCACGTCACAACCGTCACACCAGAGTCTCGTCACGTCATGTCATGGCCGCCACAGAGTCTCGTCTCATCACATCATGGCCGCTACACCAGAGTCTTGTCACCTCATTGGCGGCATGCCAGAGTCTCGCCACATCATGGCCGCCACACCAGAGTCTTGTCTCGTCACATCATGGCTGCTATGCCAGAGTCTTGTCACATCATGGCTGCTATGCCAGAGTCTTGTCACATCATGGCCGCTATGCCAGAGTCTTGTCACATCATGGCCGCTATGCCAGAGTCTTGTCACATCATGGCCGCTATGCCAAAGTCTCGTCACATCATGACTGCTAGGCCAGAGTCTTGTCACATCATGGCCGCTATGCCAAAGTCTCGTCACATCATGACTGCTAGGCCAGAGTCTCGTCACATCATGGCAGCTACGCCAGAGCCTCGTCACATCATGACTGCTAGGCCAGAGTTTCGCCACACATCATGGCCGCTACGCCAGAGTCTCGTCACATCATGACTGTTAGGCAAGAGTCTCGCCACATCATGGCCGGCACACCAGAGTCTCGTCTCGTCACATCATGGCCGTTATGCCAGAGTCTTGTCACATCATGGCCGCTATGCCAGAGTTTTGTCACATCATGGCCGCTATGCCAAAGTCTTGTCACATCATGACTGCTAGGCCAGAGTTTAGTCACATCATGGCCGCTACGCCAGAGTCTCGTCACATCATGACTGCTAGGCCAGAGTCTCTCCACATCATGACTGCTAGGCCAGAGTTTCACACATCATGGCCGCCACGCCAGAGTCTCGCCACGTCATGACTGTTAGGCAAGAGTTTCGTCACATCATGGCCGCTACGCCAGAGTCTCGTCACATCATGACTGCTAGGCCAGAGTCTCTCCACATCATGACTGCTAGGCCAGAGTTTCGTCACATCATGGCCGCTACGCCAGAGTCTCGTCACGTCATGACTGTTAGGCAAGAGTCTCGCCACATCATGGCCGGCACACCAGAGTCTCGTCTCGTCACATCATGACTGCTAGGCCAGAGTCTCGTCACATCATGACTGCTAGGCCAGAGTCTCGCCACATCATGACTGCTAGGCCAGAGTCTCGCCACATCATGGCCGCCACACCAGAGTCTTGTCACATCATGGCCGCTATGCCAGAGTCTTGTCACATCATGGCCGCTATGCCAGAGTCTTGTCACATCATGGCCGCTATGCCAGAGTCTTGTCACATCATGGCCGCTATGCCAGAGTCTTGTCACATCATGGCCGCTGTGCCAGAGTATTGACGCATCATGGCCGCTATGCCAGAGTCTCGTCACATCATGACTGCTAGGCCAGAGTCTCGCCACATCATGGCCGCCACACCAGAGTCTAGTCTTGTCACATCATGGCCGCTATGCCAGAGTCTTGTCACATCATGGCCGCTATGCAAGAGTCTCATCACATCATGACTGCTAGGCCAGAGTCTTGTCACATCATGACTGCTAGGCCAGAGTCTCGTCACATCATTGGCCGGCATGTCTGAGTCTCGTCTCATCACGTCACAGTCGCCACGCCAGAGTCTTGTCTAGTCACATCATGGCTGCTACGCCAGAGTCTCATCACATCACGGCCACAACGCCTGAGTCTTGTCTTGTCACATAATGGCCGCTAGGCCTGAGTCTCGTCACATCATGGCTGCTATGCCAGTCTTGTCACGTCATGGCCACCACGCCAGAGTCTCGTCTCGTCTCGTCATGGCTGCCAGCCAAGAATAAGTTTAAGTGTACTAAGTGTAACAGTAGTAAATTTTAAGTGCACAACTAGTTCACAACTATATTTCTCATTTGTATTGCATCTGTACACATACATACTGTAATAGACGGGCCAGGCGCGAAAGCTTGACAGGCGTAGCAACAGTAACTAAGGAGGTCGGGCTTAGCGAAGGGTCAATTATGTTAATAATGACGTAGCTTCTTCTGTAATTTTTTTTGCGTTACATTATTTTAATGCGTTAAAGAGCTTTAAATTAATCGCATGCATTTACGGGTGACAGCCCTAATTCAGATGCATTCAATTATCATGCAACTACAATCTATTTTATTGAAATCCTAATCTTATGTTGTCTTGTTGATTAAAAAAAAGTGATATTATAATTAAAATTATATAAGATTTATTTTGGGCTTATTTATTGTGATAGCTATAATTGCAATTAAATTTTTGAATATTCCTTCTTATATACACAGAAAGAACTCAGGGACAACAACTTTTATTTATGCCATGAGAAAATAACACAGAATATAATAATATAAATGAAATAATGTTCACTGAGAAAAGAAAAAGAAAAGATATCAGTAAAAATAAAGCAGAGGATTACAGTCTTCATTTTAGATATTAGAATTGTTCAGCTACTTGATTTAATTCTCAAAAACAATACCTGCTTTTGGTTACTAATTGAGGAACATTTTTGTGTGAATATCTGTTCACTTTCATCACTGTGTAATGTCTATCGGAGGGTTGAATTCTGCCCAAATGAAATAGAAAACCTGAGGCAAATGAACTGGTATTCCCACAAGTCTTTAGAGTGGTTTGCACAAGCGCACTCTTCACATACATGTAAAAGAGCAGGTATAAACAGGAAGATAAAGCACTGATAAACACTACAAATCAAAGTGGAAATGAACACAAGGATACTGTAACAGAAGTCAGTGGTAGAGCGCTATCTCCACTCAAACTGTCTCTCTGCACGTGCTTACATAAGAACAGCGTACATACAATAACGCACTGTACACCACAGATGAAACCATCTTAAAGGCACATCAACACTGAATGAACAGTATTTAACATTAGGTGTCCATTACAAGTGCAGGAGATTATGACATTATATAAAGCTTTTAACTAAGCTTATTTGTTAAGCTTATATGTTTTCACTTCATGTGGCCATGTGGGCCTATATCCACTTGACACATTCATCTAATCTTATGTTGATCTGCTTTGTCTGTTGATGTTAAAACTTGTAACCCTGACTTGTGATACAAGCCACTAGTTGGACTGACTGACTTATCTTTGCCAATTATATATATTTATGATTTTAGATCACAATATAATGTTACAGGATTTAAACACTATACAGGGATCATAATATTTAAAGTGTTTGTTTAAGCCTAAATGGGAATTTTTCTGAATGCACGTTTTATAGTTTATATACAGAGAAAAATTTGTAACTGTGTTCCAACTTCTTTACACAATGTGCAAGAGCAAAACAACAAATCAAAATGACATGAAAAAGAAGTCAAACTGTGAATACATTGATATCAGATGAGTTTGGTTCACATATTCTCATTGTTATAATGAGAGAAAGAGTTTTTCTAAACCATGGATAGAAAAGGCCATATATGATGGGGTTTATGGTTGAGTTAATGTAACATAACCAGACAAACACTTCAAAAGAGCAACTGGCGTAGAAAAGTTGATGTAGGGATCCATCATAGAGTTGATAAAAAACGGCAGCCAGCAAAGAATAAAGGCACCCACGACCACACCAAGGGTTTTGCTGCTTTGCGCTCAGATTGTCGAGAGCTCTTAAACGTGCTCTCATTTTCATGCTTGTTTGCATCACCGATTGTTCTAATGTGCTTTCTTGCAATTACAAAAATTCTTGCATACAATCCAACCATGAAAGAACAAGGCAAGAAAAAAGTTAGTAATGTGTCCAAAACGGACCACAATGCATTGAAAAACAGAGTGCAACTTCCCATACAGTATATGGATTCAATATATTCCTCCAGTCCTTCCACATTAGCTTTTGAGTAAACTAAACTGTACGAATATAATGCAGCAACGCTCCAGCTTATCAGCACCATGACCCACGCAACAGGTATGGTTATTCTTGTAGGGTACTGAAGTGGATAACAAACTGCCTGATGTCGATCAATAGCAATAAAAATTAGATGAAAAATAGACACAGATGTGAGAAATAAGATGAAACTGGAGTGGAGCAAACAGAAGGCATCTCCATAGTACCAGCAGCCATCGACAGTACGGATCATACTGAAAGGCATGACCACCAATCCAAGCAGCAAGTCCAAAGCCAGAGACATCACCAGGATGTTAGTGGGAGTCTGGAGCTGTTTGAAGTGCGCTATGGAGATGATGACCACTGAATTTCCTAGAATAGTCACAGTCATTGAAACCAAAATGAGATACAGCACAGTTTGAGTGGACACAAGGTGTGTGCCTTTAAGACAAGAGTTGTTCACTGCAGGAAAACAAAACTCAGTGGGATCGTATTCTTGTGAAGATAAATCCATCCTGCCTGTCTCAGAACCTATAAAATTGTGTTTTATTTAGTCTAGTTAGGCCTTTAAATACACTTCATGCTCTTCTCTGACCCTCCCACATCAGCAGAGCAACAAATTATCATGTCATGAGCCACAGAGTCTCCTCATCACGTCATGTCCACCACGCCAGAGTCTCGTCACATCATGACTGCTAGGCCAGAGTCTCGTCACATCATGGCCGCTACGCCAGAGTCTCGTCACATCATGACTGCTAGGCCAGAGTCTCGTCACATCATGGCTGCTACGCCAGAGTCTCGTCACATCATGACTGCTAGGCCAGAGTCTCGTCACATCATGGCCGCCACACCAGAGTGTCGTCTCATCACGTCATGGCCACTACGCCAGAGTCTTGTCACGTCATGACCGGCATGCCTGAGTCTCTTCTCATCATGGCTGCCATGCCAGAGTCTCATCACGCCACAACCACACCAGAGTCTCGTCACGCCATGTCATGGCCGCCACAGAGTCTCGTCATCACATCATCATGGCTGCTACACCAGAGTCTTGTCACCTCATTGGCGGCATGCCGGAGTCTCGCCACATCATGGCCGCCACACCAGAGTCTTGTCACATCATGGCTGCTATGCCAGAGTCTTGTCACATCATGGCTGCTATGCCAGAGTCTTGTCACATCATGGCCGCTATGCCAGAGTCTTGTCACATCATGGCCGCTATGCCAGACTCTTGTCACATCATGACTGCTAGGCCAGAGTTTCGCCACATCATGGCCGCTACGCCAGAGTCTCGCCACATCATGACTGCTAGGCCAGAGTTTCCACATCATGGCCGCCACGCCAGAGTCTCGCCACATCATGACTGTTAGGCAAGAGTCTCGCCACATCATGGCCGGCACACCAGAGTCTCGCCTCGCCACATCATGGCCACTATGCCAGAGTCTCGCCACATCATGACTGCTAGGCCAGAGTTTCGTCACATCATGGCCGCTACGCCAGAGTCTCGCCATCATGACTGTTAGGCAAGAGTCTCGCCACATCATGGCCGGCACACCAGAGTCTCGTCTCGTCACATCATGGCCACTATGCCAGAGTCTTGTCACATCATGGCCGCTATGCCAGAGTCTTGTCACATCATGGCCGCTATGCCAAAGTCTCGCCACATCATGACTGCTAGGCCAGAGTTTCGTCACATCATGGCCGCCACGCCAGAGTTTTGTCACATCATGACTGCTAGGCCAGAGTCTCGTCACATCATGGCCACCACACCAGAGTGTCGTCTCATCACGTCATGGCCACTACGCCAGAGTCTTGTCACGCCATGGGCATGCCTGAGTCTCTTCTCATCATGGCTGCCATGCCAGAGTCTCATCACGCCACAACCGTCACACCAGAGTCTCGCCACGCCATGTCATGGCTGCCACAGAGTCTCGTCTCATCACATCATGGCCGCTACACCAGAGTCTTGTCACCTCATTGGCGGCATGCCAGAGTCTCGCCACATCATGGCCGCCACACCAGAGTCTTGTCTCACACATCATGGCCGCCACACCAGAGTCTCGTCTCGTCACATCATGGCCGCCACACCAGAGTCTCGCCTCGTCACATCATGGCCGCTATGCCAGAGTCTTGTCACATCATGGCCGCTATGTCAGAGTCTTGTCACATCATGGCCGCTATGCCAGAGTCTTGTCACATCATGGCCGCTATGCCAGAGTCTTGTCACATCATGGCCGCTGTGCCAGAGTATTGTCACATCATGGCCGCTATGCCAGAGTCTCGCACATCATGACTGCTAGGCCAGAGTCTCGCCACATCATGACTGCTAGGCCAGAGTCTCGCCACATCATGGCCGCCACACCAGAGTCTTGTCTTGTCACATCATGGCCGCTATGCCAGAGTCTTGTCACATCACTGCCATCACGCCAGAGTATCAGAGTCTCGTCACATCATGGCCGCTTTGCCAGAGTCTCGTCACATCATGGCCGCCACACCAGAGTCTCGCGTCACATCATGGCCGCCACACCAGAGTCTCGTCTCGTCACATCATGGCCGCTATGCCAGAGTCTTGTCACATCATGGCCGCTATACCAGAGTCTTGTCACATCATGGCCGCTATGCCAGAGTCTTGTCACATCATGGCCGCTATGCCAGAGTCTCGCCACGCCACAGCCGCCACACCAGAGTCTCGTCTCGTCACATCATGGCCGCTATGCCAAAGTCTCGTCACATCATGACTGCTAGGCCAGAGTCTTGTCACATCATGGCTGCTACGCCAGAGTCTCATCACATCACGGCCACCACGCCTGAGTCTTGTCTTGTCACATAATGGCCGCTAGGCCTGAGTCTCGTCACATCATGGCTGCTATGCCAGTCTTGTCACGTCATGGCCACCACGCCAGAGTCTCGTCTCGTCTCGTCATGGCTGCCAGCCAAGAATAAGTTTAAGTGTACTAAGTGTAACAGTAGTAAATTTTAAGTGCACAACTAGTTCACAACTATATTTCTCATTTGTATTGCATCTGTACACATACATACTGTAATAGACGGGCCAGGCGCGAAAGCTTGACAGGCGTAGCAACAGTAACTAAGGAGGTCGGGGCTTAGCGAAGGGTCAATTATGTTAATAATGACGTAGCTTCTTCTGTAATTTTTTTGTGTTACATTATTTTAATGCGTTAAAGAGCTTTAAATTAATCACATGCATTTACGGGTGACAGCCCTAATTCAGATGCATTCAATTATCATGCAACTACAATCTATTTTATTGAAATCCTAATCTTATGTTGTCTTGTTGATTAAAAAAAAGTGATATTATAATTAAAATTATATAAGATTTATTTTGGGCTTATTTATTGTGATAGCTATAATTGCAATTTAATTTTTGAATATTCCTTCTTATATACACAGAAAGAACTCAGGGACAACAACTTTTATTTATGCCATGAGAAAACACAGAATAATAATATAAATTAAATAATGTTCACTGAGAAAAGAAAAAAAGAAAAGATATCAGTAAAAATAAAGCAGAGGATTACAGTCTTCATTTTAGATATTAGAATTGTTCAGCTACTTGATTTCATTCTCAAAAACAATATCTGCTTTTGGTTACTAATTGAGGAACATTTTTGTGTGAATATCTGTTCACTTTCATCACTGTGTAATGTCTATCGGAGGGTTGAATTCTGCCCAAATGAAATAGAAAACCTGAGGCAAATGAACTGGTATTCCCACAAGTCTTTAGAGTGGTTTGCACAAGCGCACTCTTCACATACATGTAAAAGAGCAGGTATAAACAGGAAGATAAAGCACTGATAAACACTACAAATCAAAGTGGAAATGAACACAAGGATACTGTAACAGAAGTCAGTGGTAGAGCGCTATCTCCACTCAAACTGTCTCTCTGCGACGTGCTTACATAAGAACAGCGCATATACAATAACGCACTGTACACCACAGATGAAACCATCCTAAAGGCACATCAACACTGAATGAACAGTATTTAACATTAGGTGTCCATTACAAGTGCAGGAGATTATGACATTATATAAAGCTTTTAACTAAGCTTATTTGTTAAGCTTATATGTTTTCACTTCATGTGGCCATGTGGGCCTATATCCACTTGACACATTCATCTAATCTTATGTTGATCTGCTTTGTCTGTTGATGTTAAAAACTTGTAACCCTGACTTGTGATACAAGCCACTAGTTGGACTGACTGACTTATCTTTGCCAATTATATATATTTATGATTTTAGATCACAATATAATGTTACACGGATTTAAACACTATACAGGGATCATAATATTTAAAGTGTTTGTTTAAGCCTAAATGGGAATTTTTTTCTGAATGCACGTTTTATAGTTTATATACAGAGAAAAATTTGTAACTGTGTTCCAACTTCTTTACACAATGTGCAAGAGCAAAACAACAAATCAAAATGACATGAAAAAGAAGTCAAACTGTGAATACATTGATATCAGATGAGTTTGGTTCACATATTCTCATTGTTATAATGAGAGAAAGAGTTTTTCTAAACCATGGATAGAAAAGGCCATATATGATGGGGTTTATGGTTGAGTTAATGTAACATAACCAGACAAACACTTCAAAAAGAGCAACTGGCGTAGAAAAGTTGATGTAGGGATCCATCATAGAGTTGATAAAAAACGGCAGCCAGCAAAGAATAAAGGCACCCACGACCACACCAAGGGTTTTTGCTGCTTTGCGCTCAGATCGTCGAGAGCTCTTAAACGTGCTCTCATTTTCATGCTTGTTTGCATCACCGATTGTTCTAATGTGCTTTCTTGCAATTACAAAAATTCTTGCATACAATCCAACCATGAAAGAACAAGGCAAGAAAAAAGTTAGTAATGTGTCCAAAACGGACCACAATGCATTGAAAAACAGAGTGCAACTTCCCATACAGTATATGGATTCAATATATTCCTCCAGTCCTTCCACATTAGCTTTTGAGTAAACTAAACTGTACGAATATAATGCAGCAACGCTCCAGCTTATCAGCACCATGACCCACGCAACAGGTATGGTTATTCTTGTAGGGTACTGAAGTGGATAACAAACCGCCTGATGTCGATCAATAGCAATAAAAATTAGATGAAAAATAGACACAGATGTGAGAAATAAGATGAAACTGGAGTGGAGCAAACAGAAGGCATCTCCATAGTACCAGCAGCCATCGACAGTACGGATCATACTGAAAGGCATGACCACCAATCCAAGCAGCAAGTCAAAAGCCAGAGACATCACCAGGATGTTAGTGGGAGTCTGGAGCTGTTTGAAGTGCGCTATGGAGATGATGACCACTGAATTTCCTAGAATAGTCACAGTCATTGCGAAACCAAAATGAGATACAGCACAGTTTGAGTGGACACAAGGTGTGTGCCTTTAAGACAAGAGTTGTTCACTGCAGGAAAACAAAACTCAGTGGGATCGTATTCTTGTGAAGATAAATCCATCCTGCCTGTCTCAGAACCTATAAAATTGTGTTTTATTTAGTCTAGTTAGGCCTTTAAATACACTTCATGCTCTTCTCTGACCCTCCCACATCAGCAGAGCAACAAATTATCATGTCATGAGCCACAGAGTCTCGTCTCATCACGTCATGTCCACCACGCCAGAGTCTCGTCACATCATGACTGCTAGGCCAGAGTCTCCACATCATGGCCGCTACGCCAGAGTCTCGTCACATCATGACTGCTAGGCCAGAGTCTCGTCACATCATGGCTGCTACGCCAGAGTCTCGTCACATCATGACTGCTAGGCCAGAGTCTCGTCACATCATGACTGCTAGGCCAGAGTCTCGTCACATCATAACTGCTAGGCCAGAGTCTGCCACATCATGGCCGCCACACCAGAGTGTCGTCTCATCACGTCATGGCTGCCACGCCAGAGTCTTGTCTCACATCATGGCCACTACGCCAGAGTCTTGTCACGCGTCATGACCGGCATGCCTGAGTCTCTTCTCATCATGGCTGCCATGCCAGAGTCTCATCACGTCACAACCGTCACACCAGAGTCTCGTCACGTCATGTCATGGCCGCCACAGAGTCTCGTCTCATCACATCATGGCTGCTACACCAGAGTCTTGTCACCTCATTGGCGGCATGCCGGAGTCTCGCCACATCATGGCCGCCACACCAGAGTCTTGTCTCGTCACATCATGGCTGCTATGCCAGAGTCTTGTCACATCATGGCTGCTATGCCAGAGTCTTGTCACATCATGGCCGCTATGCCAGAGTCTTGTCACATCATGGCCGCTATGCCAGAGTCTCGCCACGTCACAGCCGCCACACCAGAGTCTCGTCACATCATGGCCGCTATGCCAGAGTCTCATCACATCATGACTGCTAGGCCAGAGTCTTGTCTAGTCACATCATGGCTGCTACACCAGAGTCTCATCACATCACGCCACAACGCCTGAGTCTTGTCTTGTCACATAATGGCCGCTAGGCCTGAGTCTCGTCACATCATGGCTGCTATGCCAGTCTTGTCACGTCATGGCCACCACGCCAGAGTCTCGTCGTCTCGTCCATGGCTGCCAGCCAAGAATAAGTTTAAGTGTACTAAGTGTAACAGTAGTAAATTTTAAGTGCACAACTAGTTCACAACTATATTTCTCATTTGTATTGCATCTGTACACATACATACTGTAATAGACGGGCCAGGCGCGAAAGCTTGACAGGCGTAGCAACAGTAACTAAGGAGGTCGGGGCTTAGCGAAGGGTCAATTATGTTAATAATGACGTAGCTTCTTCTGTAATTTTTTTTGCGTTACATTATTTTAATGCGTTAAAGAGCTTTAAATTAATCGCATGCATTTACGGGTGACAGCCCTAATTCAGATGCATTCAATTATCATGCAACTACAATCTATTTTATTGAAATCCTAATCTTATGTTGTCTTGTTGATTAAAAAAAAGTGATATTATAATTAAAATTATATAAGATTTATTTTGGGCTTATTTATTGTGATAGCTATAATTGCAATTTAATTTTTGAATATTCCTTCTTATATACACAGAAAGAACTCAGGGACAACAACTTTTATTTATGCCATGAGAAAATAACACAGAATATAATAATATAAATTAAATAATGTTCACTGAGAAAAGAAAAAAAGAAAAGATATCAGTAAAAATAAAGCAGAGGATTACAGTCTTCATTTTAGATATTAGAATTGTTCAGCTACTTGATTTCATTCTCAAAACACAATACCTGCTTTTGGTTACTAATTGAGGAACATTTTTGTGTGAATATCTGTTCACTTTCATCACTGTGTAATGTCTATCGGAGGGTTGAATTCTGCCCAAATGAAATAGAAAACCTGAGGCAAATGAACTGGTATTCCCACAAGTCTTTAGAGTGGTTTGCACAAGCGCACTCTTCACATACATGTAAAAGAGCAGGTATAAACAGGAAGATAAAGCACTGATAAACACTACAAATCAAAGTGGAAATGAACACAAGGATACTGTAACAGTAGTCAGTGGTAGAGCGCTATCTCCACTCAAACTGTCTCTCTGCGTACGTGCTTACATAAGAACAGCGTACATACAATAACGCACTGTACACCACAGATGAAACCATCTTAAAGGCACATCAACACTGAATGAACAGTATTTAACATTAGGTGTCCATTACAAGTGCAGGAGATTATGACATTATATAAAGCTTTTAACTAAGCTTATTTGTTAAGCTTATATGTTTTCACTTCATGTGGCCATGTGGGCCTATATCCACTTGACACATTCATCTAATCTTATGTTGATCTGCTTTGTCTGTTGATGTTAAAACTTGTAACCCTGACTTGTGATACAAGCCACTAGTTGGACTGACTGACTTATCTTTGCCAATTATATATATTTATGATTTTAGATCACAATATAATGTTACACGGATTTAAACACTATACAGGGATCATAATATTTAAAGTGTTTGTTTAAGCCTAAATGGGAATTTTTTTCTGAATGCACGTTTTATAGTTTATATACAGAGAAAAATTTGTAACTGTGTTCCAACTTCTTTACACAATGTGCAAGAGCAAAACAACAAATCAAAATGACATGAAAAAGAAGTCAAACTGTGAATACATTGATATCAGATGAGTTTGGTTCACATATTCTCATTGTTATAATGAGAGAAAGAGTTTTTCTAAACCATGGATAGAAAAGGCCATATATGATGGGGTTTATGGTTGAGTTAATGTAACATAACCAGACAAACACTTCAAAAGAGCAACTGGTGTAGAAAAGTTGATGTAGGGATCCATCATAGAGTTGATAAAAACGGCAGCCAGCAAAGAATAAAGGCACCAACGACCACACCAAGGGTTTTTGCTGCTTTGCGCTCAGATCGTCGAGAGCTCTTAAACGTGCTCTCATTTTCATGCTTGTTTGCATCACCGATTGTTCTAATGTGCTTTCTTGCAATTACAAAAATTCTTGCATACAATCCAACCATGAAAGAACAAGGCAAGAAAAAAGTTAGTAATGTGTCCAAAACGGACCACAATGCATTGAAAAACAGAGTGCAACTTCCCATACAGTATATGGATTCAATAAATTCCTCCAGTCCTTCCACATTAGCTTTTGAGTAAACTAAACTGTACGAATATAATGCAGCAACGCTCCAGCTTATCAGCACCATGACCCACGCAACAGGTATGGTTATTCTTGTAGGGTACTGAAGTGGATAACAAACCGCCTGATGTCGATCAATAGCAATAAAAATTAGATGAAAAATAGACACAGATGTGAGAAATAAGATGAAACTGGAGTGGAGCAAACAGAAGGCATCTCCATAGTACCAGCAGCCATCGACAGTACGGATCATACTGAAAGGCATGACCACCAATCCAAGCAGCAAGTCCGCAAAAGCCAGAGACATCACCAGGATGTTAGTGGAGTCTGGAGCTGTTTGAAGTGCGCTATGGAGATGATGACCACTGAATTTCCTAGAATAGTCACAGTCATTGCCGAAACCAATATGAGATACAGCACAGTCTGAGTGGAAACAAGGTGTGTGCCTTTAAGACAAGAGTTGTTCACTGCAGGAAAACAAAACTCAGTGGGATCGTATTCTTGTGAAGATAAATCCATCCTGCCTGTCTCAGAACCTATAAAATTGTGTTTTATTTAGTCTAGTTAGGCCTTTAAATACACTTCATGCTCTTCTCTGACCTCCCACATCAGCAGAGCAACAAATTATCATGTCATGAGCCACAGAGTCTCGTCTCATCACGTCATGTCCACCACGCCAGAGTCTCGTCACATCATGGCCGCTACACCAGAGTCTCGTCACATCATGACTGCTAGGCCAGAGTCTCGTCACATCATGGCCGCCACGCCAGAGTCTCGTCACATCATGACTGCTAGGCCAGAGTCTCGTCACATCATGGCTGCTACGCCAGAGTCTCGTCATCATGACTGCTAGGCCAGAGTCTCGTCACATCATGGCCGCCACACCAGAGTGTCGTCTCATCACGCCATGGCTGCCACGCCAGAGTCTTGTCTCGTCACATCATGGCCACTACGCCAGAGTCTCATCACGCCACAACCGGCTACACCAGAGTCTCGTCACGTCATGTCATGGCCGCCACAGAGTCTCGTCTCATCACATCATGGCTGCTACACCAGAGTCTTGTCACCTCATTGGCGGCATGCCGAGTCTCGCCACATCATGGCCGCCACACCAGAGTCTTGTCACATCATGGCTGCTATGCCAGAGTCTTGTCACATCATGGCTGCTATGCCAGAGTCTTGTCACATCATGGCCGCTATGCCAGAGTCTTGTCACATCATGGCCGCTATGCCAGAGTCTTGTCACATCATGGCCGCTATGCCAAAGTCTCGTCACATCATGACTGCTAGGCCAGAGTTTCGTCACATCATGGCCGCTACGCCAGAGTCTCGTCACATCATGACTGCTAGGCCAGAGTTTCGTCACATCATGGCCGCTACGCCAGAGTCTCGTCACATCATGACTGTTAGGCAAGAGTCTCGCCACATCATGGCCGGCACACCAGAGTCTCGTCTCGTCACATCATGGCCACTATGCCAGAGTCTTGTCACATCATGGCCGCTATGCCAGAGTCTTGTCACATCATGGCCGCTATGCCAAAGTCTCGTCACATCATGACTGCTAGGCCAGAGTTTCGTCACATCATGGCCGTTACGCCAGAGTCTCGCCACATCATGACTGCTAGGCCAGAGTCTCGTCACATCATGGCCTCCACACCAGAGTGTCGTCTCATCACGCCATGGCTGCCACGCCAGAGTCTTGTCTCGACATCATGGCCACTACGCCAGAGTCTTGTCACGCCATGACCGGCATGCCTGAGTCTCTTCTCATCATGGCTGCCATGCCAGAGTCTCATCACGTCACAACCGTCACACCAGAGTCTCGTCACGTCATGTCATGGCCGCCACAGAGTCTCGTCTCATCACATCATGGCCGCTACACCAGAGTCTTGTCACCTCATTGGCGGCATGCCAGAGTCTCGCCACATCATGGCCGCCACACCAGAGTCTTGTCTCGTACATCATGGCCGCTATGCCAGAGTCTTGTCACATCATGGCCGCTATGCCAGAGTCTTGTCACATCATGGCCGCTATGCCAGAGTCTTGTCACATCATGGCCGCTATGCCAGAGTCTTGTCACATCATGGCCGCTGTGCCAGAGTATTGTCACATCATGGCCGCTATGCCAGAGTCTCGTCACATCATGACTGCTAGGCCAGAGTCTCGCCACATCATGGCCGCCACACCAGAGTCTCGTCTTGTCACATCATGGCCGCTATGCCAGAGTCTTGTCACATCACTGCCATCACGCCAGAGTATCAGAGTCTCGTCACATCATGGCCGCTATGCCAGAGTCTCGTCACATCATGGCCGCTATGCCAGAGTCTCGTCATATCATGACTGCTAGGCCAGAGTCTCGTCACGTCACAGCCGCCACACCAGAGTCTCGTCACATCATGGCCGCTATGCCAGAGTCTCATCACATCATGACTGCTAGGCCAGAGTCTTGTCACATCATGACTGCTAGGCCAGAGTCTCGTCACATCATTGGCCGGCATGTCTGAGTCTCGTCTCATCACGTCACAGTCGCCACGCCAGAGTCTTGTCTAGTCACATCATGGCTGCTACGCCAGAGTCTCATCACATCACGGCCACAACGCCTGAGTCTTGTCTTGTCACATAATGGCCGCTAGGCCTGAGTCTCGTCACATCATGGCTGCTATGCCAGTCTTGTCACGTCATGGCCACCAAGCCCGAGTCTCGTCTCGTCTCGTCATGGCTGCCAGCCAAGAATAAGTTTAAGTGTACTAAGTGTAACAGTAGTAAATTTTAAGTGCACAACTAGTTCACAACTATATTTCTCATTTGTATTGCATCTGTACACATACATACTGTAATAGACGGGCCAGGCGCGAAAGCTTGACAGGCGTAGCAACAGTAACTAAGGAGGTCGGGGCTTAGCGAAGGGTCAATTATGTTAATAATGACGTAGCTTCTTCTGTAATTTTTTTTGCGTTACATTATTTTAATGCGTTAAAGAGCTTTAAATTAATCGCATGCATTTAAATTAATCCTCATTTCCGGAGGATGGCAGCCCACTTCTAATTCTTGGCGACTTCAATATTCACCTGGACAAACCATATGCTACACACTTCCACTCCCTCCTAGCCTCATTCGATCTCAAACGACATGTCACCTCACACACCCACAAATCTGGTAACCAACTTGACCTCATATACACGCAACTGCACTACAGATAATATCCTGGTCAAACCCTACACACCTCAGACCATTACTTCATCACTTTTAATCTACAACTTACTGCCCCGCATTCCCAATCCCACAACCAGTTACTTTCAGACGAAACCCACGCTCTCTTTCTCCCTCTCATCTCTCCTCCGCTGTGTCATCCTCTCTTCCTCACACACAGTTCTCATCCATGGATGTCAACACTGCAACAGACACTCTATGCTCTACTTTAACTTCTTGTCTAGATAGTATCTGCCCTCTGTCTTCTAGGCCAGCACGCCCCACTCCTGCTAACCCATGGTTATCTGATGTTCTTCGTGAACACCGGACAAAACTAAGGGCAGCAGAGAGAAAATGGCGAAAATCTAATGACCCGTCTGACCTGGGTAAATATCAATCTCTGCTCTCATCATTTTCAGATGATGTCCATGTGGCTAAATCCTCATATTTCCACAACAAAATCAACACCACCTCTAACACACGCACACTCTTCAGAACATTCAACACTCTCCTCTGTCCACCTCCACCACCTCCTACCACCTCCTTATCTCCAGACGACTTTGCCCACTTCTTCACAAATAAAACTACAACCATCAGCAGTCAGTTCCCACCCCCGCACACACAGGATTTTAGATCAGCCACACCCACAGCCAAACATCTTCTCTCCTCCTTCTCTACACTCACTGAGGCAGAAGTATCTAAACTTCTCCTCTCCAGCCATCCCACCACCTGCCCTCTAGATCCTATCCCCTCACACCTTCTACAAGCCATCTCTCCCACACTTCTACCAGCACTCACACACATCATCAACACATCTCTCAGCACTGGCTTTTTCCCTACCACATTCAAGCAGGCCCGGGTCACCCCACTGCTTAAGAAACCCACTCTAGACACATCACTTCTAGAGAACTACAGACCTATTTCTCTCCTGCCTTACATTGCAAAAACACTTGAGGGTTGTTCTCAACCAGGTTTCATTTTTCCTCTCACAGTCAAATCAGCTGGACGTTAACCAGTCAGGTTTCAAAAGGCCCACTCAACAGAGACTGCATTACTGTCAGTCACTGAAGCCCTGGATGGCAAAAGCTGCTTCCAGATCATCAGTCCTAATCCTCCTCGATCTATCTGCTGCATTTGACACAGTGAATCACCAGATTCTTCTGTCCACCCTCTCATCACTGGGCATCACAGGGACTCCACTCCACTGGTTTGAGTCTTACCTCACAGGTAGGTCTTTCAAGGTTGCCTGGAGGTGAGGTATCCAAAGCACATCAATTGACCACGGGGGTTCCTCAGGGCTCAGTGCTGGGACCTCTACTCTTCTCCATTTACACTACGTCACTGGGACCCATCATACAGGCACATGGCTTCTCATACCATTGCTATGCTGATGACACTCAACTCTATCTTTCATTTAAACCAGATGACCCCACAGTAAATGGTCGCATCTCAAGCTGTCTGGCAGACATCTCGGCATGGATGAAAGAACACCACCTTCAGCTCAACCTGGCTAAGACTGAGTTTCGCCTTCCCTGCCAATCCGACTCTACAACACAACTTCACCATCCAGCAAGGTTCATCTCTGATTACCCCCTCAGGGTCGGTCAGAAATCTTGGAGTAATCTTTGACGACCAGCTGTCCTTCAAAGACCACATTTCAAAGACAGCTCGATCATGCAGGTTTGCTCTGCACAACATCAGGAAGATCAGACCGTTCCTTACAGAGCATGCAACACAACTTCTCGCCCAGGCCCTTGTCATTTCTAGGCTTGACTACTGCAATGCGCTTCTGGCTGGTCTTCCATCGTGTGCAATCAAAACTCTTCAATTGATTCAGAATGCTGCAGCACGCCTTGTATTCAATGAGCCCAAAAGGGCCCATGTCACACCTCTCTTCATCTCTCTGCACTGGCTGCCACTTGATGCCCGATCAAGTTCAAGGCCTTGACACTCGCTTATGGATCCACCACAGGCTCGGCACCAGCATATTTCGACTCGCCTCCTACGAGTCTACACTACCAGAAGCCTTCGCTCAGGTAAGGAGCGTAGGCTTATGGTACCATCACAGAGAGGCATGAAATCCTCTCCAGAACTTTTTCATTCACCGCTCCTGGCTGGTGGAACAATCTTCCTACCTCCATCCGGATGGCAGAATCACTGTCATCATTCAAAAGACAGCTAAAACTCATCTCTTCCGTGAACACTTAAAAAAAAAAAAAAAAAAAAAAAAAAAAACCCTCTTCTCTTTTATTCCTTCCTTATTCTAGCTTAAGCTTATTCTATGTGATATCCAAAGCTTGGTATTTAAGGCACTTTTTGCGTTTTGCGCCTATTCATGACCGATCGCTTCCTGTACTCCTATGTTGTAAGTCGCTTTGGATAAAAGCGTCTGCTAAATGCCTAAATGTAAAAATGTAAATGCATTTACGGGTGACAGCCCTAATTCAGATGCATTCAATTATCATGCAACTACAATCTATTTTATTGAAATCCTAATCTTATGTTGTCTTGTTGATTAAAAAAAAGTGATATTATAATTAAAATTATATAAGATTTATTTTGGGCTTATTTATTGTGATAGCTATAATTGCAATTTAATTTTTGAATATTCCTTCTTATATACACAGAAAGAACTCAGGGACAACAACTTTTATTTATGCCATGAGAAAATAACACAGAATATAATAATATAAATTAAATAATGTTCACTGAGAAAAGAAAAAAAGAAAAGATATCAGTAAAAATAAAGCAGAGGATTACAGTCTTCATTTTAGATATTAGAATTGTTCAGCTACTTGATTTCATTCTCAAAAACAATACCTGCTTTTGGTTACTAATTGAGGAACATTTTTGTGTGAATATCTGTTCACTTTCATCACTGTGTAATGTCTATCGGAGGGTTGAATTCTGCCCAAATGAAATAGAAAACCTGAGGCAAATGAACTGGTATTCCCACAAGTCTTTAGAGTGGTTTGCACAAGCGCACTCTTCACATACATGTAAAAGAGCAGGTATAAACAGGAAGATAAAGCACTGATAAACACTACAAATCAAAGTGGAAATGAACACAAGGATACTGTAACAGTAGTCAGTGGTAGAGCGCTATCTCCACTCAAACTGTCTCTCTGCGTACGTGCTTACATAAGAACAGCGTACATACAATAACGCACTGTACACCACAGATGAAACCATCTTAAAGGCACATCAACACTGAATGAACAGTATTTAACATTAGGTGGCCATTACAAGTGCAGGAGATTATGACATTATATAAAGCTTTTAACTAAGCTTATTTGTTAAGCTTATATGTTTTCACTTCATGTGGCCATGTGGGCCTATATCCACTTGACACATTCATCTAATCTTATGTTGATCTGCTTTGTCTGTTGATGTTAAAAACTTGTAACCCTGACTTGTGATACAAGCCACTAGTTGGACTGACTGACTTATCTTTGCCAATTATATATATTTATGATTTTAGATCACAATATAATGTTACACGGATTTAAACACTATACAGGGATCATAATATTTAAAGTGTTTGTTTAAGCCTAAATGGGAATTTTTTTTCTGAATGCACGTTTTATAGTTTATATACAGAGAAAAATTTGTAACTGTGTTCCAACTTCTTTACACAATGTGCAAGAGCAAAACAACAAATCAAAATGTCATGAAAAAGAAGTCAAACTGTGAATACATTGATATTAGATGAGTTTGGTTCACATATTCTCATTGTTATAATGAGAGAAAGAGTTTTTCTAAACCATGGATAGAAAAGGCCATATATGATGGGGTTTATGGTTGAGTTAATGTAACATAACCAGACAAACACTTCAAAAAGAGCAACTGGCGTAGAAAAGTTGATGTAGGGATCCATCATAGAGTTGATAAAAACGGCAGCCAGCAAAGAATAAAGGCACCCGACCACACCAAGGGTTTTTGCTGCTTTGCGCTCAGATCGTCGAGAGCTCTTAAACACATTGTCCTTTTCATGCTGGTTTGCATCATCAAGTTTTCTAGCATGCTTTTTGCAATTACAAATATTCTTGCATACAGTCCAACCATTACAGAACAAGGCAAGAAAAAACCTATCAATGTGTCTAAAGCCCCCCACAATGCATTGAAAAACAGAGTGCAACTTCCCATACAGTATATGGATTCAATAAATTCCTCCAGTCCTTCCACATTAGCTTTTGAGTAAGCTAAACTGTACGAATATAATGCAGCAACGCTCCAGCTTATCAGCACCATGACCCACGCAACAGGTATGGTTATTCTTGTAGGGTACTGAAGTGGATAACAAACCGCCTGATGTCGATCAATAGCAATAAAAATTAGATGAAAAATAGACACAGATGTGAGAAATAAGACGAAACTGGAGTGGAGCAAACAGAAGGCATCTCCATAGTACCAGCAGCCATCGACAGTACGGATCATACTGAAAGGCATGACCACCAATCCAAGCAGCAAGTCCGCAAAAGCCAGAGACATCACCAGGATGTTAGTGGGAGTCTGGAGCTGTTTGAAGTGCGCTATGGAGATGATGACCACTGAATTTCCTAGAATAGTCACAGTCATTGCGAAACCAATATGAGATACAGCACAGTCTGAGTGGAAACAAGGTGTGTGCCTTTAAGACAAGAGTTGTTCACTGCAGGAAAACAAAACTCAGTGGGATCGTATTCTTGTGAAGATAAATCCATCCTGCCTGTCTCAGAACCTATAAAATTGTGTTTTATTTAGTCTAGTTAGGCCTTTAAATACACTTCATGCTCTTCTCTGACCCTCCCACATCAGCAGAGCAACAAATTATCATGTCATGAGCCACAGAGTCTCGTCTCATCACGTCATGTCCACCACGCCAGAGTCTCGTCACATCATGGCCACTACACCAGAGTCTTGTCCCGTCACATCATGGCCGCCACACCAGAGTCTCGTCTCGTCACATCATGGCCGCCACACCAGAGTCTCGTCTCGTCACATCATGGCCGCCACACCAGAGTCTCGTCTCGTCACATCATGGCCGCTATGCCAGAGTCTTGTCACATCATGGCCGCTATGCCAAAGTCTCGTCACATCATGACTGCTAGGCCAGAGTTTCGTCACATCATGGCCGCTACGCCAGAGTCTCGTCACATCATGACTGCTAGGCCAGAGTCTCGTCACATCATGGCCGCTACGCCAGAGTCTCGTCACATCATGACTGCTAGGCCAGAGTTTCGTCACATCATGGCCGCTACGCCAGAGTCTCGTCACATCATGACTGCTAGGCCAGAGTCTCGTCACATCATGGCCGCTACGCCAGAGTCTCGTCACATCATGACTGCTAGGCCAGAGTCTCGTCACATCATGGCCGCCACACCAGAGTGTCGTCTCATCACGTCATGGCTGCCACGCCAGAGTCTTGTCTCGTCACATCATGGCCACTACGCCAGAGTCTTGTCACGTCATGACCGGCATGCCTGAGTCTCTTCTCATCATGGCTGCCATGCCAGAGTCTCATCACGTCACAACCGTCACACCAGAGTCTCGTCACGTTATGTCATGGCCGCCACAGAGTCTCGTCTCATCACATCATGGCCGCTACACCAGAGTCTTGTCACCTCATTGGCGGCATGCCAGAGTCTCGCCACATCATGGCCGCCACACCAGAGTCTTGTCTCGTCACATCATGGCTGCTATGCCAGAGTCTTGTCACATCATGGCTGCTATGCCAGAGTCTTGTCACATCATGGCCGCTATGCCAGAGTCTTGTCACATCATGGCCGCTATGCCAGAGTCTTGTCACATCATGGCCGCTATGCCAAAGTCTCGTCACATCATGACTGCTAGGCCAGAGTCTCGTCACATCATGGCCGCTACGCCAGAGTCTCGTCACATCATGACTGCTAGGCCAGAGTTTCGTCACATCATGGCCGCTACGCCAGAGTCTCGTCATATCATGACTGTTAGGCAAGAGTCTCGCCACATCATGGCCGGCACACCAGAGTCTCGTCTCGTCACATCATGGCCGTTATGCCAGAGTCTTGTCACATCATGGCCGCTATGCCAGAGTCTTGTCACATCATGGCCGCTATGCCAAAGTCTCGTCACATCATGACTGCTAGGCCAGAGTTTCGTCACATCATGGCCGCTACGCCAGAGTCTCGTCACATCATGACTGCTAGGCCAGAGTTTCGTCACATCATGGCCGCTACGCCAGAGTCTCGTCATATCATGACTGTTAGGCAAGAGTCTCGCCACATCATGGCCGGCACACCAGAGTCTCGTCTCGTCACATCATGGCCGTTATGCCAGAGTCTTGTCACATCATGGCCGCTATGCCAGAGTCTTGTCACATCATGGCCGCTATGCCAAAGTCTCGTCACATCATGACTGCTAGGCCAGAGTTTCGTCACATCATGGCCGCTACGCCAGAGTCTCGTCACATCATGACTGCTAGGCCAGAGTCTCTCCACATCATGACTGCTAGGCCAGAGTTTCGTCACATCATGACTGTTAGGCAAGAGTCTCGCCACATCATGGCCGCTACGCCAGAGTCTCGTCACATCATGACTGTTAGGCAAGAGTCTCGCCACATCATGGCCGGCACACCAGAGTCTCGTCTCGACACATCATGGCCGTTATGCCAGAGTCTCGTCACATCATGACTGCTAGGCCAGAGTCTCGTCACATCATGACTGCTAGGCCAGAGTCTCGCCACATCATGACTGCTAGGCCAGAGTCTCGCCACATCATGGCCGCCACACCAGAGTCTTGTCACATCATGGCCGCTATGCCAGAGTCTTGTCACATCATGGCCGCTATGCCAGAGTCTTGTCACATCATGGCCGCTATGCCAGAGTCTTGTCACATCATGGCCGCTATGCCAGAGTCTTGTCACATCATGGCCGCTGTGCCAGAGTATTGTCACATCATGGCCGCTATGCCAGAGTCTTGTCACATCATGGCCGCTATGCCAGAGTCTTGTCACATCATGGCCGCTGTGCCAGAGTATTGTCACATCATGGCCGCTATGCCAGAGTCTCGTCATATCATGACTGCTAGGCCAGAGTCTCGTCACGTCACAGCCGCCACACCAGAGTCTCGTCACATCATGGCCGCTATGCCAGAGTCTCATCACATCATGACTGCTAGGCCAGAGTCTTGTCACATCATGACTGCTAGGCCAGAGTCTCGTCACATCATTGGCCGGCATGTCTGAGTCTCGTCTCATCACGTCACAGTCGCCACGCCAGAGTCTTGTCTAGTCACATCATGGCTGCTACGCCAGAGTCTCATCACATCACGGCCACAACGCCTGAGTCTTGTCTTGTCACATAATGGCCGCTAGGCCTGAGTCTCGTCACATCATGGCTGCTATGCCAGTCTTGTCACGTCATGGCCACCACGCCAGAGTCTCGTCTCGTCATGGCTGCCAGCCAAGAATAAGTTTAAGTGTACTAAGTGTAACAGTATTAAATTTTAAGTGCACAACTAGTTCACAACTATATTTCTCATTTGTATTGCATCTGTACACATACATACTGTAATAGGCGGGCCAGGCGCAGCTTGACAGGCGTAGCAACAGTAACTAAGGAGGTCGGGCTTAGCGAAGGGTCAATTATGTTAATAATGACGTAGCTTCTTCTGTAATTTTTTTTGCGTTACATTATTTTAATGCGTTAAAGAGCTTTAAATTAATCGCATGCATTTACGGGTGACAGCCCTAATTCAGATGCATTCAATTATCATGCAACTACAATCTATTTTATTGAAATCCTAATCTTATGTTGTCTTGTTGATAAAAAAAGTGATATTATAATTAAAATTATATAAGATTTATTTTGGGCTTATTTATTGTGATAGCTATAATTGCAATTTAATTTTTGAATATTCCTTCTTATATACACAGAAAGAACTCAGGGACAACAACTTTTATTTATGCCATGAGAAAATAACACAGAATATAATAATATTAATTAAATAATGTTCACTGAGAAAAGAAAAAAAGAAAAGATATCAGTAAAAATAAAGCAGAGGATTACAGTCTTCATTTTAGATATTAGAATTGTTCAGCTACTTGATTTCATTCTCAAAAACAATACCTGCTTTTGGTTACTAATTGAGGAACATTTTTGTGTGAATATCTGTTCACTTTCATCACTGTGTAATGTCTATCGGAGGGTTGAATTCTGCCCAAATGAAATAGAAAACCTGAGGCAAATGAACTGGTATTCCCACAAGTCTTTAGAGTGGTTTGCACAAGCGCACTCTTCACATACATGTAAAAGAGCAGGTATAAACAGGAAGATAAAGCACTGATAAACACTACAAATCAAAGTGGAAATGAACACAAGGATACTGTAACAGTAGTCAGTGGTAGAGCGCTATCTCCACTCAAACTGTCTCTCTGCGTGCTTACATAAGAACAGCGTACATACAATAACGCACTGTACACCACAGATGAAACCATCTTAAAGGCACATCAACACTGAATGAACAGTATTTAACATTAGGTGTCCATTACAAGTGCAGGAGATTATGACATTATATAAAGCTTTTAACTAAGCTTATTTGTTAAGCTTATATGTTTTCACTTCATGTGGCCATGTGGGCCTATATCCACTTGACACATTCATCTAATCTTATGTTGATCTGCTTTGTCTGTTGATGTTAAAAACTTGTAACCCTGACTTGTGATACAAGCCACTAGTTGGACTGACTGACTTATCTTTGCCAATTATATATATTTATGATTTTAGATCACAATATAATGTTACAGTTTAAACACTATACAGGGATCATAATATTTAAAGTGTTTGTTTAAGCCTAAATGGGAATTTTTTTCTGAATGCACGTTTTATAGTTTATATACAGAGAAAAATTTGTAACTGTGTTCCAACTTCTTTACACAATGTGCAAGAGCAAAACAACAAATCAAAATGACATGAAAAAGAAGTCAAACTGTGAATACATTGATATCAGATGAGTTTGGTTCACATATTCTCATTGTTATAATGAGAGAAAGAGTTTTTCTAAACCATGGATAGAAAAGGCCATATATGATGGGGTTTATGGTTGAGTTAATGTAACATAACCAGACAAACACTTCAAAAAGAGCAACTGGGGTGGAAAAGTTGATGTAGGGATCCATCATAGAGTTGATAAAATACGGCAGCCAGCAAAGAATAAAGGCACCCACGACCACACCAAGGGTTTTTGCTGCTTTGCGCTCAGATCGTCGAGAGCTCTTAAACGTGCTCTCATTTTCATGCTTGTTTGCATCACCGATTGTTCTAATGTGCTTTCTTGCAATTACAAAAATTCTTGCATACAGTCCAACCATGAAAGAACAAGGCAAGAAAAAAGTTAGTAATGTGTCCAAAACTGACCACAATGCATTGAAAAACAGAGTGCAACTTCCCATACAGTATATGGATTCAATAAATTCCTCCAGTCCTTCCACATTAGCTTTTGAGTAAACTAAACTGTACGAATATAATGCAGCAACGCTCCAGCTTATCAGCACCATGACCCACGCAACAGGTATGGTTATTCTTGTAGGGTACTGAAGTGGATAACAAACCGCCTGATGTCGATCAATAGCAATAAAAATTAGATGAAAAATAGACACAGATGTGAGAAATAAGTCGAAACTGGAGTGGAGCAAACAGAAGGCATCTCCATAGTACCAGCAGCCATCGACAGTACGGATCATACTGAAAGGCATGACCACCAATCCAAGCAGCAAGTCCGCAAAAGCCAGAGACATCACCAGGATGTTAGTGGGAGTCTGGAGCTGTTTGAAGTGCGCTATGGAGATGATGACCACTGAATTTCCTAGAATAGTCACAGTCATTGCCGAAACCAATATGAGATACAGCACAGTCTGAGTGGACACAAGGTGTGTGCCTTTAAGACAAGAGTTGTTCACTGCAGGAAAACAAAACTCAGTGGGATCGTAATCTTGTGGAGATAAATCCATCCTGCCTGTCTCAGAACCTATAAAATTGTGTTTTATTTAGTCTAGTTAGGCCTTTAAATATACTTCATGCTCTTCTCTGACCCTCCCACATCAGCAGGGCAACAAATTATCATGTCATGAGCCACAGAGTCTCGTCTCATCATGTCATGTCCACCACGCCAGAGTCTCGTCACATCATGGCCGCCACACCAGAGTCTCGTCACATCATGGCCGCCACACCAGAGTCTCGTCTCGTCACATCATGGCCGCTATGCCAGAGTCTTGTCACATCATGGCCGCTATGCCAAAGTCTCGTCACATCATGACTGCTAGGCCAGAGTTTCGTCACATCATGGCCGCTACGCCAGAGTCTCATCACATCATGACTGCTAGGCCAGAGTTTCGTCACATCATGGCCGCTATGCCAGAGTCTTGTCACATCATGGCCGCTATGCCAAAGTCTCGTCACATCATGACTGCTAGGCCAGAGTTTTGTCACATCATGGCCGCTACGCCAGAGTCTCATCACATCATGGCTGCTACGCCAGAGTCTCATCACGTCACAGTCGCCACGCCAGAGTCTTGTCTAGTCACATCATGGCTGCTACGCCAGAGTCTCATCACATCACGGCCACCACGCCTGAGTCTTGTCTTGTCACATAATGGCCGCTAGGCCTGAGTCTCGTCACATCATGGCTGCTATGCCAGTCTTGTCACGTCATGGCCACCACGCCAGAGTCTCGTCTCGTCTCATCATGGCTGCCAGCCAAGAATAAGTTTAAGTGTACTAAGTGTAACAGTAGTAAATTTTAAGTGCAAAACTAGTTCACAACTATATTTCTCATTTGCATTGCATCTGTACAACAAGTGAACTTTATACTAGTATGTAGTAAAAAAAAATTAGTTTATGAAAGTACACCTTGAAATGTACTCTAAGTAAACAACTAGTTTATTAGTTTTATACCACAAGTATACTTGCAAGTTTTCTTTAAGTTAACACAACATCATACTTATAGTTTAATATTTATACATTATTTTTGCACTTTTACTTAAGTATACTACTATGTTAATATTTAGGTATACATTTTTTTATACTTAATATATACGTTTAACTTTAACTGTAACTCCATTTTAAAAAAAAGTGTGCATCTTTATGCATTTTTATCAACACTTGAATGTGGTATAAGCATATTAAAAACAAAAAGCTGAGAAAATCGCATTATTGTCAAAGACTATGTCCAGATCGGATTCAGAATGATGATCAAAACACAGATGGAGAAGATCGAGTTCATCAACACACCCAAAGCTCACCAGTTGTTTCGTCTACATGGGTAAGTTATTTCATTCAGTAACGTTAGGCAGTTTATATGCTGTTTAATGTTTGATGATCTCATTATTTACATTTGCATAAGCAATCTTCTGTCACTTGTTTCTGCTTCTCCTTTGTCTGCGTTTTGATCGGGAGATTCTGTACTGTTTCATAAGATGCATAAGAGTGCCCCCTACATAAAACAATAAAAACACTGGTGGCAGGAAAATTCAGTCAACGGCGAGAAAGAGTAAAGTAGATCTGAAGTAAATTCCTATGGACATGTAACATGTAGTACATATATGATATGTAACAAGGGGACTCTGTATAAGGGAACAGGTCTATTTAGCTCAAAGTAATGAATTAATTAATTCATAGGGAATTTTGCAGGAGTCTATTTTACGACCGAGCAAATGACTCGTCTAGCGTTCATTTGAACAGGCCATAACTATCAACTCTGCAGCGGATATTAATATCCACAGAATAGTGAAACACTATTTAATAGCCAGGTAATTTAGATCGGCAGTTCAAGACATTAAAATTCGTAAGCACATAACACAAGACCACTTATCTTTAATTTATAAACACAGCTTTATTGATTACTCTAACACGTAAAACTAGAATCTAACAAAAACAAACATACACACATTCACACGCGTTTCAGAAAGGAGGAAAGTCTGGAAAAAGTGAGTTTTAAGAGAGAGAGAGAGATGAAGTCCCAAGTTTCTAGCAGTATCTGCATTTATAACACATGACCTGAATGAACCACGGTTTGACTTAAACCCTCCTATCGTTGCTTAGGCGGGGTTATTCAATTTGATATCAATGCACCAGTTCAGTTTAGAATCTGGAGGTTACCAGCGTTTGTCGCACGTGTCATCATTGAACGGGGATCCCTCTCGATCCTGGCTGGAAAGGGATTTCCCGGTTCTTTGTGATTCGCGGAAGGTCGTGTCTCTGATGGGCGTCTTGGGAATCTTGGGGAGCCAACCACGTGGCGTGTTGGCTGCTGGATGGGGTCTCGTGGCTGTTTGAAGTTGAAGCACGCTCGCTGGAGATTCGTTGAGAAGCTTTGCGGCGAAACTTAACTTAGAACACGAGACTCGCGGAAAGAAAATAAACTTAAGTAAAAAGAAAGTGAGAGTTCTAGATGGCTTGAATGAAATTCAACCCATTCTGGTCTGCCACCTTTGGAGTTCTCCAACTCCTTCTTCGAGGTGGACTACAAAATCAAGAACAGCAGGAAGGACAGCAAAAGAACAGCAGGCTCATGCAGAAAGGGGGTCTCTGCTCTTATAGATACGATTCGAGCGCCGCCCACTTTCGGGTTGACCCAATCGTGTCTGTCAGTTTTTTGGCGCGCAAAAGTTCTTTGTTCAGTTCGGTTACGCCTCCTGGCTGACGTCCAGATGGAGCAGTTTATCTTTACAAAGCTGGTATTCTAATAATAATGTTTTCCTGTAAATTATTTGACAAGATTCGGTACTATTGAGTTTTTCTGACTGAGGCTAACTAAACACTATAATATTAAGAGTTGAGAGTACAGAGATACAATAATTCCACAGTAACTAGAATACATAGTTTGATTTACATAAAGTACACACCCTAGACATTTTAATACATTGTATAAAGACATTAAATCAACAAAATATATATTTTTAATACGTTGAAAAGGCAGTTGTCCAATTGATCCATATATGTGTTCATGTGGGTGTAAAGAGACAGTCGGCATGTCTTGGGACTGTGGGGATGATTCAGAGGTCACCACATGGGTCGTGTGGGTGTAAAGTGTCTTTGGGCATTCGACAGATGGCTGGGTTACCGTCCGTTCGACAATCACTGGTTTAGTGATTTGATGCAGTTTATACGTATCAAGGTTTCTGTGGGTTTCCTTGATTTTCTACTGAGTGCTGGGATCTTAAGGAAATTATGGTGTCACAGAGCCGGACTTAGAAGTTACTTTGTCGATGGGGGAAGGGAAGAAACTGCCTGTGGACCAATGAGAAGTCCCTTACTTCCTGGGCTTGGTACCACAGATGTCGTAAATCTTTGTCCGCTTGTTGTGGAGAGAGAGGGGTCCAGGCCGTAAATGGCCCTGGAATGTTGAGTTCAATTTTGTGTGGACTCATGTTTGAATGAATCATCTGTAAGATTCATTTGTGTCTGTTGCGGCCACAATTGCTACATACACTACCAGTGGACTAGCCTACACAAAAATTCAGATACTCTATAATTAGGAACATATCTGTTTTCTTTATTAATCAATATTTTTATGCAATTTTAATGCAACTGTTTCAAGCACGCCACGCTCCACTCACACCTGCAGCTCATCAGAACATCATCACTACCTGCACATAAGCCCTGCTTTCACTCAAAGTCACTGTCCGGTCTCGTTTGGTACTACACCTACCTGTATCCTTACCTCAAGGACTTCCCTTTGCTTCTTACCTGCTTCATCGTTCTCCAGCATTTCTCCTCGGCCTTGTCTTCGTCTCCAGTCTCCATCTTCTCCCTGGCTCCAGTGCTCCATTCACCTGAGAAAGACATTAAGTATTATTCCTGAGTTATCTATATTATCCTGCCATTGATCTATTCTCTGCTCACCTGTTTCACTCTGCTCACTGGCTTGTAAAATAAACTGTACCATTTACCATCACTTGCTATCCGTGTCTCTGTTCTGTAACAGAAGACCGGACCAACACTGCAGACAGCCAATATGAGCTCCCCGGATCCGTTTCAGGAATTGGTCGATGTTCTCCGTTGAACCCTCATCATCATTCCTCCGCACCATCACCATCACCAGTGAGCACTTCTGACACAACTTCTCCTTAACCGCAGACGAACGCCAGTCCCATGGCCAAACCGGCGAAAGCCGGCGTGGGATTCAGCAGTTGGTGAGCAACTTTATCATTTAAAACAAGGAAATAAATCTGTCAATGAGTATGCTCTCCAGTTCCGCACCCTGGCGGCTTCTACTGGGTAGAACGAGCGATCGCTGCTGACCACCTACCGTCAAGGGTTGGATCCTCGGGTGCGGTTGCATCTCGCTACATACGAGGACACCATTGAACGTTTCATTCAGCTCTCCATCCGTTTCACCACTTGTATACAGTCGTGTGTGGAGGAACCCCAGGGCCAGCCGTTATTCTCTCCATCCCGCCAGCTCAAGATCAGGACGACAGCCACCAGTATACCAAGTCCACTCAATAACTGGGAAACCTCTCAGCCGCCGACAAGTGCGCACAACCTCATCCGGATATGTGAGGGGGATGATTGGAAGACCGCCTTCGTGACTCCAACAGGCCACAACGAATATCTTGTAATGCCATACGGGTTGGCCAACGCCCCCTCCGCATTCCAGGATTTCATCCATGAGGTGCTCGGGGAGTTTCTCCTCAAGTTCGTCCTGGTTTACATCGATGACATCTTGATCTACTCCCGGAGCCTGGCCGACCATCGCCGTCACGTTGCGGAGGTCCACCAATGCCCGAGGAGCTTTCACCTGTTCCTGAAGGCCGAGAAGTGCTCATTCCACCAGCCCTCAGTGCAATTCCTTGGCTACATCATTGATCACAGTGGCATCCGGATGGACGAAAGGAAGGTGGAAGCCATCTGGTCCTGGCCACTTCCCACTTCCCAATTCCCACCAACATTAAACAGCTCCAATGCTTCCTCGGCTCTGCCAACTTCTATCGTCGTTTCATCCAGAACTACAGCTTCATCGCCAGTCCTCTTACACATCTCCTCCGTAATCAGCCCAAGTCTCTGTCCTGGAACCCCGCAGCCACACAAGCCTTCAAAGCCCTGAAAACCGCCTTCACCACTGCTCCTCTCCTCGTCCACCCCAATCCCGAACTCCCATTCATCGTGGAGGTGGACGCCTCCACCACCGGAGTGGGAGCGGTATTATCCCAGCAGCAGGGGAATCCCAGCAGACTCCACCCATGCGCCTTCTTCTCTTGCAAGCTCAGCCCGGCGGAAGTGAACTATGACATCGGAAACAGGGAGCTTCTTGCCATCAAGCTTGCCCTTGAGGAGTGGAGGCATTGGCTGGAGGGTGCTCAACATCCGTTTCTTGTGCTCACTGATCATAAAAACCTAGGGTATTGCCGTGAGGCCAAACGACTAAACCCTCACCAAGCGTGGTGGGCGCTGTTCTTCACCCGGTTTCATTTTACCATCTCATCGCCTGGGATCCAAGAATGTCAAAGCGGACGCGTTGTCCGCATCCACAGTCCAGAGGAAAATTTAGAGGATTCTGAGCCCATTCTTCCCACTCAATTGTTCGTCAACCCCATCGTCTGGTCAGAAATAACCCAGCCCTCCTCCAATGCCTCCACCAACACCCCGCCGGGCTGCCCGCCGGGCTGCCCACCGGGCTTGCAGTATGTCACCCACACTAGTTGCACTCCTCTCATCCACTCCTTTCACTCCTCTTTGGGCACTGGCCACCCGGGGGACAATAAAACCCTCTTGCTGCTGAAACAGCGCTTCTGGTGGCCTCGCATGGCATCCAACAACAGAAGGTTCGTGCAGGGATGCAAGGAATGCGTCCGTGTCCAAGAGTCCCTGCCATCTTCTCTCTGGAAAACTCCATCCTCTGCCCGTTCCAAACCGACCCTGGTCACACCTAGGAGTTGACTTTTTCACCGATCTCCCCGTCTCCGAGAACCACCTGCGTCCTGGTGGTAGTGGAACGATTCTCGAAATCCTGCTGTCTGATTCCCTTGAAAGGATTACCTACTGCCATAGAGAACACAGAGCTCATGTTTAACCACGTCTTCCGATACTTCAGCATTCCAGAGGACATTGTCTCATATCGGAGTTCTCCAGGGTCTGGAAAGCCTTCCATCAGCTCCTTGGTGTGACTGTCAGCCTCTCATCAGGATACCATCCTCAGTTGAACGGGCAGACAGAGAGGAAGATTCAGGAGATCAGCCGCTACCTCTGTACCTTCTGTCACGGCCACCAGAACTCCTCGGGTGGGCCAGGTACGCACAGAACTCTCTGCGGCAACCATCTACTGGGCTTACCCCATTTCAGTGCCTGCTCGGCTACCAACCTCCCCTGTTTCCATGGTCGGGAGAGCCATCGGATGTTCCGGCAGTCGACTACTGGTTTCGGGAGAGTGAGAGGGTCTGGGACTCAGCCCACCATTGACAACAGGCCTTGAGTCGATGTAGGATGACAGCCGACCTCTGCCGCTCCAAGACCCCTTCCTTCCAGGTCGAGCAGGAGGTCTGGCTGTCCAGACGGGACATTCGCCTGCGTCTACCCTGCAAGAGTCCCAGGTCAAAAGAGTAAACAACTACAAGCCAAGTATACATATACTTAAAGGTAAAATGAATTATTCTATCTCGATCAAAAGACTAAGTACAAGTATAGGCCAAATATACTTTGACATTTCTGTCTGTATAAGTCAAGTATACTTAAGTGCAGTTTTAAGCATATTTCAGAGAAATATTATATATTGAAATGTGTTTATAATCGTGCTCTTACAAACTATTATAACTCTTCATGTCAGATAAAATGTTTTAAACAAAGACTGAAAGAGTTGTAGTAAGCTGGTTGTGATGTTGTGGTGGTGATCATGCGACCATGGTGTAGTTTAGGTTTTAACTTCTGCCGACTGTCTTTACACTTGAAAATGTATAAGCCGTGTTGATTTGTGAAGATTATGATGATGAACAAAACGTGAGAACCACAATGTTTTTTTGTTAGTCACATAGCTTATTGTCTGCAATAATTCAAAAGCCAATGGAAAAAATCCTATTGAGTTTTTGTCGAGGGAACCAGGGTGATACTAACTTCCGGGTTGGCCTACAAAAACACATCATTACTGCAGCACTATATGCAAATACTGTTTATAAGTGTGCAAGGATTCTTTCTTTCCTTTTTTCTCATATAGGCTTACTAAACGAGTTTTTGGACATGGTATTTATGTGTATTTATTTATGTTTAAAATACAATCATGTCTGCTTTACAACTTCACAACTGAACTAAGATTGACTGCTTTTTTTTCTTCAAAACATTGAAAAAGTTAAATTTTTACATAGGCCAATGTTTTGATCTTTTTCACAGATAAAACACATGGGACACTGTTCTTTATTTATGTGAAGTTAGATCTTAATGAAATAAAGTCAAACAGTGAAAACAGTAATATCAGATTTGGCTCAAATATCCTCATTGTTATAATGAGAGAAAGGGTTTTTCTAAACCATGGATAGAAAAAGCCATATATGATGGGGTTTATAGTTGAATTAATGTAACCTAACCAGACAAATGCTTCAAAAAGAGCAACTGGGGTGGAAAAGTTGATGTAGGGATCCATCATAGAGTTGATAAAAGGGTTTTTGCTGCTTTGTGCTCAGATCATCAAGAGCTTTTAAACATTCTAATTTTTATGTTGGTTTGTCTCACCTATTATTCTTACATGTTTTGTTGCAAGTATCCTCACATACAGTCCAACCATGGCATAATAAGGCATACAAAAAGTTCATAATGTGCCTAAAGCTGACCAAATTTCCTGAAAAGTAGACTGCAACTTCCTATACAGTGTCTTGTATATAATGTCATGCATAATGCACGGTAATACACAGCAAGTGTGCCAAAGATCTGATTTTAGATCACCCTTTAATTGATCACAGATAAAAAATCAGATTTTACACTGTTCATGTGATCTACAAAAGCATAAAGGAAGCATCAGTGTGCTGCACAATGAGATCAGAAATAAAGTCAAACAGTGAAAACAGTGATATCAGATGAGTTTGGTTCAAATATTTTCATTGTTATAATGAGAGAAAGGGTTTTTCTAAACCATGGATAGAAAAGGCCATATATGATGGGGTTTATAGTTGAGTTAATGTAACCTAACCAGACAAATGCTTCAAAAAGAGCAACTGGTGTGGAAAAGTTGATGTAGGGATCCATCATAGAGTTGATAAAAAACGGCAGCCAGCAAAGAATAAAGGCACCCACGACCACACCAAGGGTTTTTGCTGCTTTGCGCTCAGATCGTCGAGAGCTCTTAAACGTGCTCTCATTTTCAGGCTGGTTTACCTCACCGATTGTTCTAATGTGCTTTCTTGCAATTACAAAAATTCTTGCATACAGTCCAACCATTACAGAACAAGGCAAGAAAAAAGTTAGTATCGTGTCCAAAACTGACCACAATGCATTGAAAAACAGAGTGCAACTTCCCATACAGTATATGGATTCAATAAATTCCTCCAGTCCTTCCACATTAGCTTTTGAGTAAACTAAACCGTATGAATATAACGCAGCCATGCTCCAGCTTATCAGCACCATGACCCACGCAACAGGTATGGTTATTCTTGTAGGGTACTGAAGTGGATAACACACCGCCTGATGTCGATCAATAGCAATAAAAATTAGATGAAAAATAGACACAGATGTGAGAAATAAGTCGAAACTGGAGTGGAGCAAACAGAAGGCATCTCCATAGTACCAGCAGCCATCGACAGAACGGATCATACTGAAAGGCATGACCACCAATCCAAGCAACAAGTCTGCAAAAGCCAGAGACATCACCAGGATGTTAGTGGGAGTCTGGAGCTGTTTGAAGTGCGCTATGGAGATGATGACCACTGAATTTCCTAGAATAGTTACAATCATCGCTGACACCAATATGAGATACAGCACAGTCTGAGTGGACACAAGGTGTGTGTCTTTAAGACAAGAGTTGTTCACTGCAGGAAAACAAAACTCAGTGGGATCGTATTCTTGTGAAGATAAATCCATCCTGCCTGTCTCAGAAAACAAGAACCTATAAAATGGTGTTTTATTTAGTCTAGTTAGGCCTTTAAATACACTTCATGCTCTTCTCTGACCCTCCCACATCAGCAGAGCAACAAATGACAATCAAGCACTCATTAAAAATTAATAATTAAAAAATATACAGACTGAAATTACATTATTTAAATTTCATTGTTTTGTCCATTACTCAATAACCATTCATAAAAAATAAATAAATGACAAATGTAAATGACAGGAGGATTAATAATAATAATAATAATAATAATAATAATAATAATAATAATAATAATAATAATATAATAATAATAATAATAATAATAATTTGTTACATTTATATAGTGCTTTTCTGGGTACTTTAGCGCTTTACATGGAAGGGAGGAATCGCAATCACCACCAATGTGCAGCATCCACCTGGATGATGCAACGGCAGCCATATGGCGCCAGAATGCCCAACACACACCAGCTGATTGGTGGAGAGGAGACTGAGTGATGAAGCCAATTGGTATATGGGGATTATTAGGAGGCCATGATGGACAGAGGCCATTGGGCATATTTGGCCAGGATGCCGGGGTTACACCCCTACTCTTTTTACGAACGACATCCTGGGATTTTTACTGACCACAGAGTCAGGACCTCGGTTTAACGTCTCATCCATGTCCCCATCACTATACTGGGGTGTTAGGACCCACACATCTTTTAAATGTAAACATTTGAACAGTGGAAATGAACACTTATTTTCATGACAGATTTCCCATACGAAAAATAAGTATATTTCAAGTTAATTTTATGAAGTACATTTAAGTAATGTTTTATGTATATTGTTAAGTATACTTTATGTTGTACGTATACTAATATCAATGTACTAGTAGTAAACTTATAAGTGTACTTTTTCAATACTGTCTGAGACTAAATTGCCCCACTTTTAGTATATTAAAGTATACGTTTAAAGGGTTACTTCAGCGATTAGCATAAAGCTTTGTATCAGTAGAAACCCAGGAGTATATTCAAATTATCATACTTTCCCCCCTCATATGACCCTGAGACGAGAGAATTATGTATTTTATTTCTGGAAAAATTCCTCCGATGAGGCAAATATCGTCATTTTGCGTCATCTGAGGAGTTTTGGCCAGAGGCTGAAGACTACAGCCAGCAGAGGGCGCTATTTCCACATGTTTTCAACATCACACTCACAGCACTCGGCTCGGAGCTGCGGAGATTTCAAACGGAGCGGTGGAGACCAAAGTGAGTGTTTTAACTTTTAAAATGAACTTCCTCTGACAGTTAAGCTTCCAAAGACATGAACTGAACACGTGCCAGACTGATCACGCGCTGTGAATGCAGCCGCAAATCCCGCGCTTACCTCAGTTCATGTGATGAATGTAATTCGATCCTGCTGCGTTTGTGCCGTGACGCTCAAACGGTTCACTCGCATTATATCGAACAGACACATTCAGTTTTTAATTGCAGTGTCTCTAACTGAACTGATTTTCTGAAAATGAACGCGGAGGGCAAGTGATCCAGTAATCCAGTACCCGACTAGCCGTGCCTAGAGTAGGGCAGTGAAGCAGTGCATTCTGGGAATTGTTGTCTTTCATCCCCATGAGACAAAAATAAATTTTCTGTTTTTTTTCTCAGTCTAGAAGGCACCAAATTCAAAAATAATTTCACATTTCTACTACATTAATGACCCAGTTTAAATACAGATTCATCTTCCCAGCGCTGAAGTACCCCTTTAAGTGTAACAGTAGTAAACTAAGTGCAAAACTAGTTCACAACTATATTTCTCATTAGTACTGTGCTACAAGTGAACTTATAAGTATTCTAGTAGTTTACTATTTTAATACTTGATCTATGTGCTATTACTGACTAGATCAATGGCGGTGATGGTGGCCACGGAGAGTAGCCTAGAAATCTAGACGCATAACACTTGAATGTGGGTAAAGTTTATAAAAAAGCAATATTTTAAACAAAAATCTGAGTAAATCGCATTTTTGTCAAAGACTATGGCCCTATCATACACCCGGCACAATGCGGCGTCAGGCACGATGCAAGTGTTTTTTGCTAGTTTCAGCCCAACGCATTTATTATTTTCACGTCCTGTGCCACGTTGTTTAAATAGCAAATGCACTCGCGCCATCTGTTCGCCCATGGGTGTGCTGGTCTTAAACGAGGTGTGTTCAGGCATATTGTTGGCATGTTGCTACTACTAAATGACTGTGCCATTGACCAAAGGCGCGTTAGTAACATGTGCCTATAGGCGAGTGCACAACGCGCATACACTCTGCTTATTAGACACACAGGGCAGCACACAAACATGCCGAATATTAAAAAGAAAAGGATTACAGTGTAAAAGATTTTTATTGTGTATATTGTGTACATGTGTTAGTTCATGCATTCATGACCTCTAGACTAGAATACTGTAATGCATTACTAGCTGGCTATCCTGCATCCTCAATAAACAAGCTACAATTAGTCCAAAATGCAGCTGCTAGAGTTCTTACTAGATCAAGAAAATATGATCATATCACACCAACATTATCATCTCTACGCTGGTTAACTTTTAAGTTCCGTATCAATTTTTGCTAAAGTATTTTTTAAGTATTGCTACTGACCTATAAGGCCCTAAATGGTTTAGCTCCTGTGTATTTAACTGATCTTCTATCACCTTATAACCCATCACAATCTTTAAGATCACAAAACTCTGGGTTTCTGGTAGTACCTAGGATATCTAAATCCACTAAAGGAGGGAGAGCATTTTCATATTTGGCACCTAAACTATGGAACGGCCTTCCTGATAATGTTCGGAGCTCAAGACTCACTCTCCCAGTTTAAATCTAGATTAAAGACACATCTCTTTAGCCAAGCATTCGTATTATGCATCTCATAACATTGTACTCCAGTTATATCAGTTCACATGATTGTCCATGAAAAATGATTAGACTACTCAATCAAAAGAGTAAACAACTACAAGCCATTTATACATAGAATCATTAATTATACCTTTAAGTATATCTCGATCAAAAGACTGAGTACAATATAGGCCAATATATATTTTGAAATTTCTGTCTAAGTCAAGTATACTTAAGTGCAATTTTAAGTGTATTTCTGAGAAGTATATAATATCTTGAGATGTGTTTATAATCGTGCTCTTGCAAACTATTATAATGTCAGAGAAAATGTTTTTAAACAAAGACCGAAAGTCATGCGACCATGGTGTAGTTTAGGTTTTAACTTCTGCCGTCTGTCTTCACACTTTTTAATCTTCATTTGTGAAGATTATCACAATGAACAAATGTGAGAATCATAAACTTTTTTTTTTCTTCTGTCACATAGCTTATTGTTTGCAATAATTCAAAAGCCAATGGAAAAAATCCTATTGAGTTTTTGTCGAGGGAACCAGGGTGATACTAACTTCCGGTTGGCCTACAAAAACACACCATTACTGCAGCACTATATGCAAATACTGTTTATAAGTGTGCAAGGATTCTTTCTTTCCTTTTTTTCTCATATAGGCTTACTAAACGAGTGAGTTTTTGGACATTATTGGACAGTATTATTACTTTTATTTGGACAGTATTTATGTATGTTTATAAATACAGTCATGTCTGCTTCACAACTGAACTAAGATGGACTGCTTTTTTTCTTCAAAACATTGAAGAAGTACATTTTTTATTTAGGCCACTGTTTTGATCTTTTTACCAGATAAAACACATGGGATTTTACACTTTCTTTATTTATGTGAAGTTAGATCTTAATGAAATAAAGTCAAACAGTGAAAACAGTGATATCAGATGAGTTTGGTTCAAATATTCTCATTGTTATGATGAGAGAAAGGGTTTTTCTAAACCATGGATAGAAAAAGCCATATATGATGGGGTTTAAAGTTGAGTTAATGTAACCTAACCAGACAAACACTTCAAAAAGAGCAACTGGTGTGGAAAAGTTGATGTAGGGATCCATCATAGAGTTGATAAAAAACGGCAGCCAGCAAAGAATAAAGGCACCCACGACCACACCAAGGGTTTTTGCTGCTTTGCGCTCAGATCGTCGAGAGCTCTTAAACACATTGTCCTTTTCATGCTGGTTTACCTCACCAATTGTTCTTACATGTTTTTTTGCAACTACAAAAATCCTCAGATAAAGTCCAACCATGACAGAACAAGGCAAGAAAAAAGTTAGTAATGTGTCCAAAACTGACCACAATTTACTGAAAAGTAGACTGCAACTTCCTATACAGTATCTTGATTTAATATATTCCTCCAGTCCTTCCACATTAGCTTTTGAGTAAACTAAACCATATGAATATAAAGCAACCATGCTCCAGCTTATCAGCACCATGACCCACGCAACAGGTATGGTTATTCTTGTAGGGTACTGAAGTGGATAACACACCGCCTGATGTCGATCAATAGCAATACAAACAAGATGTAAAATAGACACAGATGTGAGAAATAAGTCAAAAGTGGAGTGGAGCAAACAGAAGGCATCTCCATAGTACCAGCAGCCTTCGACAGAACGGATCATACTGAAAGGCATGACCACCAATCCAAGCAGCAAGTCCGCAAAAGCCAGAGACATCACCAGGATGTTAGTGGGAGTCTGGAGCTGTTTGAAGTGCGCTATGGAGATGATGACCACTGAATTTCCTAGAATAGTTACAACAATCGCTGACACCAATATGAGATACAGCACAGTCTGAGTGGACACAAGGTGTGTGCCTTTAAGACAAGAGTTGTTCACTGCAGGAAAACAAAACTCAGTGGGATCGTATTTTTGTGAAGATAAATCCATCCTAACTGTCTCAGAAAACAAAAACCTATAAAATTGTGTTTTATTTACTCTAGTTAGGCCTTTAAATACACTTCATGCTCTTCTCTGACCCTCCCACATCAGCTGAGCAACAAATGACAATCAAGCAAATGAAGAGTTAAAAATAAATATACAGACTGACATGACATTATTTAAATGTTCTGATTGTGTATTAATAATTCTTCATGTTTATACGTATAAAAGTATGGTTTTAATAAGTGTTATTGTTTGCCACTGAGGTAGTGTTATAGTTTTTATAAATATTTTGAATAAATTAATAAAAACTTAATTAAGTTTTTATTTTCATATTTTACACAAGTCTGTATGAAACGGACATTGTAACATGAAACGGACATTGTGATATGATACAATGTAGTCTCATATGTCCAGTAAACGCGTCATCAGAATGAATAGATGGATGAATGAGATATTTATATAGTGCATTTCTTAATGTATACCAAAAGTGCGTTACATGTCAGGGGTCTCTCCTTAAACACCACCAGTGTGTAGCATTCACTTGATGTGACGGCAACCACAGTGCAACAGCGCCAGTGCTCTCACCACACACCGGCTATAGGTGGAGAGGACAGAGAGAGTGATAGAGCCAATTCAGTTGATGGGGATTATTAGGAGGCCATGACTGGTAAGGACCAATGGAGGGAATTTGGCCAGGATACCAGGGTTACACCTGTCATGGTCACCAGCTCAGTCACTACACCTACACTACATTTCCCATCATCGTCCTTGACTTGAATGAGAGGTGCCATTGGATTTTTAATGACCACAGAGAGTCAGGGTTTTGGTTTATTCTCATCCAAAGGACCATGCTTGTTACAGTATAGTGTCCCCATCACTATATACTGGGGCATTAGGACCCACACAGACCACAGGGTGAGCACCTCCTACTGGCCTCACTAACACCTCTTCCAGCAGCAACCTATGCTGTGTCTGAAATTGAATACTTCCAGCATGTGAAAAAAAGTACACCAACAGAGAAGCATGTCCAAATACATAGTATTCGAAAAACAGTATGCAAAAATACCATCTACTCTGGTGAGTTTCTGAAGTGTGCATTTGATGAACTTTACTCTCCCAAAAAGCCATGGGAAGGGATTTATGAATGGAGGTAAAGCAACGCAACGCAACGCAACGCAACGCACTTGTAGGTCACATGATAATGATAGCATGGCGGATGTATATGTCTGGATTAAATTATACTACAAACAATCATACTATACAGAACATACTTTTTAACGGTCACGATATGCTGTTTTACTAAACGAGGTTCGGGAGGAACATGTCAGATAATTGACACATGTGGAGAGTACTCAGCTAATCAACAAAAGAGGTATAACGTTACTGTAGCCGTCTTACCTCCATTTTAGTGACAGTTTTTCCAGCATCCCTCCACCACCCCTTCTCCACATTTTGCTCTTTTTTCCTTTTTAAGTTCTAAACCACTTACATACGGGGGGTACTCTGTGTTCGGGCCAAAGTCCGAGCTCGAAGCCCTCCCCCCGGACAGCACGCCATATACGCAATAAATTTACTCTATAAATTATATGTAAGTGTGAACTAGTGAAGTAAGGTCAAATTCAAATGTAGTACCTACTCAGACACACCAGTAGTTTTCCCAGGAGGTTTCCCATCCAGGTACTGACCAGGGAGCCCGATCTCACGAAAATGCGTATCAATAGTACGAGTGTGCAATCTCGTAGAATGTATACGCCAAAACTCATTTTGGCGTGCACATGGTACGCCGTTTTTAACGTGCATATGATACGCACTTTATGGCGTATTATATGTACGAACCCCCCACACCCCCACCCTCACATTTCGACTTTAATCTCGAAACATTTCGACTTTAATCTCGAAACATTTTGACTTTATTCTCAAAATATTTCGACTTTAATCTCGAAATATTTCGACTTTAATCTCGAAATATTTCGACTTTAATCTCGAAATTCTAGATTTTTTTTCCAGATTTTTTTTTTTTTTTACTTTGCGGTTCAGGGCTTCCGTACTTGGGCTACAGGGTGATATGGATTAAAGATTATGAGAGCATTGGAATAAAAAAATTATGTGATCAGATAAATTAATTATAATACATACTGCAATATTCCATAAAAAACAGAACTGTCAATTTCTTCTAACATCTATATCATTTTTATTAATTTTATTTAAGTGTCAGTTTTTTAAAATATATTAAGTTAAACTAAATTAAAATTAGAAATGTTGCCGTGGCAACTAAGTTAAAAATTTTATATTTTATTTCAGATACATTTATTTGTCTTCAAGTAGTGGAAATATTACTTGAAGATTTCAGATTTATTGTTTTAGATAACTATAAAAAAACATGGCTTAAAATAAAGTGTAAAAAACAGTATTGAAAGCTATGCCATTTTATCCCATTGAAAAGCTAAACTTCCATCCATTTGTTACTAGTATAATTGATAATGGTATCTGTTTAGTGGTCTCCCAAAAAGACAAATAAATCCTAGGAATTACAATGCAGCGCCATGGATCATAACATATCGCCCCATTTTTAGTAGACATCACTGGTTAACTGCATAAGAAGGTAAAAGAGCTTTATGTTTTTTCCCTGACCATTAAGACATCTTGGATGCAATTCACATATAATCCTTCTTCATCTGTATAATCTAATTTAAACAATGACAATAAGAAAATCATATATTTTTGGACAGCAGAGAAAATAAATAAGGGATACCTTTCTCCTGGAAGGCTTTCATAGATCTCCTTGGGTTAAAAAAATACTGAAACCTATAAGAAATATGCCCTAAGCTTCACACAAGCATACCACTTTTGAATGTGAACTGAAAACTGATTAAAAGTTTGAAACATCAAATATGTTTTCATCATTCACACATGCAATGTGTATTAAATGTTATGCATAATGCACAGCAATGCACCTTTTAGATCATCTTTTAATTTAATACAGAATAAATTAGATTTTACACTTGATCTGCAAAAGCATAAAGGAAGCATCAGTGTGCTGCACAGTGAGATCAGAAATGGAATCAAACTGTGAATACATTGATATCAGATGAGTTTGGTTCAAATATTCTCATTGTTATGATGAGAGAAAGGGTTTTTCTAAACCATGGATAGAAAAGGCCATATATGATGGGGTTTATAGTTGAGTTAATGTAACCTAACCAGACAAACACTTCAAAAAGAGCAACTGGTGTGGAAAAGTTGATGTAGGGATCCATCATAGAGTTGATAAAAAACGGCAGCCAGCAAAGAATAAAGGCACCCACGACCACACCAAGGGTTTTTGCTGCTTTGCGCTCAGATCGTCGAGAGCTCTTAAACACATTGTCCTTTTCATGCTGGTTTGCATCATCAAGTTTTCTAGCATGCTTTTTTGCAATCACAAAAATTCTTGCATACAGTCCAACCATTACAGAACAAGGCAAGAAAAAACCTATCAATGTGTCTAAAGCCCCCCACAATGCATTGAAAAACAGAGTGCAACTTCCCATACAGTATATGGATTCAATAAATTCCTCCAGTCCTTCCACATTAGCTTTTGAGTAAACTAAACCATATGAATATAACGCAGCCATGCTCCAGCTTATCAGCACCATGACCCACGCAACAGGTATGGTTATTCTTGTAGGGTACTGAAGTGGATAACAAACCGCCTGATGTCGATCAATAGCAATAAAAATGAGATGAAAAATAGACACAGATGTGAGAAATAAGTCAAAAGTGGAGTGGAGCAAACAGAAGGCATCTCCATAGTACCAGCAGCCATCGACAGAACGGATCATACTGAAAGGCATGACCACCAATCCAAGCAGCAAGTCCGCAAAAGCCAGAGACATCACCAGGATGTTAGTGGGAGTCTGGAGCTGTTTGAAGTGCGCTATGGAGATGATGACCACTGAATTTCCTAGAATAGTCACAGTCATTGCCGAAACCAATATGAGATACAGCACAGTCTGAGTGGACACAAGGTGTGTGCCTTTAAGACAAGAGTTGTTCACTGCAGGAAAACAAAACTCAGTGGGATCGTATTCTTGTGAAGATAAATCCATCCTGCCTGTCTCAGTTTCAGAAAACTAGAACCTATCTTAGTTCAGTGAGAGAAGAGGACCTTAAATACTCTTTATCATCTTCTCTGACCCTCCTACATGATGAGACAGCAATTAACAGCTGAGCACTTGAAATACAGTATGCATTATTTGATCTTAATAATTCTTCATCTTGGTGCATACACCACCATTTCGAAGAGCGAAGTTTGTAGGATTGTTAAAATTTTTGAATGAGACCTCTTCTTCTTCAGCTTTTTCCGAATCACTTAACATGGACCTCAAAGATACAAATGCAAGATTTATTGAGATCATTTACAATCTCATAATGCATTGCAATAGGCTCGGTAAAATATATCCAGGATGTTGGATGAAGTGAAAGTGTCCATAGTTCATTCAACACTAATAATAATAAAGTTTCCTCACTAGGTTTTGGGGCAGATCTTGTTTATGAATGTAACCCATACCCTCTGGCCTAATGGCCTAAATCTTGCCCTGACCATTATGTTCAATTCTACACACAAATGTTTTATACATCAGAAACACCTTATTAAAAGGTTATTTCATTTGCTATTGAATTTTTCATTCATATGTTAATTTAGTTAGTTTTAACTCTATAAATAGACTTTTCTCAGCTTTACTATAGACATCTTGGTTGTTTGTTGACTGTTTTATCTAATTAGAACAATAACAGTGATGCAACTCCAGACGCTCTGAGCTGCAGGTGAATGTTTTCACTCCTGTAGGGATCAATCAGAATCAGGTGTGATTCTTTTGTAGTTTAATGAGGACAGGTGTGAATGTGCCAACAGAACATATTGCAAACATGTTTAACACATTTAATAAGTCCCTCTGCACGCATTTTTTTTTTAGATGAAGAAAACAAAACTAACCTAGTTATTTTCACAGAAATTCTCTAGAGATACAGGTATGATGTCTCACTGGAGGAATACACATTTTTTGCTTAGGATTTTTTTTTAGCATATTTTAGTTCACTACTGTTCTAATGAAATACTTTCCTATTAAACATATTTATATTTATAATGTACAGATGAACACCAGTAATGTGGGTAATGCATAACTAGTTACGCAAGTATGTAATTAGAAGTATTCATATTAGTTGTTTCAAGTCACTAATAAAGTAACACATTAATTCTAATTTTTTATGCTTTTTAAGGCAGCTATGTGAATTGGGATGCAGCATGTAGAGCTTTCTTCTCTAGCATACTTTTCTTCTGCAATCCAGAATAGCAGCAGATTTGGATGTGTTTGAGATGCGCCCTCTACTGTACAAGCTTGAATTTGCATTTCCTTTATCCTGAGGCTTATTCGTTTTTTTTTTTTTTTTTGAGAAAGGGCCTTTCTCACACAACAAATATTGGGACAAGGGCAAAACAACACATTTATACATAAAATATCTGAAAATAGCAAAGATAAATACAAATGCATGATAAATTATTTCTGCGAAGTTGAACTCTTCTAGTTTTAATAACGATCAACTCCTGGAACAGGATATACTGCACACTGGACAAGGTGGTTAGTAAATCCAATAAAACTTTATTGAACACACAACAGATGAAGAGATGAACAGGCGATAAACAGATGGTGGATGAATGTAGATCGTAGAGCAGGCAGATGAAGCACACACCCCAGGTGCATGGAGCTGGAGTGGAGCACAGGTAAGTATCACTTGGAAACACTTTTGGAAACATATGGAACTGGAGGATTGCAGAGTGAAACATGGAAGTCAGGGTGAATTCTGTAATGTGCTGGGAGTTATAACTCATAGGTGATGGGATTGAGTTGTCTTATGACCCGAAAGGGGCCGATGTACTTGGGTCTCAACTTACAGCAGGGCAGGCACAGTCGGATGTCACTTGTAGAGAGCGGCACCTCCTACCCGAGACAATAGATGGGAGTGTCAATTCTTCAGGCATCTACGGCTCTTTTGGTGCACTGCCTGCTCAACAATCTTAAAAATAATGGAAGAACCAAAAGGGGTTTTCATGGCGATGGCATTGAAGAACCATTTTTGGTTCCCTGAAGAACCGTTTTGTGAAAGGTTCTTTAAAGAACCATTTTTTTCTGACCATTTTATAGTCTAAAGAACCTTTCTACGCTGTAAAGAACCTTTTGTGCAATGGAAGGTTTCTTTGGCTATTAAAGGGTTAGTTCACCCAAAAATAAAAATGATGTAATTAATTACTCACCCTCATGTCGTTCGACACCTGTAAGACCTCCGTTCATCTTTGGAACACAAATGAAGATATTTTTGTTGAAAGCTGATGGCTGAGAAAGGCCTCAGATAGGCCTCCATTGGCATTCAGCACATTCACACTCCCAAGACCCATAAAAGTCACTAAAAAAGTCATTACAAAGTCCATCTCGCCACAGTGGCTCTACAATAATTTTACGATGCGACGACAATAGTTTTTGTGCAAAAAAAAAGAATTAAAAACGCCTTTATTCAACTTGTTCTCGTCTTCCGTGTATGTCTCTGCCGTGAACTCACGAAGCACCACAACGAATGCGCAAAATATTACGCAGATCTGGCGGTTCTTGTGATCAGTTAGGACAATGATGGTGAGCTCCCTCCAACCAGTGCCTCTACTCCTCCGAGTCTGATGATGAAGTATTGCCAATATCATAATTTTGCTCTGCCAGAGTGAGTTTCTTAGAAAAGGCAGCATATGGAAGGAGTTTGGATGACTTCTCCTGCTGCTGGGACAGCACCAACTCCTGACGTTGAGGCATCATCTTTGACCATGAAGGGTTTCTCTGGTTCGGGATTGATGAGGAGTTGTGCAGTAGGGAAGGCTGTTTTGCTCTTGCATGACGTGGTCTGCCCCAGGACAGAGACTTGGGCCAGCCCTTTAAAAGAGAGGTAAGAGGAGCAGTGATGGTACTGTAATTCTGAATGAAATGTCAGTAGAAGTTTGCAAAGCCTTGTAATCACTGGAGTTCTTTAATGGAAGTGGGCTAGGATTTAATGGTGGATACCTTCTCCTCACCCATCTTGATGACATTCTTGCTGATCTGGTAACTTTGGAAATGGTTGGATTCTTGATGAAAACTTCATTTCTCAGCCTCCAGGAAGAGTAATCAACTATTCTTGTAGTTTTTGAAGAACCTAGAAAACATGCAGTGTTCGGCTGGCTCATGCACCTGATCAGACTTCCCTTAGGTTTCGGGCTCCGGGGTGATGGTAGGCTCAGTCCTCGTCTGGCATACTCATCTTCGGTGGGCTCTGGTGTTCACTCCATGGGAGGCGGGCTCTGGGTCTGGAGTGGGGGTGGTGACATTCTCCTCAGTGGAGCAGATGGTAAATGAGGACCCACAGTTCATCAGCACACACTCCACATATGCAGTGAAATCTCCTTGAGGACCGTTCTCTGGCAGGCGTGCCTTAGTGGGTTAGGCACACAAAATATAAAAAGTCCTTTGTGCAGTCCTCAAGTAAACGGTCCTTCTGCTCAAGGCAGAGTAGTTGAACACTGGGAAAGTCCATCTTTATTCAGTTTAGGTCCAGTATTCTGTCATGCTGTAGCTGTGGTAATCGCATATCACAGGAGAATCAAAACAAACACGTCTTTATTAAGCCACAAAGTAAAATACAGGAGATCGCAGGAGAAAACTAACAAAAACCCACATAAAGCAAATATGAGACCAAACAAATAATTGCATGACCTGGAGGCTAAAATACACAGACTGAGAAACCAGCAGAAAACGGAACAGGTGTGTAAATGAGTAAATCTGGAAACTAATAAGCACAGGGAACCTGGGCAAACCAGATTACCAGAAATGGATTTACAGGATGATTTTTAAGTGTTTACGCTTTTGAATGATACCTAATTTATTATTACAAAAATATGTTGTAGGTGAAAAAGGCAATAACAAAGTAGGACACTGACAGGTTAACAGACAGCATTAAATGTTTTATTTATCTCAGTATTCAAATAGAGGGAAATCTCATGGGAAAAGCTTTCTGTTGTTGACAGGTGAAGGATGTAGTGACAGTAGTGATGCAATGCAGGAGGGGTGAGAGATATAAATGTGCTTTATACACGTCCGCTCTTGCATGGACAGGTAAGGTCTGTGTCATGTATTATTTCTGTTAAAGCTGCAGGGCTGATAATGTTTTTTTTGTGTAGTTTTAACTATGAACTGTAATGTAGTAATAATGATTATTAGTGGTATTTTATTAGTGGGGAATGTCACATTGCTGTTATGATAATGATATGGAGAATAATTTATTATTTGCTCATAAATAAATGTATGTTTTTTTTTTTAACAGACCATGTCTGGAAATGGACCTGAAACTAGGATTGACCATGGACCTGTTCTCTGCTACGAGTCGTTCAACAACTCATGTGTTAAATTTGTCTACCCATCTGAGATCCAGATTTTGTTCTATTTGTTCTTCAGTGCCATAGCACTTACCACAGTCTGTGGAAACCTGCTGGTCATCATTGCCATCATTCATTTCAAGCAGCTGCACACGCCAACAAACTACCTCATCCTGTCACTGGCCGTGGCCGACCTGCTAATCGGAGGCTTTGTGATGCCTCCCAGCATGCTGCGCTCTGTTGAGACTTGCTGGTACTTGGGTGACATGTTCTGTAAAATACACAGCAGTGTGGATATTATGTTATGCATCACATCTCTTTTGCACATATCTTTCATCGCTATCGATCGCTATTATGCTGTATGTCACCCGCTTCAGTACCGGAATAAAATCACACCACCCATTTCCCTCATTATGATTTTCCTATGCTGGGGTCTGGCTGCCTTTGTTGGATTTGCTTTGGTATTTCTAGAACTCAACATTTTGGGTGCAGAAGAGTTTTATTTTGATAATTTATCTTGTAAGGGAGCATGTATTATCTTTCAAACCCGCACAGCCAGCACCTTTTCCTCATTTCTTGCTTTTGGCCTGCCTACAATAATTGCTGTCAGCATATATATAAAAATTCTCCTTGTTGCACGAAGACAATCAAAATCTATACAGCATTCAGCACACATGGGCAAGAAAACCAGCATATCTATAAACAAAACTGAGGGGAAGGCCACAAAAACCCTGGCTATCATCATGGGGGTATTTTTCATGAGCATCTCACCCTTTTTCTTTTGTAATCTAGTAGATCCGTTTCTTGATCACACAATACCACCGGCCGTATTTGATGTTTTGTTGTGGATTGGATATTTGAATTCTCTGTGTAACCCTTTTGTATATGCATTCTTTTATAGATGGTTTAGAAAAGCTCTAAGAATTATTCTTTTAGCCAAAATTTTTCAAGTTAATTCTTCAAAACTTGACTTGATTAGAAATTAATATTTTTGTAAATAATATATACATGTAAATAAACAGAAATATAATGGATATGTTTTTTGTCCATGCTATGTAACTTGAAATAATTTCACCTCTGTACAGTAACCATGATGCCAAATAACCAGATCACACATGCATTATTTATAACCTGAGCAGCCTTTGTCTTGGAGTTTTTTAAATAAAAAATGTAATGTGACATCAGAATTTAGGTACTGCATTACATTAAAATAAAAAAGGTAATTTTTTTATCTGTAGCTCTTCCCTGAAGCTGTTAAACATTATAGGGCAGTTAATGCAGTGAAAAATGCTGTAAAAATGAATAATTTTCACTACAAATACTGAAATGGAAAGTATTATTTAACCTTTTCTTTAAATGTTCATAGTTATTAAAATGCATTTATATTTTATGAAGGGTTTAAAATGTTATTTAAAATTTTCTTGGACAAGAGCAAAACAATAAATGCATGCAAAGTTGTCTTCTAAGCCAAAATTTTCTCTTCTTTTTTCGTCTCTCTTGGACTGTCTAAATCCTGCTTTTCTTGCAATTTTCTCAAGTTGAATACTGACAAAACAGAGGTTCTTCTTGTCTGTACTAAATACAATTGGGCAAAATCCAACAGGCTTTCACATATAATCTTCTCAGGTTAAGAGTCTGATGTCGTCTTTGATAATACTCTGTCTTTTGAAACGCATATGAACAATGTTACCCGGTCTGCATATTTCTACTCACGGAACATCAGTCATATATATATATATTTAATAAAACAATGAATAATAAGTTCTGTCATATTATTCAATTACTTTTACTGTTTTTTTTTTGCCATGGTATCGACTCTTAATAGTCGAAGTCATAATTTTGGTATCGTGACAACACTATTCTATATAAAAAGTATTTGCTGATATTCTCTTTTTTTTTGTTATGTTGGTTTACAAATGTTTAGATTTACATTTTGTCAAGGGCTTGTTTACATTTATATTTTTTTGTAGTACACTGAATGCCAAAGTTGCAAGTTAAATTATATGTTTTTAAGTAAAATTGTTGAAAATTATTGTGATACATTAGTAGATAGATTAATCGATGAATCAATAAATAAGTCAATAGATTAATCAATATAAAAATAATCGTTAGTGGCATCCCTAGTTCCTACTCTTTGCATTTGAGGGTTGAGCATACCAGCACTGGGCTTTCCCAGTCTTTACAAAGGTTGCAGCCATTCGCGCACTACTCCCTCCAACTCGCCATCACCTCAAGGGGCAATTACATGTCAAACACGTACAACACTGCAACCGTTGCATACATCAACCAACATGGTGGTCTACGTTCCCGCCGCATGTTGTAACTCGTCTGCCATCTCCTCCTCTGGAGTCAGAAGCATCTGACGTTACTTCGTAGAATTCACATACCTGGCATGTGCAGCCGACGCGCCCTCTCGATAGCCTGCCCTTCCGGGAGAGTGGCGACTTCATCTCCGGGTACAGCTGATATGGGATCATTTCGGAACTGCACAGGTAGACCTGTTTGCCTCTCCAGACTTGTCCCATTTCCAGCTGTTTTACTCCCTGGCCAAGGGAAACCTCGGCATGGATGTACTGGCACATAGCTGGCCCCAGGGCCTACACAAGTATTAATTTACCCCAGTGAGCCTTCTTGCACAGACACTGCAAAGTCAGTGAGGATGAGGAGTAGGTCTTGTTAGCACTACTGGCCCAACCGGACCTGGTTTCCGAATTTACACTCTTTCCTGGTCCATTCCTCTGAGGAAGGACCTGTTTTCTCAGAGACAGGGCACTCTGTCTGGTCCCTGGATGGGACGCAGAGGTTCTAGGTGGTCAACCCCAATCGGTGGTGGGCACCATTACTTTCGCTAAAGCGAAAGTACGACAACCTCTATACACTAAAGTGGAACCTGTTAGTTGAGTGGTGTTCTTCCCGCCGGGAAGACCCCTGAAGATGTCTGGTCAGAGTCATGCTTTTTTCCCTGCAAGATGGGTTGGAGTTGGCTGTCTCCCTCCACCCTCAAAATATATGTTGCCACAATCGCCGCACATCATGATGAGGTTGACGGTGAGTCATAGGAAAGCATAACTTGATCGTTAGGTTCCTCAGAGGTGTAAGAAAGTTGAATCCTACCTCGATACCCTCTTCGGACCTGTGTCTGGTGCTCACGGCACTTCAGAGACCTCCCTTTGAGCCTTTGTAATCAGTTGAAGAGTTGAAGCTGTCGACAGTAGAAGACAGTACTCCTGACTGCATTGGCCTCCATCAAGAGAGTAGGGGACCTGCAAGCATTTTCAGTTAACAAATTGTGCTTATGGACTGCATTTATATAGCGCTTTTAACAGACCAATGGCCATCCAAAGCGCTTTACATATTGCCTCACATTCACCCATTCACTCACTCATTCATACACTGACGGCGGTGTCAGGCATGCAAGGTGCCATCCAGCTCGTCGGGAGCAGCTGGGGTTAGGTGTCCATGGACACCTCGACACTTGGTCAGGTGGAACCGGGGATCGAACCACCAACCTTCCGGTTTGCAGACAATCTACATGAACCACTGAGCCACTGCCACCCAAATCATGTTGGGCGGCAGTGGCTTAGAATCATGTTGTCCTGAGATCCCAGCCTGGATATGTGCCCAAGGTTCCTACCCCTCCCTTCAGGGACCAGGTGGGGAACCTGCAAGCGCTGCCCTCTCGGAGGTAGATCCAGGCCTGGCTTTTCTCTGTCCCGTCTGCGTCCTGCGGTTATATGAACGCAAAATGCAAAGCGTTTAGGTTCTCAAACCAGTTCTTCACCTGTTATGGAGGCCAGCAGAAGGAAAAAGGCTGTCTCCAAGCAGAGGTTAGCCCACTTGATATGGACGTTATTGTCTTATCATATATATCAATACCAAGACGTGCCTTGCCCGTTCGGGTTGTGAGCACACTCAACAAGAAGTGTAGCTTCCTCTTGGGCCAAAATAAAGAATAACAACTGAAGAATAGCACCTTATAGGGATAATTCACTCAAAAATTAAAATTCTGTCATAATTTAGTCACGCTTGTTCCAGCTGCAGTTGTTCCAAACCTGTATAAATGTCTTTGCTCTGCTGAACACAAAGGAAGATATTTGGAAGAATGTTTGTAACCAAGCAGATCTCGGCAGCCATTGACTACCATAGTTGGGGGGGATCTGCTTGTATACAAACATTCTTCCAAATATCTTCCTTTGTGTTCAGCAGGACAACAAACTCATACAGATTGGAACAACATGAGGGTGAGTGAATGATGACAGAATTAAACATTTTGGGTGAACTATCCCTTTAAGGGTCAGATTAATAATAGCTTGCTCTGTCGCTTTTGGCATTAAAAAATGTCAGAATTTACTTAACACGCAGTGATAAAAATTCAAGGGCACATGCAAAATTTATGTGAGGAGAGGATTTAAAAGAATCATGCAAGTTGATTTTCTAAGGTTTGTGCTCGTCAATTTACTGGTATTTGCGCCATTATTTACCCACCAAAAAAACAAGAAAACACACGTATTAAACCAGAGACGTCTGTGTTTTTTAATTTGCACATCGTCAGTAGATCACATGCAGAACTTTCCACTCCTGTCAGTGCTTTTAGGAATTGCGCTCTGGCCCCAAGTTTCACTAATTTAATGTGATAATAAAATTTGTATTTATGGTTAAAATAAATGTTTACTAAGCATGCTTTCTGCATCACTGCATTTTTTTGACAGCTTTTGTCCATCAAAGAGATAAGGCAACCCAATTGGTGACAAAAGGGAGGTACAACTGGGAGTTTGCTTTGCAATAAATGTGGGGTCTCTGACACCATAGTGTGCCTTTGCCACTTGAAAAAAAAGAGGTAAGGCTAGTGAACATTGCATATTAAAATAAAGAAATCTGTAATCATTATTTAATCAAAACTTATGTATTTAGATTTTTTGAGTTTAGATTTTCTCATTTTTGAATATGCCTAAACTGATTTTATTTTTCAATTGTTATTTGTGTGCAATTAGAAAACCAATTTAAGAGTTTCTACTGTCATTAGTATTACAGCAGTATAGGAAAAAAGTAATATTTGAAATATCTACACAATAAACTTAATTGTTTGCTAGTGTCAGCAGCTAACCTTTTTCTTTATTACAGATTGGTGAATCTGAATTGTGTAAATGGATGTGCAAATCAACATCAGCCAAAATGGAATCCTGGAAAAGCCTTTTCTTTGTTATGAGTTTAGTAACACGTCTTGTAAGAAGTTTGTCTATCCTTTGGAAACTCGAATATTACTCTACATCCTTTTCAGCGTCTCTTCGATTGTCACAATCATAGGAAACCTGTTGGTGATCATAACGGTCATTCATTTCAAGCAGCTTCACACACCAACTAACTACCTCATCCTGTCGCTGGCCGTGGCCGATCTGCTTGTCGGAGGAGTTGTGATGCCTCCCAGCATGATGCGCTCCATCGAGACGTGCTGGTATCTGGGAGATTTGTTCTGTAAATTACACAGCAGTCTTGATGTGACTTTGTGCACTGCATCAATTTTAAACCTTTGTATCATTTCTTTAGACAGATATTATGCCATATGTCACCCCTTTCAATATCACAGTAAAATGACGTCGCTTGCCACACTAGTTATGATTATTATCTGTTGGACTGTTTCAGCTGCTCTGGGGTTTGCCATGATCTTCATGGAGCTGAATATCCTAGGCATTGAAGATTTTTACTATGAGCACATTTATTGTGATGGAGGCTGCTTTGTGTTTCAAAGTAAAGCCGGAGCTACTGTATTCTCATTAATCTGTTTTTACGTTCCCGCTTTTGTCATGCTCTGCATATATCTGAAAATCTTACATGTGGCTAAAAGGCAGGTGCAAGCCATTCAGAGCGTGAATTCTGAATCAAAAAAAGAGGGGAAAGCCACAAAGACTTTAGCCATCATCATGGGGGCGTTCCTGACTTTCTGGACACCTTTTTTTCTTTGTAATCTTATTGATCCCTTAATTGGGTATTCTGTACCTCCACTGCTGTTTGACTTGTTCCTGTGGGTCGGCTACTACAATTCCACATGTAATCCTATAGTCTACGCCTTCTTTTACAGCTGGTTCAGACAAGCATTCAGAATCATTCTATCCAAAGGAGTATTTCAGACGAATTCTTCAAGAACAATGCTGTTGTAATAATGAAACGCTTTATATAAAAATGCATTTCTTGATGTTTCATTTTTTTTTGAATGGTACAGATTGCATTTTAACTGAACCTTCTTACTCAGAGGACTGCAAATCAAATCTGTTTTTTAAGACTCTTGTATGTGCCTGCATATATATGTGCTGTATGTCTTGGCATTCAGGGACCTTCTGAGTCCACCAGTGTTGATCTTTGGCCCTCTCATGGATCCTTTTTAATTGAATTCTAATAAAGTGTGTAAAAACTGCATGGTCAATGCTAGAAGGTCACTTCCATGAGAAAAGATTAAAAAAACAACCCTTACATATATTTCTCAGTGACTGTCCGTTTTATATCATAAAAAAAAAATCAACATGAAACATATTTCAGGAAATTATTTTTTAGAGTAAGACACTTTTGAATAAAAGTGCAAAACACTTTTACTCAGGTATTTGTAATATACTTCTTGTAGTTTGTCTACTGTAATTATTTAAGACTAACAAAATAATATTCTGTATTTCACAAATATATTTCTTTTAAATAATCTGAGTTTAAAAACTTACTAGAGTATAAACTTAAACTACTTTGCTAAATTTGGAGGGAGTTTACATGCAGTGGTTCTCAAATCTGTAACAGGCCCCTCACTAATCTGACATCCTGTCAAGTAGTACAGCACTCAACTATTGAGCTGATGAGTTGAATCAGCATGTTAGATATTAGATATTAGATAAGATTTCTTATAAGAATGCTCTGAGAACCACTGCTTTAATGAATCTGCTGCTACAAGAACCCAGACAACATGTGACATGCAAATAAACAATGATGAGTCATTCCACAAAAGAAGTGCCGTTTGTGTAGCAAAACCCAAGCTAGACAATGGTGAAGCGTACTGATGTTTCCAGAAGCCTTTATTTGTGTTCAGCCAGCCTTGTTTAGAAACACATATCTTTCCTTTTTTACACGTTTCTTCGTGAAACACCGTAAGAGCTACAGGACAGATAAATAACATAAAGTTAGCTCTTAAAACATACACATTTCACGAAGTCCACATTAACCTTACAAATTGCAATTTATAAAAAATAAAACTTTCTGTGACGTTACTTCTGTCAGTATTAACAATGCTAAAGGCTTATGTTAGCATGACTTCACGTAGAAACACGAGGGATAACAATACAGTTAAACACTTCTTCACAGATGAATAGATTAACCCACATATTACTAACATAAACATGAAACAAATCAAACACATAATACCTTGTTCCCGTTCCAGCTAGGTGCTTAAATATCCTTTTATTTATACGATGTCAGAGCAACATGTGATCTTCCTCCATACTTCCGTGCGTACATCTCAACTAAAAACTAGTTCCCCTTTAGATGCAAAATTAACGATCCACTAGGAGGCGCCAAATTTACACATTTCTTAGGGTTAGTTACACTCCCACCAATCATGAGTGAATAATGGAACGGTATAAAATATGCATTAGGCACAAATGATTTTGACTGAAAAAAATGCCTTCCTTGAAGCCTGTATAAACCAAAGATAACTTATGCTAAAGTTGGAAACTTAACTAGAAAAATGTAATATTATGCACTATGGAGGGAGGGAGCAGATTTAGCTAGTCTCCAGCAGCAAAACAAGCTTCTGGACTGGGCGCTCAACTTCGGACACCTTGTGAAGACGCTCCTTTTTGCCAAGCTTAGTGTCACCAAGCCGGATTTTAACTCTCCTTACAAGTCCATCTTTGTCGGTAGTGGTTTCTGAAACTCTACCCAATCTCCACTCATTCCTGTGCACATCCTCTCCTTTCATGATCACAATATCTCCAACTTGTAAATTTCTTCTTGGAGCATGCCAGCGCTGTCTGAGAGCTATGTTGGCAAGGTATTCCTTTCGCCAGCGACTCCAAAACTGTTCTGCAAGGTATTGAACTTGTCTCCACCTTTTCCTGCCATACACATCTTCTCTGACGAATTCACCTGGGGGAGGCAAGGCCTGAACAGATTTCATTGTCAGAAGATGATTAGGGGTGAGTGGTTCGAGGCTATGGGGGTCACTGAGGTTGTCAACAGTCAGAGGACGACTGTTGACTATAGCCATAGCCTCATAGAAAAAGGCTCGTAGCGAAGCATCATTTAGTCTACCAGAGGAAAGGGCAAGAGTGGTCCTTAGAACGCTTCTCACTGTTCTTATTTGTCTTTCCCACACCCCTCCTGCATGGCTAGAATGGGGTGCGTTCATGCTGAAGTCGCACTGCTTCTCTGCAAGAAATACAGCCAGACGGTCTGCATCGACTTCCTTTAGAGCTTCTCTGAGCTCATTTTTGGCTCAGCCAAATTGCTTCCTTGATCAGATTTGATCTGACGAACAGCACCGCGTATGGCGATGAAACATCGAAGGCCATTTATGAAGGCATCTGTCGACATGTCTTCGAGAGTCTCAATATGAACAGCACGGGAGCTAAGGCAAGTGAAAAGAAGGCCGTACCTCTTGTTCTCCTTTCTTCCTTGTTTTGTAAGGAATGGCCCGAAGCAGTCCATGCCACAGAAAGTGAAGGGAGGTGATGGTTCCAACCGTTCAGGGGGTAGATCAGCCATCTTTTGCTCTTCCATAGGTTTGCGCTGCCGTCTACAGGTGACACATTGACGAATGTAGGATGCGACTGCCCGGTTGATTCCTGTAATCCAGTAGCCACTGCGCCTTATTTCATTAATGGTAAGACCTTTACCTTGATGTTTCATCTTTTCGTGGTGATGGGCAATAATCATCCTTGTGATATGATGATCTTTGGGAATGATTGCAGGATGCTTGATGAAGTTGGGAAGAGAAGAGTTGCACAGCCTCCCTCCCACCCTGAGGACGCCGTCATTGTGGAGAAAAGCATCAAGCGCGTGTAACGGATTGCGAGTTGGCAGGGGAATCCCTTTGCTCAGCAGTTTCAACTCTTCTTGATACACATTTTTCTGCAGATCTTTGATTAGGCGATGTTCTGCCTCTTCTCGTTCTGTTACAGTGGTGAGACTGTTTGATCTGTTCTTGCTTATGCGCCTGAGAATGCGTGCAACCGCTCGCGTAGCTAGTGACCAAGAAGAGAACTTGGACAAGCGATCAACGAGGCTCACGCTTTCAGTGGTTTTTGTACTGAGCGCTAGAACACTCTTGACCTCTGGATCTCCGGTTAACTCTGGTGCTTCATCTGTAGTAAGCTTTATTTCCTTGTCCCATAAAAACTTGGGCCCAGTGAGCCAGGTAGATGACAAAAGCTCACTGGCCGTTAAGCCCCTAGAAGCATGGTCAGCAGGATTCTCATTTGTAGGGACATATCGCCACTGTTGTGGGACTGAGCTGAGCTGAATCTTCTGAACACGGTTAGCTACAAACGTGTGAAATCGTCGTGCCGTTCCTTATATAACCTAAGACCACTTTAGAATCGGTCCAGAAGAACTCCTCAGCGTTAATACATCCCAATTCCTCCTTGAGCATGTTGCTTATCTTCACTGAAACAACTGCTGCTGTCAATTCTAATCTGGGGATGGTTGTAATCTTGGTTGGAGAGACACGTGATTTTCCTGCAACTAAGGCACAATGAATGTCTCCCTCTTCGTTTTGAAGTCGCAGGTATGAACACTGACCGTAACCCTTCATACTGGCATCAGAGAAGTGATGCAGTTCTGTCTTTGAGACCCTTCCAAATCCAGCAGGTGAGTAGGTACGGGATATGGTGAAGTTATCTAAGTGGGCTAGATCACTTCTCCATTGTTCCCATTTAGTGGCTTCGTCAGTAAGAGGATCATCCCAGCCAGTACCCCGTCTACATATCTCCTGAAGAATGATTTTCGCTTTAAGGGCGACTGGTGCCACAAACCCAAGAGGATCGTACAGAGAAGCCACTGTAGATAAAATACCACGTCGTGTTGCAGGCTGCTCCTTAAGGCTGACGTTAAGCTTGAAGCGGTCAGACTCCACATCCCATTGAATCCCGAGAGCTCTCTCTAGTGGCAAATCATCAAAAGCGAGGTCCATATCCTTCACGTTGGTTGCTCGTTCGGAGGTTGGTATGCTCTCTAGTACCTTTCTGTTGTTAGACACAAACTTATGTAGTCGGAGACCACCAGTGGCACAGAGTTCGCGAGCTTCCCTGGCAAGCTGAATAGCATCTTCAGTGTTTTCAACACTTACGAGACCATCGTCTACATAAAAGTCTCTCATAACAAATTTCGAGCCTTGAGTGTAGATGTCGCGATTCTCCTTAGCTAGATGTTTCATCCCATAGTTTGCACATCCCGGAGAAGAAGTTGCACCGAACAGATGCACTTTCATGCGAAACTCGCTGGGCTGTGAGTTCAAGTCTCCTTGCTTCCACCAAAGAAAGCGCAGGTAGTTGCGATCAGCTTCGTCCACATGAAACTGATGGAACATCTTTTGAATGTCGCACATAAATGCAACGGGGTGCTTTCGGAAACGTATGAGAACTCCACTTAAGTTGTTCAACATGTCAGGCCCAGAGAAGGTGATCATTCAAACTTGTTCCTTTATATCTGGCTGAGCAATCAAACACTACACAAAGTTTATCCGGCTTCTTCGCATGATGCACACCATGATGGGAATGTACCATTTCTCACCTTCTCTTCCCCGTCATTGACCTGCTCAGCATCTCCCTTTCCGATGACCTCCTCCATGTACTCAACATAATGCTCCTTATACCTCTCATCCCGTTGCAGTTTCCCTTTAAGGTGAAGGAGGGGTGTCATTGCTGAGCCTTTGTTGTCAGGCAAGCTGGGTCTGATTTTGAAGGGCAGAGGCATTTCATAATGGCCATGTATATTTTTCTTTATTCCCTCATCCAGTATGTTAAGGAATGTGATGTCGTCTTGTGACACAATTTTGCTGTCGTCACTGCCATCTTTGAAGTCAGACTCTAAGATGCGAATGATGTCATTAGGAGTTACCGGAGGTAGCTCCTTAACTGTAATTCTGTGACACAGATGAAGTGTGTTCAATGCATCATAGGTTTGCAATGAGCGCCCTACAATACTCCATCCTAAATCCGTCCTTACCGCATAGGGTTCATCGTTATCTCCTAAAAGGACTTGCCTTGGTGCCATAGCTCTTGAGCAGTTGTAGCCAATCAAAAGGCCTACTACACAGTCCTTCAGTGGTTGGATTTCATTCACTATCTCTGCAAGATGACTCCATTGTTTAGCTGTCTCACATGTGGGAATGTGAGAGCGGTTAACAGGTATGCAATCCTTCGTATAGGTGACAGGAAGATCGACTTGAATTGCAGAACTATATCCTCTAACACGAAGGCCAGAAACACTTTCGCTTGTGAGAATTGTATCCTTACCACTCATAGTCGTCAACTTCAGTTTCACTGGATACTTGTCAGCATTAAGACCATCACTTACTTCTTGGTCAATAAACGTAGTATCACTTTGAGTGTCAAGTAGCGCATAGACAAGTTTCTCAGTAGTTGGATCATTTTTAGATGAAACCCAGACTGGTATCACCATGGATGTGTTGGATGAGCCTTCACCTGCTACACTGAGTGCCGTTGCAGCAGCACCTCGATTTGTCTCTGGTTTTATTGTAGACCTTTCTCTTTTATAGTTGTCATCATGCAGGGCTGTAGGATGCTTTCCCTTACAGTGATCACAGAAATGACGATGACGGCATTCTCTCACGCTGTGGCCAGGTTTCAGGCATCCATAGCAGAGTTTCTTCTCCTTTATGTAGTTGCGTCGCTCAACCAACACCATCTCAGTGAACTTGGAGCATGAATGAAGCTGGTGTCTATTATCTTGACAAAGGATACACAAAATCTTAACCTTTCTCTCTGTTCTGACTTGTGGTTTTCATTTTCAGTGATTGTTTGGGTGGTAAAAACACTGGCCTTGTTTTTCTTCATGTCTCTGAAATTTCTCTTCTCAGTACAAGAATCAAATGAACGAAGGGCATGAAAGGACGTAATAGGATTGCAAGCAATCTCGGCTTCAGTTGACGTGAATCTTGCAAACTCCTTGAAACTTGGGAATTCTTGATTTTCATTTAGGCTTTGCGTGACTTGTCGGTTCCAGCGTAAAGCTGCCCAGTCAGGTAGTTTGTGAACGAGCTTCTGATTTTCTTCACAGTCATTTAAAATGTCAAGACCCTTGACATGAGACATGGCATCTTGACAGACATTCAGAAAATCTGAGAAGCGTCTCAGTCCTTCAGCATCCTTTGATGGAATTCTCGGCCAGTTGGTGAGCTTCTCTCTGAATGCTCTCTGAATTGTGAATGGCTGGCCAAAGCGACGATTTAGTTTGTCCCAGGCATCTTGGTAGGCGTCATTGTCATTTCGGTAGAAGTTGCCATCCAAAACCTGCCGTGCTGGGCCACCAACATATTTTTTCAGGTAGTATAGTTTTTCAGCTGGTGTGATTGCCCTTTGGTCAATAAGTGCAGTGAATACTGCCTTCCATTCAATAAATTGTATGGGATCACCATTGAAGACAAATGGTTCAGGAACAGGAAGCCTATTTAAGACCATGTTGTCTTGAAGGATCTGAGCGAGAGAGGGAATGTCTGTACAACGGGGCGATGCAACTTGAGAGAGGGGTACTGTAGTTACAGACACATTCTTTACTTCCATGTTCCTTTCCCTTTTAACATAGTTAGCATCCTTGTGCTCGGTCTCCTTATCGTAGATCCTCAATTTGGCTTGAGCTGCTCTTATCTCTTTCTCCGCCTGCAATCGCTCCAACTCACGCCTTTGTGCCTCTAGAGTCTTGCGTTGTTGTTCCTCTAACTCCCTTATGGATTCCTTTTGCCTTTCCTCCTCTAGTAGCATCTGATAATTTGCTTCCTTTACCGCTAGTTCAGCTGCTGCATCCGCACGTTTTGCTGTCATGGATGTAGTTATGGAGTTGTCGGACTGGCTGTGACTTATAAAAGAAGCTGCAGATCCATAGACAGACTTTGCATAGTCATGACGGAGCAGTTCATGTAGCGGTGTCTTTCTTGCTGCTCATTAAACTCGCTTTCATCATCTATAGCCCTGTTATAGGCAATGTTGGTGATTTCTGTGGTCACCGATTCACACGTATCAACTCTTCTTCTTATGTCGGTGGAAGGTGTAGTGAGATTTCGAATTTCATAATACATTTTCATTATGTCTTCTTTATCTTTCTTAAGCTCTTCAATGAGAGGCCAGAGCTGACTCTCTGACATATAAGTCTTTAGCTGATCTCTCGCCTTGCGTGTGTGGAGCTTCCACTGCTCGTACATGGCATACAGCCTTTTCTCTTTTTCTTGGCCTCTTCATATCGATGCGCATCTTCTCTGTAGGATGGCATGTGCGTTCAGGCGTCTAGGACCTTCAAGAGCATTATCATACTCATTAAACTTATCTTCAAGGTCAGTTGGACTTTGTTGTTTAGCTTCGTTTGTTTCCTTCAGACACGGCCTCTCAGATGAGTCTACCATTGTTTGGACTTCGCTTTGTAAATCTTCATGCTGATAATCAGCCATCTGCTCCTCCACCTCCTTCTCATTTCCTGACTCTGACATTTTTACCTAAAATGTTCACCATTTAAATTTAACTCTAATGGCGGAAGAAGACCCCTTAGCAGATATGATTAAGCCCTTGTTATGAACAGCATAAACATTAAATATATCAGAACATTAGTTCAAAAAATTGCTAGCACATATTCATTTACATATACTCAAATAACACTCAAATAACTGCAAATGTCACTGAAAATACCACAATAAACAAAGTTATTTTAAGTTCTTAAATCCTTGAGTGAGAAATGTAAATGTAAGCCTCAATAAACACATTTAACAAAGTGAATAAGTGCAAAGTCCAAAATAAAATGCATATATGTCCTTGTGGATGCGTGCAGGCATGAGTGTAAATGCAATCACAGTTTTTTGTTGCTCTCCTTGCTGAGCCGGTGAGTATTAAATGTTCATTCCAAGAAGCAATTAATCCGTTGCTCGCCTTATTGCTGTACTATAGACTGTAAAATAATGGGTTAATACTCACAGTCCTGCATCAATGTCTGTGAGTGTAGCTGTACTTGACCATTGCACCGATTCCGTGAGACCGCTGTCCAAAGTAGGTCAAGCACGTCGCGTGAGGATGTCAGCTTGATGAGTTATTGCTGACACCTTGTGGCGATGTAGCAGAAGCTGTAGCCGGCGCCGTGAAGACCCTCCGTGGCCCGTCGTAGACAACAAGTCGTCGGTATCGATGCGGGCGAAGCTCTTACTGTAGCAAAACCCAAGCTAGACAATGGTGAAGCGTACTGATGTTTCCAGAAGCCTTTATTTGTGTTCAGCCAGCCTTGTTTAGAAACACATATCTTTCCTTTTACACGTTTCTTCGTGAAACACCGTAAGAGCTACAGGACAGATAAATAACATAAAGTTAGCTCTTAAAACATACACATTTCACGAAGTCCACATTAACCTTACAAATAGCAATTTATAAAAATAAAACTTTCTGTGACGTTACTTCTGTCAGTATTAACAATGCTAAAGGCTTATGTTAGCATGACTTCACGTAGAAACACGAGGGATAACAATACAGTTAAACACTTCTTCACAGATGAATAGATTAACCCACATATTACTAACATAAACATGAAACAAATCAAACACATAATACCTTGTTCCCGTTCCAGCTAGGTGCTTAAATATCCTTTTATTTATACAATGTCAGAGCAACATGTGATCTTCCTCCATACTTCCGTGCGTACATCTCAACTAAAAACTAGTTCCCCTTTAGATGCAAAATTAACGATCCACTAGGAGGCGCCAAATTTACACATTTCTTAGGGTTAGTTACAGTTTGTGTATACTCGACATTTAATTAAGTGCCCTAATTGTTTTGCAAGCTTAAATATATATTCATCCAAAAACTAGTTACAAATGTATCATATTAAAGACTGTGTATTTTTTTTTAAATAAAACATTTCAGTTCAGTATAGTTTCCAAACAAAAATGTATTAAATTAGAATTTTAGTTGGCTGAGAAGGAGTGCTGAAATGGCACTGATATGGATATCATTTTCAAAATACTACAGTTGTTATGTCACAGAATGTAGAACTAAGAGTTTTTAGGCCCGAATGTAGTTGTTTAAACATCTGTAGTTTATTTATAAAGATAGCACCTATTTGAAACTTTGCTTTGCTTTGAGTTTTGCGGTCTGGATGATCACAGCAGTCAGTGCTCATGTGCCCTGCAGAGAACAGCCTTTGGCCCCACTTTATATTAGGTTGCCTTAACTGTACTTACGTACTTATTGTGTTCATATTGTATTGCAAAACACTTTTGCTGATGTTGAGGTGTGATACGGGTAAAGTTAGGAAGAGGTGTGGTGGTATGGGTAAGTTTAAAGGTAGGGTTAGGTGTAAGGGAAGTGTCAACAGTGTAATTATAAATCTAACTACAGAAATTAATTACAGACGTAATTACATGCAGGTAAAAAAAAAAAAAATTAAGTACAATGTAAAAACATGTATGTACACAATAAATGCATTTTATCAAATGATTAATAAAAATGTTAGTATGTTAAGGCCACCTTATATAAAGTGGGTCCCAATCTTATGACAACACAATGTCACGACAATGCATATCAATAGTACGAGTGTGCAATCTCGTAGAATGTATACACCAAAATGAGTTTTGCCGTGCATATGATACGCACTTTATGGCGTATTATACGCACGAACCCCCGACACCCCCACCCTCACCCTACCCAAAAGCGTGTCCTATACACGCCATAAAGTGCGTATCATATGCACGCGAAAAACTGCGTAGCATATGCACGCCAAAACTGATTTTGCCGTATACATTCTACGAGATTGCACACTCGTACTATTGATACGCATTGTCATGAGATCGTGTTGGAACATGAGTTCTATCATGACAACTCTCTGAATATTTTTAGCATGGTATAATGGATATGTTTTGGTCTTGGCGGAATAGATCTGCTACGCTTCTTCTGCCAATACATACGGCGATAGGCTGCTGCAAGTAAGACGTGCTGCCGCTGAACAAATAGCATATCAATCACCCAGCAGTTTTATACAGGTGGAGCTGGGGAAGGTGGAGGGTTTTAGAGAAACTGTGAAGCGTGCTGCAAACTGCTATTGTGAATGTAATCAGCCATTTAAATGTGTTGAGCAAGAAGCTCATTGGAGGCAGATGCAACATGGTCCAATCAGCTTGTGCCAAGTAGTAAATGCTGTAATTATCCTCAGCTTGCGTTAGAACCATCAGCCTGCGCCATCTAGAGTTCCATGACATAACTACGTATACATAACCAGGGTTTGAACCTAACACCCGCAACCTAAAAATCAACTGTGGTGGGTAATGCTGTCAAATCACATGCCAATTTGGCGGGATACTTATGTTTGCTCACTTTGCTGGGGAAGTTTGTGTAAGCCAAATCTATGCAGATTTAGTGCAAATACTCAACTCATGAGTCATCTTGATATATTAAATACAGCGAATTGTGCAAAATCTGCGCATATCTGGGTTACTTCAACACATGTCACTACGCAACAAATAATGAAGATTAAAAAAAAACATAATGTAGCGATACTTGCCTGGGGTAACTAACCCCAGTGAAGAAAGTAAAGACCCACCAAGCAACGAAGGAAAGCAAGAAAAGTGGCTTTGAGTGTATGCACACAGGTGGCACACAGCGAGGATTCAGGAGCGGTTCAAAGTCCTGCCGTGCCACAGTGCACCTCTAAAGGGTCTTCCTAATCATTCCCCATGTTTGCTGTTTTAACCACTTTCCTAACATTTTCCTGAGCACTTTTGTACAAAATCAAATCATAAGATTAAATAATAATATTTCTGACCCTAGCCATTCTGCAATCTTCTGTCCACCAGGGAACTGCTTTCTTTTTCCTATTCCCCTTTCTTTTTCTTATCACATCTTCTGCAGTTTTACACACAATCCCACTGATTTTGCAATTAAGCTCTACTGGGTTACCATTGTGGAGAAGAGTGGAGCATTCTTGTGGACTGATATACTGCACGTTATTACTGCTTTGCCCAAAGAGCATTTCATGCTTAGCATTTAGCATGCTAATATGTGCTATTGCTAGCTAATAGGTTGGAAGCTAGCTAGTATAGTCTTATAATTTAGTCATGTAACACAAAAATATTTGAATAAATGAATCCCATTACGTAACCATATTCAAATAATTTTGAGACTACTTAATTGGTATACTTAAAGGTGACTTCATTCCATGATGCTGGAATTATGTTACAACGTGGAACCGATTTTCAAGTTTAAACCATGCAATATCCAACTCAGCAAGATAAATGTTTAGTAAATGTTCTACTATTTATATAAAAGTGGCACTGTTGACTCTCAAATGCAAATGCAAACAGTTCTCCTCAATAAATTCAGTCTGAAATAATATAGCAAGCACTAACCACTAGCTAAGGTCACCGATCTTATGACTTTTTGAAATTCTGTAGCCTACCTGACTTCCTATCTGGGAACTCGAGCTGCGTCGAAACGCTGTGAGAACGCCCCTGCGTGATCGCGTCATGAAGCGCGTGTAGAACCAATCCAATCAGGAGATAGAACGTCATCGGCTGGGTGGCGTCCATCGCATCGAAACTATAAAACACCCGTGAAAACAAACAGGAACTAGCTTCTGTGCCTTCAGTAAGCGATCTGTGTGAACCTGTCTGTCTATTTGGTGTTTTGTCTGTCGATTAAGAGAGAATTTTCCACCTTTGTTAAATATTCTTAGTAAATATTAACAAGAAAGAAAAAGGAGATAGTATGGCGAGTGAACAGTTCACGAGATGTGTTCATCCTGCCCTCGATACATCACGAGTGGGGATACACATTCTCTGTGTGTGTTCTGTTTGGGAGCGCAGCACGCCCAGGCAGCCCTCGAGGGGCTGCTTGCAGCACTGCGAGCAGCTTCCATTAAGAACGCTGCTCCCGCCGGCACTCTTCGAGGAGAGTGCTTGGCTCGTGTTCCCAGCTGCTCGGGTCCCGCTGCTGCCGAGGCAGAGCGGCGGCTTCAGTCGTGGGGTTCACAGATGGACCTTGCAGAGGGGTTTGAGACGGGCCCAGCCTTATCTCAGCCCTTACCTGCACCGTCCAGCGCCTTGTCTCAGGGGTTGGAAGCCCGCCTGCGGTTTCTTCCCCGAGCGAGGCGCCGGTGCTCCAACTATCCAGCTCTGAGGAGGTGGGCGTTGAGAGCATCGCGACTGAAGACTCGCCACTTCAGTCACCAGCTAGTGAGGAGCTTATGGAGGTGCTCATTTAGGGCGGTGGCCAGACTTAACATTGACTGGCCAGCAGAAAGATCGGAATCTCATCGTAGGCAGAAAAGTAAGCTAGATGAGCGATTCCTGCCCTCCCGTGCAGCGGAACCTCAACGTCGGGGCCTGCGTTTTTCCCGACCTGCACCGAGGTGTCTAGGTCGTGGAAGAAGCCGGCTTCATACAGGGTTTTCAGCCCGCAGACTTCCACATATAGTAACATTGTAGGGCTGAAACAATGTGGATATGGGGCGATGCCGAAGGTTGAAGAGACGCTTGCGAGCCATCTCTCGCCTTCATCGGCGTCGTCCTGAAGGCCCGACTTTACCCACCAAACCGCTAAAGACAACATCAGCGTTGGTGGGTAAAGCGATCGGGCAGGTCAGGCCGCGCGTGCCTGCATACGATGGCAATAATGCAGGCATACCAGGCCGACCTGCTAAGGGACTTGGATGGTAGAGATGAGGTGGGGAGATATAATTCAAGAGTTAAGACACTCAGCCGATCTTGCTCTCCGGGCCACCAAGGAGACGGCCAGATGTGTGGGCCGCTCTATGGCAGCCTTGGTGGCTACGGAGAGGCACCTGTGGTTGAACCCCACGAAATCAAGGAGAGGGAGAAGAGCTTTCTGCTCGATGCGCCGCTGTCTCCTGCGGGCCTCTTCGGTGACGCTGTCCAGTCGGTCACTGAGAGGTTCCAGGAGTCTAAGAAACAGGCAGCCGCGCTAAAACAGTTTCTCCCTCTCCGGATCCAAGTCTCAGGGGCTGCTGCAGAGAAACAGCAGCCCAGGGAAAAGCCGGGTACTAGCTCTCACATCGGGCGCAGCAGAGGCAGAGCGTCGCCACCCGCATACTCTCCGCAGCGGGATTGGGAGGCGGGCGGCGCCTCAGACGAGGCCTTCGAGGGGTAGGGCTGATCTGAGGACAGTCCTTATCGCCAAGAAGGCCTCGTCAAAGCGTCCCTGACGCCAGAAGCGTCAGGACGCTGAGGGTTGTCCCCTCCGCAGGAAGACGGTGCTTACCTCAGCACACGGTACCCGTCTCCCTGCGGTGCCCTCTGAGCCACGCTGCCAACCCGCCGCAACGCCGGGCGCAGATGGTCTCGCGGGCCACCCGAGGGTGGTCCGCTTCCTCCTCGGGAGGTTCGAGCAGTCAAGTCAGGCGTTCCCTGCCGGTTCGCCGTTCAGGGCACTGCACTTGTTGCTCAAAGTACACCAGAGGCCAGCCTCGAGAGGCTGGTTCCCTTAGTAGAGTTTCTAGGCGAGTGGAAACGTCTCATCGAATATATCTCGTTGGGTCCTGCAGATAATAGAGAGTACGCGATTCAGTTCAAAAGGCGGCCACCTCCTTTCAGCGGTGTCCTACCCACAGAGGTGGGCCCGGAGCAGGCTCTGGTAATGGCACAAGAAGTAGAGACACTCCTGCGAAAGGGGGCTATAGAAAGGGTTCCTCCTCCCAGCAGGGAGTCAGGCTTTACAGCCGTTTATCGTGCCAAAGAAGGATGGGGGGCTGCGCCCGATATTAGATCTGCGTCTACTAAATCGCTCTGTGGCGAAGCTCAGATTCAAGATGCTTACACTCAGACAGATCGTGTCCCAGATCAGATCCGAGGATTGGTTTGTGACCATAGACCTCAAAGACGCATACTTTCATGTCTCCATCCTTCCACATCACAGGAAGTTTCTGAGGTTTGCCTTCGGGAGAGGCATACCAATATCGAGTACTTCCCTTCGGTCTAGCACTGTCACCCGTACCTTCACCAAGTGTGTGGATGCAGCTCTGGCGCCGTTGCGTCTGCAGGGCATCCGCATACTCAATTATATCGACGATTGGTTGATCCTAGCTCACTCCGAGCAGATGGCGGTTCAGCATCGAGATGCTGTTCTCGCACATGTCAAGGTTGGGGTTGAGACTGAACGCAAAGAAAAGTGTGCTTTCTCCGGCTCAGAGGACCACCTTTCTAGGCGTGAAGTGGGATTCGATAATTATGCGGGCGCAATTATCGCCGACACGCATAGCATCGATCCTCACAGCAGTAAAAGAACTGAAGCTAGACCGTGCTATCACTGTAAAGCAGTTTCAGAAACTGTTAGGCCTCATGGCAGCTGCGCCCAACGTGATACCTTTTGGCCTGCTGAACATGAGGCCGTTACAGTGGTGGCTCAGAACAAGAGGGTTCTCCCCGAGGGGAAATCCACTCCGCACGCATCAAAGTCACGCGGCGATGGCTTCGTGCTTTGGTCATGTGAAAGATCCCGGGTTTCTGGCCCAGGGACCGGTGTTGGGGGCTCAGGTTCGTCGCGTAACGCTAACGACAGATGCTTCCCTCACGGGGTGGGGGGCGATCATGAGTGGTCGCTCATCCCAGGGTCTATGGCAGGAACATCAGCGGCTATGGCACATAAATCGGCTAGAGATGCTGGCTGTGTTTCTTGCATTGAAACAGTTCCTGCCCGACCTCAGGGGCCACCATGTGTTAGTCAGGACAGACAACACATCGGTGGTCGCCTATATAAATCATCAGGGGGGTCTGAGGTCTCGCCCCTTATACAAGCTGGCACGTCAGATCCTCCTGTGGGCCCAAGGGAAACTGCGTTCCATCAGGGCAGTTTACATCCCAGGGGTCTTGAATCAGGAAGCGGACATCCTGTCGAGGCAGGGGCCGAGGTTCGGGAATGGAGACTCCACCCGAGGTGGTGGAGCTCCTATGGCAAAAATTCGAGAGAGCAGAGGTAGATCTGTTTGCTTCGGCAGAGAATTCCCACTGTCCTCAGTGGTTTTCTCCCTCTGGGGCTGGACGCCATGGTACAGGAGTGGCCGAGGCTGCCCCTGTACGCATTTCCCCCGATCGCTCTGCTTCCGGGAGTTCTGGAGAGGGTGCGCCGGGGCGGAGTCCGGGTGCTACTAGTGGCTCCGTGCTGGCCGACCAGGATCTGGTTTTCGGACCTGATATCTCTCCTGGAAGGCTCTCCCATGGAGATTCCAACCAGGAGGGACCTCCTTTCCCAAGCGGGCGGGAGATTCCTTCATCCCCGCCCGGAGTTGTGGAAACTGTGGGCCTGGCCTCTGAGGGGGCTAGGCTCCTAGAAGAGGGTCTCTCGACTGAGGTCGTGGAGACCATTCTTCACTCCAGAGCTCCGTCCACGAGGAAGCTGTACGCACTAAAATGGAGATTGTTCTCAGTGTGGTGTAGAGAACGCCAGTTGGACCCAGTTAACTGCCCGGTTGGTACAGTGCTGGAGTTCCTGCAGGCGAGATTCTCAGCAGGGTTGACCCCCTCCACAATAAAGGTGTACGTGGCGGCCTTAGCTGCCTTCCACACTCCTTTGGGTGGAGTGTCTTTGGGAAGACACCCTTTAGTTACACGTTTCCTCCGTGGCACTTTGAGGTTGAGGCCGGTGGTGCATTCGAGGGTCCCGACATGGGATTTGGCTATTGTTCTGCGGGGCCTGTCTGAGGCTCCCTTTGAACCATTGGAAGAAGTGCCAGATAAATTTCTGACACTTAAGACCATCTTTTTATTGGCCATTTCGTCCCTTAAAAGAGTAGGGGACATGCAGTCCCTGTCGGTAGGGCCCTCATGTCTAGAGTTTGCGCCTGGCATGGTGAAGGCTTTTCTTCACTCCAGACCAGGATATATCCCCAAGGTTCAGTCGAGCCCGAGGGGTCCTATTACTCTGCAAGCCTTCTGTCCTCCTCCTTTCGTGACGTCAGACCAGGAAAAATTAAATCTGCTTTGCCCGGTTAGGGCGCTTGATGCCTATGTCCACAGAGCTGCCCTGTGGAGAAAGACGGATCAATTATTTGTCTGTTTCGGAGCCCCTAAGAAGGGGGCGCCAGTGTCTAAGCAGAGAATGAGCAAGTGGTTGGTCGAGGCCATCTCTCTTGCTTATGAAGCGGTCGGACAGCCGTCTCCTCTGGCTGTCCGGGCGCATTCTACTAGGGGTATGGCTGCTTCTAAAGCACTTCTGTCGGGGGCTTCCCTCCAAGATATTTGTAACGCGGCGGGTTGGTCCTCGCCGCTGACCTTTGTAAGATTCTACGAACTTGACGTAGCATCTACAGTTGGGGCACAGGTGTTATCGTAGTCGTGTGCGCTACGGTTTCACACATACGAAGCACTTGGTCCTATGGCGATGTGGGTATAAGCGTTCTCACAGCGTTTCGACGCAGCTCGAGTTCCCAGATAGGGAACGTCTCGGTTACGTATGTAACCCTAGTTCCCTGAGGGGAACGAGACGCTGCGTCGCCCGGCCATACTCCCGGCATGCCCGTGATCACTTACTTCAGGCTTTTGCAGAAGCTAGTTCCTGTTTGTTTTCACGGGTGTTTTATAGTTTCCGGTCGATGACGTCACCCAGCCGATGACGTTCTATCTCCTGATTGGATTGGTTCTACACGCTTCATGACGCGATCACGCAGGGGCGTTCTCACAGCGTTTCGACGCAGCGCCTCGCCCCCTCAGGGAACTAGGGTTACATACGTAACCGAGACGTTTTCTTTAGTACAATTGCAGTAGTATTACTTTATGTAGTTTAGAATCAGAATAAAATATAACAAATGGCAGAAATAGCTGATATGGTGGAACTAATTATTATGGTGGATGTTTCTAGAAATGAAGAAGTTTTGGTGCTGCTGTTGTTGTTACTCCTATTTTATAGGTACATATTTTGTACAGATAAAATAATTTATGTAAACTGTGATGTATAAAAAAAGTTTTTTTTCTTTATGTTTAAATTTTCATGGAATGATTCCTATATCAGAGGGTGCAATTATTTTTAGTTAATTATCTTTTTTAATGAAATGTAGTTTCAAGGCCTTGTAGATCTTTTGACTGGTAGACTGTTAAGAAGACTGTTACCTTGGAAACTTAAATGTGGTGTGATTTGATGGAGGGAGGTTGTTGTGAAACTCTTGTGCTATAAATGTTCCCTATCTGCTTCATGATGTTGTTTTGGTTCATAGGTGGAAAGGTAAGAACAGTGGCAACAGATATTTCATGTTTCAAAGTGATTTAATCTATGTTTTATAATGCAAAACAATGCTGCATATAGTATGTTTTCAATTATTGATCATAATTGATTAAACTTGTACTTATGTTGCAGGCTGAAATTAAGTTCTCCCTTGTTTCAAACAGAGGAGCTGAATTGTGTAAATGGATGTGCAAATCAACATCAGCCAAAATGGAATCCTGGAAAAGCCTTTTCTTTGTTATGAGTTTAGTAACACATCTTGTAAGAAGTTTGTCTATCCTTTGGAAACTCGAATATTACTCTACATCCTTTTCAGCGTCTCTTCGATTGTCACAATCATAGGAAACCTGTTGGTGATCATAACGGTCATTCATTTCAAGCAGCTTCACACACCAACTAACTACCTCATCCTGTCGCTGGCCGTGGCCGATCTGCTTGTCGGAGGAGTTGTGATGCCTCCCAGCATGATGCGCTCCATCGAGACGTGCTGGTATCTGGGAGATTTGTTCTGTAAATTACACAGCAGTCTTGATGTGACTTTGTGCACTGCATCAATTTTAAACCTTTGTATCATTTCTTTAGACAGATATTATGCCATATGTCACCCCTTTCAATATCACAGTAAAATGACGTCGCTTGCCACACTAGTTATGATTATTATCTGTTGGACTGTTTCAGCTGCTCTGGGGTTTGGCATGATTTTCATGGAGCTGAATATCCTAGGCATTGAAGATTTTTACTATGAGAACTTTGACTGTGATGGAAGATGCATGGTGTTTCAGAGCAGAGAGGCAGCTACTGCAATGTCATTGACCTGTTTTTACGTTCCCGCTTTGGTCATGCTCTGCATATATCTGAAAATCTTACATGTGGCTAAAAGGCAGGTGCAAGCCATTCAGAGCGTGAATTCTGAATCAAAAAAAGAGGGGAAAGCCACAAAGACTTTAGCCATCATCATGGGGGTGTTTCTGACTTTCTGGATTCCTTTTTTTCTTTGTAATCTTATCGATCCTTTCATTGGGTATTCTGTACCTCCACTGCTGTTTGACTTGTTCCTGTGGGTCGGCTACTACAATTCCACATGTAATCCTATAGTCTACGCCTTCTTTTACAGCTGGTTCAGACATGCATTCAGAATCATTCTGTCCAAAGGAGTATTTCAGACGAATTCTTCAAGAACAACACTGATGTAATAATGAAACAAATTATATACAAATGCATTTCTTCATATCTTATTTTCTGATTGGTATATATTGCAATGTATTTGATTTTCTATACAATTTCTTAACTGAACTTTCATACTTTAAGAAGTGCATAACATCTGTATATTAAGAATCCTGTAAAATCCACCTGGAAAAAGTTTAAAGTATAATTGTGCACAGCTGTTCATAGAAAACCTCTACCCTCCATAAACACATGTTCAACATAAACCTGCAAAACACATGAGACAAGATGGAAAAAGAATTTGATCCTAAGATACAATTCTTTGCAACTGTCATTTTTTTTTACATTCATTTAAGACAACATAAATTCTACATGGCTGTCAAAAGTGGCAAAGCACTGTATATCTACTATCAGCCTCTATCTTTTATTTGAGGAGACAGATAGACTAACACCATCCATTAAAAGGTTTATTTCTTCACTGTTAATTTCGATAGGAATTTCCATTCATCTCCACTGTGACTTTTTAAAGGTCAATTCACACAAAGGGTAATAACTGCACCAATAAAGATATAGCTCTAAAAATCCTTCAAAATGTAAAAGAATTGCAGATTTCACACCACAACTATAAGGATAACAGAAACAATTTTGTTGGAATCACTTTCAGAAAGATTTCTAGCTTATGAAAAGTAAAAACATTGAGAGACCATCAGAATCCATCCTGCTTTAAGAGCGCAAGGTTTAAAAAAATTAAAACTGCAGCTCAGAATAATACTGTGCATTGGTGTGAATGGTAATAGTAGTTATTGTTATCTGTATAGTTATCGTTCTTGGTGTGAAAGGGCGTGCCTTAAGACTATTAACTTTTACTAAGACATTTTAATAAACAATAATTTAAATTGTAAATTACATTTAGCATTTATCTGATTTACCTAATTCCTTTAAATTAGCGCTTCTCAATCCATCCAGGCCCTTATTCACTGATCTGACACACACAGTTCTCTTTCGTTCAGTCACTACGACGTAACGTTAGTGACTAACGAATGGGGGTTTCGCTTAGAAACCTATCATCTTCGAGCTTAGAGAAAACGCCCAATGGCGTGCCAATGCCATGGGCATGCGGAATTTGCATACGTAACTCCGCCTCACCGTGTGAGTATATAAGGAGGTACGTAGCAACATCGCATTATGTTTCTGCTTTCGGAGCCAAGAGGACCTACCTCTTCACTCCTACAGCCTTCTGAGACTCTGTCAGCTTCTTCGAGACGAGCAGCTTTCCGGTCGGTGTTGGTGTAACGGCGCGTTCCAGTGATCGCATACTTCCTGCCTGCTAATCTCTGCAGTGGTCTGTTGACAGCTGGTGTGTGTTTCCCTGGGCGCTTCGGCATCGACTGCGAGGCTTCCTCTCACAAAAAGAGCTTGCGCGTGGCACGTCTTTTTCAAGACGGTTCGCCGTGCACTTCCGCGCGATCGAAATCCATTGCTGTCTATGGGCACTTTCACTGCTCGATGTGTTTGGGCTTCAGCACGTTCGGGCAGTGTTTGTGGATGTGTCATGTTCCCACTGCGGGAATGTGACCATCGCGATGTTGTGGTCGAGACTCAGTGATCTCCGTGAGGAGAGAGAGTCCCCTCTGCCACACCCCAATCTACCGTCTCGCTCCGGGTCCAAGTGACTCAGGCATGCTTACAGACGCTCACCCCGTGGTCGAACCTCAGTTTCTACAGGCCGGGGTGCCCTTATAACGAGTTTCCAGGCATGTTGTCGTATCGACGGATGCCTCTGCCACGGGTTGGGGTGCCATGTGCAATGGACAAGCAGCCGCGGGCTCCTGGACAGGACCCCACCGCCTCTTGCATGTCAATTGCCTTGAGTTGCTGGCAGTGCAGTTCGCCCTGCACCGCTTCCGAGCGTTGCTGAAGGGTCAACATGTGCTTGTCCGGACAGACAACACGGCCGTAGTAGCGTACATCAACCACCAGGGCGGTCTACGCTCCGCCGTATGTCTCAACTCGCCCGCCATCTCGGTTTATGGAGTCAGAAGCGCCTGAGGTCCCATCGTGCTCTCCATATTCTGGGAGTCCTGAACCTCGCAGCCGACGAGCTCTCGCGGTTTCAGCCTCTCCCGGGAGAATGGAGACTCCATCCCCAGTCGGTCCAGCTGATTTGGGAACAGTTCGGGGACGCGCAGGTAGATCTGTTGCCTCCCACGACTCTTCCCACTGCAGCCTGTTCTTTCCCTGTCCGAGGGCGGATGCACTGGCGCACAGCTGGCAGCGGGGCCTCACGAGGTATGCGTTTCCCAGTGAGCCTACTCGCACAACTTTTGTGCAAGATCAGGAGGACATGGAGCAGGTCCTTGGTCGCCTGCACTGGCACGGCCGGACCTGGGTCCCGAACTCGTACTCCTTGCGACAGCCCCTCCCTGGCCTATTCCTCTGAGACCTCCTCACTCAGAGACAGGGCACCCTTTGGCACCTGCGTCCCGATCGGTGGAGCCTCACGGTGGCTCCTGGATGAGACGCGGCAGGTTTGAGTGGCCTGCCACCTTCGGTGGTCGCCACCATCACTTCCGCTAGGGCAGAGTCCACTCGGCATGCCTATGCTTTGAAGTGGAACCTCTTCGTCACCTGGTGCTCTTCTCGCCAAGAAGACCCCTGGAAATGCCCGATCGGGTCCGTGCTCGTTCCTCCAAGAAGGGTTGGAGCGAAGGCTGTCTCCCTCCACCCTCAAAGTTTTTGTGGCCGCTATATCTGCCCACCACGATCTCTTGGAGAACAGAAAGGTAAGTCAGCACGACCTGATCATCAGGTTCCTGAGGGGGGCGAGGAGACTGAATCCTCCTCGCTCTCTCGTTCCCTCTTGGGACCTCTCAGTAGTTTTAAGATGCTCTGCAGAGGCCTCCCTTTGAGCCTTTGCGGTCGGCTGATATTAAGTTCCTGTCGATGAAGCCGGCTCTGCTGACCGCATTGGCCTTCGCCAAGAGGGTCGGGACCTGCAGGCATTTTCGGTTGACGGCGTGCCTGGAGTTCGGGCCGGCTAACTCTCATGTGATCCTGAGACCCGGCCTGGATATGTGCCCAAGGTTCCCACCACTCCGTTCAGAGACCAGGTGGTGAACCTGCAAGCGCTGCCGTGGAGGGGCAGACCCAGCCTTCGCACTGCTCTGTCCAGCACGTGGACTCCGCCAGTGTCCGACTATGTACTCGCCCCGAGGCCGGTAATGGGCCAGGCTCAGGTGTCTTCGCTTGCTTGCCATTCCACTCCTCGGACTGGATACGTGTGATATTCCTCAGGTGAGCTCCCCGAGAGCCCTGAGTTCCTCCAGCACTGCTTACGCCGATGCCTGTGTGTCTGCCCTTTAGCGAGCCCAGACCCTCGTGTCCAACCAGGTGCCCCGTGTGCATGGTTCCCCTCCGGCGACCCCCACACGTGTATTTCACCATAAGCCTCCGCAGTGAGCGGGTTTCTTCCCTTGGCATGTCCCGGCCATCCCTAGGGTTAAAAATCCACCTTCGGCTGGTACCCTAGAGTTTTCCATATGCAACCCTTGCGGGTCATATGTGTACTCTTAAGTCCTCCCTACGGGTAGGCATCTTGGCATTTCCTCACTGGGATATGCTTCCCAGTGTACCTTGGTATTCCTGTGATAAGTGGGAGTCCTTCGTCCGTACTAGTCTTACGACAGGGAACTCGTGACTACGCAGGGCACTGGAAGACAGCTGAGTGGCGGGATTAGATTGGACCCCATTCGTTAGTCACTAACGCTACGTCAGAGTGACTGAACGAAAGGAACATCTCGATTACGGATGTAACCTCGTTCCCTGAGGAGGAACGGAGACGTAACGCCCCGCTGCCACATCAGCTGTGCTACCTGGAACGCAGGAGTTCAGTCTTGGCTCCTCAAGCAGGTGACATAATGCGATGTTGCTACGTACCTCCTTATATACTCACACGGTGAGGCGGAGTTACGTATGCAAATTCCGCATGCCCATGGCATTGGCACGCCATTGGGCGTTTTCTCTAAGCTCGAAGATGATAGGCTTCTAAGCGAAACCCCCATTCGTTAGTCACTAACGTTACGTCTCCGTTCCCTCCTCAAGGAACGAGGGTTACATCCGTAACCGAGACGTTAAGTTAATAGAGCAGCACTCAGCCTTTGAGCTGATGAGTTGAATCACTGTTAGACAAGTGAAATATCAAAAATGTGCAGTGCAGATGGGCCTATAGGATTGATAACTATATGAATCAGTTAGCTACCACAACAACACAGACATCACATGCAAATAAACATATTGAATCAGTGCACGACATCTGGTGAAGTTCGAGTCTCTCTGGGCATATCAGCGTCGCCCTGGTAACCAACGCACGGCACCTGCACGTCCTCATCACGGGCTGATCGGTCACAGCTGCAGACGATCAGGAAGAGGCTGTAAAAGCCGCTGCCGCTCGCACTTGGACAGAGAACCCTCTCATGCTGAACGTGCTGGAATTAATCCTCTTTCTCTTATCTCACAGAAGGCAGCGAGTGACCGACAGCCCGATTGAGCACGCCAGGACACCCACCTTCACGAGCACGAGGACTTCACAGGATCACCAGCCACGACGACAGCACCCACCTTTGTTTCACCATTTGCACAACTTCCCCCAAAGTATTCTCATTAAATCCACCCTCCGGGGTTCACTTGTACAAGCAGCCTTGTTGTGTGATTTCTCACCCGTGACAATATATATATATATATATATATATATATATATATATATATATATATATATATATATATATATATATATATATATATATACAATTTGGATTTTAAATTACATTTAACATTTGTCTGATTTGCCTAATTCTTAATTTGGCACTTGGGCTGGAACAGACTCTTGAACGGGCTCTTTGGCTGGAGTCATCACTGGACTCTGGTCAGGGACTGGAGCCGTCACTGGAATCTGGTCAGGGAATGGAGCTGATGTGTGTGGGGTCCAGACACACATAGTAGCAGTCACATATAAGGCAAGGACCCCCTCTTCAATCTGACCAGGGCAGATAAGAAGGGCAGGCTCTGGGATTGCACTCACTGGTACAGACTAGGGAATTTCACTTACTGGAATGAACTTGTGAATTTTTATCACTAAAACAGACTCTGGAACTTCTCTCAGAGGAATGGACTCGGGAATCTGTCTCACAGGATCAAACTCGGGAACCTCTCTCACAGGAATGGACTTGGGAACCTCTCTCACAGCAGTGGACTGGGGAACCTCTCTCACAGGAATGGACTCAGGAACCTCTCTCACAGGAACATACTTGGGAACTTCTCACACTGGAACAGCCTCTCTCAGTCAGGATCTTCATGAGGTAGTCAGTAGGGTCACGGCCAGCCATGTTCAGATGGAAGAAGGCATGGCGAAGGGGGTAACCCTCGGAGATAGGGACAGTGTGGGTGACAGCATAACCAGATTTACCATCTTACTGCTGGTAAATCCAATTTTAAAGAGATGATACAGGAAGTCTTTATTTAGAAACAAACTCAAAAATTTACAAAACACCCAGGGCTCTCAAGAACAGGAACAAAACAACCAACATAACACAACGTAGAACTGACAATGAATTGAAAGACACACAGGAACACAACAAACCAATCAAAGAAACATGAAACACCTGTGACAAATAATCAAACAATTTGTAATCTAGTAGACTAACAGGTAAGAAAACGGAGGATGACAGGACTAAATTAACACACTGAAAAACCAACCTAGAAACAGACATGAACACTATTGACACTTTGGGGAAGAAATACCCACTAGGCTACATCGATAATCACGCCTGCCCCAGTGTGAAGCTGGAACCCAGGCACACTTATGAGGTGAGCACCCTGGTGCTGGGCATCGCAGGAAGTTGCATACTGTAGAATCTAATGAAGGTGTGCGTGGTGGCCACCTTGCAAATCTCCTGAAGCGAGACTCCTCTCCAGTAGAATGAGCCCTCTCTTCCGCCGTCACGTGAGGTGGAGGATGGAAGGGCTGAAGAACCACTAACCATGCCACACTCGATGGCACCTTGGGCACATAGCCTGGCCTTGGATGTAGGGTGACTCTGCCAGGGGCAAACTCCAGGCAAGTTGGCATAACCGCCAAGGCCCAGAGGTCCCCGACTCTCCTCCTGATGGCAAGGAGAAATGGCATGAGAATGAGGTTCGGGAAAAAGCTCCTCAGAGCTTTGTAGACCACCAGCATTTCCAGGCAATTTATGTGCCAGGAGGAATGCCAGGTCTCCCACAGACCTCTCGCAAAGTGGCCGTCCATGACCGCGCCCCAACCAGTGAGGGAGGCGTATGTTGATTTCTGACATGACGCTCCCAACACTGGCCCCTGGAACAGAAATCAAGGTTTCTTCAATATGGTGAGAGAACGAAGGCATCTGCGCGTTACCCTGATAATACAGAACGGATTTCCTTGAGGAAAACCCCTTGGTTTTCAGCCACGACTGTAGGGGTCTCATGTGTAACAGGCCAAAAGGTATAATGTTGGCATGAGCCCAGAGGTTATTATGCCATGAGCCCCAGCAGTCTCTGAAACTGCTTCACAGTGAGGCCTAGTTTTGCTTTGGAGACCACAGCCTGTACGGACTCGGTACGTTTGGGGGATAATTGTGCATGCATCGTGGTCAAGTCCCATACGACTCCCAGGAACAGGGTACTCTGGGAAAGTATCAACACACTCTTTTTTTTTGTTGAATCTCAGCCCCCAATGCCCTGGAGTCTGAGAGGAGCCAGCGCTGCATCCATGCACTTGGTGAAGGTGAAGGCAGCGTGCATTCGCTGGAAATCGATGTGGCCCAAGCATCCTGGACCGCGGGATCGCAACATCGACTTCCAGAGATCTCCACAGAGGATGCAACTTCAATCGCTCCTTCCCGGGACAGGGGTTGGCCAGCAGGGGCCTCATCTAAGGGAGCAACTCAACAGGGCCGCAACGACTTCAGGTGGACACTGCAAAATTGTTGGAAACCAATGTGTCCCGCAGTGCACGAGGCGATGAGAACAAACATTGATTTCCTGAGGTCTCCATTTGGAGGAGCAAGAACAACAATGCATGAAAGCAGACCCCTGAACTGCCCATGCTCCCATCTTAGATGAATATTCAGACAAGTGAAACACGGTTTGAATGATAGGCTGATTTAAAAGACTTTTCAAAGTCACATAATATCCCATTTATTCCTCAGAATTAAATGCCACCATAATCACCCAACAAGTGAAACATGGTCTGAATGAAGACCAAACAGACAGACAATTTTAACACAGAGCTTTCGTGTATGCCGTCACATACTACATCATGACGCAGCACCAATCAGGATTAGCGTGAGATTTCATTAATGCTTCAGATGCGTCCCGTCTAGGGTGCCCCGTCAATTCTCATTTAACATTAATTTGTTGACAAGATTTATCAAACACCTTCACCCTATCACATAAATTAGGCAGTAATTTAAAGTATTTTTTTATACTATTTATAGGAAAGTGATATTATTGTTGATGCTTAAGTGTTATTTGGATTTTGTTTAGAAATGTTCAGCTTCATCAAATTCAGTGTGACTTGTCAGAGAAAACCAACCATTAGCCTTTAAAGCATTCATTTTTATAATTCGTCCTATACATACTTTGTCCCTATAGTCATATGCTATTCCAAAGTCAGCCATTGTTGAGATGACAGGGCCTTTTTAGCACTTTCTAATTTGTTGTAGACTTTTGGGAAGATTGTTACCTTGGAAACTCAAATGTTGTGTGATTCGACAGGAGGGAGGCTATCCTGAAACTCTTGTGGTACAGTATAAATGTGCGCTCGATATAGTTTTGGTTCATCATAGAACGAAAGGTAAGAACATGGATGAGAGTCTGAAACAGAAATTTCCATGTAGATTTCCATGATTAGAGTATTATTCAAAAATAAGACTTCAGTGCAGATTTATTTTCCTATTTGGTCAATTTAAGTATTGCATTTAAAATCCATTGAGCTTTTAGCATGTAATTCAAACATAAAGATGCATAAACATAGCTGCATTTTTAAATAATTGAATAGACTTCACTCCCTTGTTTCAAACAGGGAACCTCCAGTGAATTGTGTAAATGGATGTGCAAATCAACATCAGCCAAAATGGAATCCTGGAAAAGCCTTTTCTTTGTTATGAGTTTAGTAACACATCTTGTAAGAAGTTTGTCTATCCTTTGGAAACTCGAATATTACTCTACATCCTTTTCAGCGTCTCTTCGATTGTCACAATCATAGGAAACCTGTTGGTGATCATAACGGTCATTCATTTCAAGCAGCTTCACACACCAACTAACTACCTCATCCTGTCGCTGGCCGTGGCCGATCTGCTTGTCGGAGGAGTTGTGATGCCTCCCAGCATGATGCGCTCCATCGAGACGTGCTGGTATCTGGGAGATTTGTTCTGTAAATTACACAGCAGTCTTGATGTGACTTTGTGCACTGCATCAATTTTAAACCTCTGTATCATTTCTTTAGACAGATATTATGCCATATGTCACCCATTTCAATATCACAGTAAAATGACGTCACTTGCCACACTAGTTATGATTATTATCTGTTGGACTGTTTCAGCTGCTCTGGGGTTTGCCATGATTTTCATGGAGCTGAATATCCTAGGCATTGAAGATTTTTACTATGAGAACATTAAATGTGATGGAAGTTGCACATTGTTTCAGAGCAAAGAGTCAGCTACTGTATTCTCATTAATCTGTTTTTACGTTCCCGCTTTGGTCATGCTCTGCATATATCTGAAAATCTTACATGTGGCTAAAAGGCAGGTGCAGGCCATTCAGAGCGTGAATTCTGAATCAAAAAAAGAGGGGAAAGCCACAAAGACTTTAGCCATCGTCATAGGGGTGTTTCTGACTTTCTGGACACCTTTTTTTCTTTGTAACCTTATCGATCCTTTCATTGGGTATTCTGTACATCCACTGCTGTTTGACTTGTTCTTTTGGGTGGGATATTACAATTCCACATGTAATCCTATAGTCTACGCCTTCTTTTACAGCTGGTTCAGACATGCATTCAGAATCATTCTATCCAAAGGAGTATTTCAGACTAATTCTTCAAGAACAACACTGATGTAATAATGAAACAAATTATATACAAATGCATTTCTTCATATCTTATTTTCTGATTGGTATATATTGCAATGTATTTGATTTTCTATGCAATTTCTTAACTGAACTTTCATACTTTAAGAAGTGCATAACATCTGTATATTAAGAATCCTGTAAAATCCACCTGGAAAAAGTTTAAAGTATAATTGTGCACAGCTGTTCATAGAAAACCTCTACCCTCCATAAACACATGTTCAACATAAACCTGCAAAACACATGAGACAAGATGGAAAAAGAATTTGATCCTAAGATACAATTCTTTACAACTGTCATTTTTTTTTACATTCATTTAAGACAACATAAATTCTACATGGCTGTCAAAAGTGGCAAAGCACTGTATATCTACTATCAGCCTCTATCTTTTATTTGAGGAGACAGATAGACTAACACCATCCATTAAAAGGTTTATTTCTTCACTGTTAATTTCGATAGGAATTTCCATTCATCTCCACTGTGACTTTTTAAAGGTCAATTCACACAAAGGGTAATAACTGCACCAATAAAGATATAGCTCTAAAAATCCTTCAAAATGTAAAAGAATTGCAGATTTCACACCACAACTATAAGGATAACAGCACAGAGAAACAATTTTGTTGGAATCACTTTCAGAAAGATTTCTAGCTTATGAAAAGTAAAAACATTGAGAGACCATCAGAATCCATCCTGCTTTAAGAGCGCAAGGTTTTAAAAAAATTAAAACTGCAGCTCAGAATAATACTGTGCATTGGTGTGAATGGTAATAGTAGTTATTGTTATCTGTATAGTTATCGTTCTTGGTGTGAACGGGCGGGCCTTAAGACTATCAACTTTTACGAAGACATTTTAATAAACAATAATTTAAATTGTAAATTACATTTAGCATTTATCTGATTTACCTAATTCCTTTAAATTAGCGCTTCTCAATCCATCCAGGCCCTTATTCACTGATCTGACACACACAGTTAAGTTAATAGAGCAGCACTCAGCCTTTGAGCTGATGAGTTGAATCACTGTTAGACAAGTGAAATATCAAAAATGTGCAGTGCAGATGGGCCTATAGGATTGATAACTATATGAATCAGTTAGCTACCACAACAACACAGACATCACATGCAAATAAACATATTGAATCAGTGCACGAAAGAAGTGTTCACAACATCTGGTGAAGTTCACTAAAACCAAAATGTAGTTATGCTTGCCTAATGCTGCCTTCACATGCTATGCAATTATTGTAAATACGAGTATAAACTGGACATGAACAGCCTCTCAAGTCATATTTATGACTGGGAAACTTGGGGATAATTTTGATACTTTTTCTAGACCAGTTTCATTTTTCTGCTTTAAGTAGGCTATGTGTATTCTGTACATGTATTGTTGCAAGTGTGGCCTAATTGTTGGTGCGAGGGCCCTTTCATCGCTGCCTGCAGCTTTCATTTTTTGTTTGATTCTTCGAGGGTTCCCTCTTACATCATAATCCTCGGTTCCCTTAGGCATTTATGCATATGTGCACTGATTAATATGTTATGTTAACACGTTAAAAGATAAATAGATACAAAAAAAAAAAAAAAAATGTATAAGTAATTCTACGTTGATTGATTCAACAAGGTGCTGAAAGCATTCTTTGGAAATGTTGGCCCAAATTGATTGGATAGCATCTTGCAGTTGATGGAGATTTGTGGGATGCACATCCAGGGCACGAAGCTCCCGTTCCACCACATCCCAAAGATGCTCTATTGGGTTGAGATCTGGTGACTGTGGGGTCATTTTAGTACAGTGAACTCATTGTCATGTTCAAGAAACCAATTTGAAATTATTCAAGCCTAAAGTGTGCCAAGAAAACCTCCCCCACACCATTACACCACCACCACCACCAGCCTGCACAGTGGTAACAAGGCATGATGGATCCATGTTCTCATTCTGTTTACGCCAAATTCTGACTGTACCATCTGAATGTCTCAACAGAAATCAAGACTCATCAGACCAGGCAACATTTTTCCAGTCTTCAGCTGTCCAATTTTGGTGAGCTCGTGCAAATTGTAGCCTCTTTTTCCTATTTGTAGTGGAGATGAGTGGTACCCGGTGAGGTCTTCTGCTGTTGTAGCCCATCCGCCTCAAGGTTGTGTGTGTTGTGGCTTCACAAATGCTTTGCTGCATACCTTGGTTGTAATGAGTGGTTATTTCAGTCAAAGTTGCTCTTCTATCAGCTTGAATCAGTCAGCCCTGGTCTGATGAGTCTCGATTTCTGTTGAGACATTCAGATGGTAGAGTCAGAATTTGGCGTAAACAGAATGAGAACATGGATCCATCATGCCTTGTTACCAATGTGCAGGCTGCTGGTGGTGGTGGTGTAATGGTGTGGGGGAGGTTTTCTTGGCACACTTTAGGCCCGTTAGTGCCAATTGGGCATGGTTTAAATGCCACGGCCTACCTGAGCATTGTTTCTGACCATGTCCATCCCTTTATGACCACCATGTACCCATCCTCTGATGGCTACTTCCAGCAGGATAATGCACCATGTCACAAAGCTCGAATCATTTCAAATTGGTTTCTTGAACATGACAATGAGTTCACTGTACTAAAATTGCCCCCACAGTCACCAGATCTCAAACCAAATATATAAATATATATATATATATATATATATATATATATATATATATATATATATATATATATATATATACAATTTGGATTTTAAATTACATTTAACATTTGTCTGATTTGCCTAATTCTTAATTTGGCACTTGGGCTGGAACAGACTCTTGAACGGGCTCTTTGGCTGGAGTCATCACTGGACTCTGGTCAGGGACTGGAGCCGTCACTGGACTCTGGTCAGGGGCTGGAGTCGTCACTGGAATCTGGTCAGGAATGGAGCTGATGTGTGTGGGGTCCAGACACACATAGTAGCAGTCACATATAAGGCAAGGACCACCTCTTCAATCTGACCAGGGCAGATAAGAAGGGCAGGCTCTGGGATTGCACTCACTGGTACAGACTAGGGAATTTCACTTACTGGAATGAACTTGTGAATTTTTATCACTAAAACAGACTCTGGAACTTCTCTCACAGGAATGGACTCGGGAATCTGTCTCACAGGATCAAACTCAGGAACCTCTCTCACAGGAATGGACTTGGGAACCTCTCTCACAGCAGTGGACTGGGGAACCTCTCTCACAGGAATGGACTCAGGAACCTCTCTCACAGGAACATACTTGGGAACTTCTCACACTGGAACAGCCTCTCTCAGTCAGGATCTTCATGAGGTAGTCAGTAGGGTCACGGCCAGCCATGTTCAGATGGAAGAAGGCATGGCGAAGGGGGTAACCCTCGGAGATAGGGACAGTGTGGGTGACAGCATAACCAGATTTACCATCTTACTGCTGGTAAATCCAATTTTAAAGAGATGATACAGGAAGTCTTTATTTAGAAACAAACTCAAAAATTTACAAAACACCCAGGACTCTCAAGAACAGGAACAAAACAACCAACATAACACAACGTAGAACTGACAATGAATTGAAAGACACACAGGAACAGAACAAACCAATCAAAGAAACATGAAACACCTGTGACAAATAATCAAACAATTTGTAATCTAGTAGACTAACAGGTAAGAAAACGGAGGATGACAGGACTAAATTAACACACTGAAAAACCAACCTAGAAACAGACATGAACACAATTGACACTTTGGGGAACCCACTAGGCTACATCGATAATCACGCCTGCCCCAGTGTGAAGCTGGAACCCAGGCACACTTATGAGGTGAGCACCCTGGTGCTGGGCATCGCAGGAAGTTGCATACTGTAGAATCTAATGAAGGTGTGCGGGGTGGCCACCTTGCAAATCTCCTGAAGCGAGACTCCTCTCCAGTAGAATGAGCCCTCTCTTCCGCCGTCACGTGAGGTGGAGGATGGAAGGGCTGAAGAACCACAAACCATGCCACACTCGATGGCACCTTGGGCACATAGCCTGGCCTTGGATGTAGGGTGGCCTTGACTCTGCCAGGGGCAAACTCCAGGCAAGTTGGCATAACCGCCAAGGCCCAGAGGTCCCCGACTCTCCTCAGATAAGTGATGGCAAGGAGAAATGGCATGAGAATGAGGTTCGGGAAAAAGCTCCTCAGAGCTTTGTAGACCACCAGCATTTCCAGGCAATTTATGTGCCAGGAGGAATGCCAGGTCTCCCACAGACCTCTCGCAAAGTGGCCGTCCATGACCGCGCCCCATCAGTGACGGAGGCGTATGTTGATTTCTAACCTGACGCTCCCAACACTGGCCCCTGGAACAGAAATCAAGGTTTCTTCAATATGGTGAGAGAACGAAGGCATCTGCGCGTTACCCTGATAATACAGAACGGATTTCCCCTTGAGGAAAACCCCTTGGTTTTCAGCCACGACTGTAGGGGTCTCATGTGTAACAGGCCAAAAGGTATTATGTTGGCATGAGCCCAGAGGTTATTATGCCATGAGCCCCAGCAGTCTCTGAAACTGCTTCACAGTGAGGCCTAGTTTTGCTTTGGAGACCACAGCCTGTACGGACTCGGTACGTTTGGGGGATAATTGTGCATGCATCGTGGTCAAGTCCCATACGACTCCCAGGAACAGGGTACTCTGGGAAAGTATCAACACACTCTTTTTTTTTGTTGAATCTCAGCCCCCAATGCCCTGGAGTCTGAGAGGAGCCAGCGCTGCATCCATGCACTTGGTGAAGGTGAAGGCAGCGTGCATTCGCTGGAAATCGATGTGGCCCAAGCATCCTGGACTGCGGGATCGCAACATCGACTTCCAGAGATCTCCACAGAGGATGCGACCTCAATCGCTCCTTCCCGGGACAGGGGTTGGCCAGCAGGGGCCTCATCTAAGCGAGCAACTCAACAGGGCATAGCGACTTCAGGCGGACACTGCAAAATTGCTGGAAACCAATGTGTCCCGCAGTGCACGAGGCGATGAGAACAAACATTGATTTCCTGAGGTCTCCATTTGGAGGAGCAAGAACAACAATGCATAAAAGCAGACCCCTGAACTGCCCATGCTCCCATCTTAGATGAATATTCAGACAAGTGAAACACGGTTTGGATGATAGGCTGATTTAAAAGACTTATCAAAGTCACATAATATCCCATTTATTCCTCAGAATTAAATGCCACCATAATCACCCAACAAGTGAAACATGGTCTGAATGAAGACCAAACAGACAGACAATTTTAACACAGAGCTTTCGTGTATGCCGTCACATACTACATCATGACGCAGCACCAATCAGGATTAGCGTGAGATTTCATTAATGCTTCAGATGCGCCCCGTCTAGGGTGCCCCGTCAATTCTCATTTAACATTAATTTGTTGACAAGATTTATCAAACACCTTCACCCTATCACATAAATTAGGCAGTAATTTAAAGTATTTTTTATACTATTTATAGGAAAGTGATATTATTGTTGATGCTTAAGTGTTATTTGGATTTTGTTTAGAAATGTTCAGCTTCATCAAATTCAGTGTGACTTGTCAGAGAAAACCAACCATTAGCCTTTAAAGCATTCGTTTTTAATTTGTCCTATACATACTTTGTCCCTATAGTCATATGCTATTCCAAAGTCAGCCATTGTTGAGATGACAGGGCCTTTTTAGCACTTTCTAATTTGTTGTAGACTTTTGGGAAGATTGTTACCTTGGAAACTCAAATGTTGTGTGATTCGACAGGAGGGAGGCTATCCTGAAACTCTTGTGGTACAGTATAAATGTGCGCTCGATATAGTTTTGGTTCATCATAGAACGAAAGGTAAGAACATGGATGAGAGTCTGAAACAGAAATTTCCATGTAGATTTCCATGATTAGAGTATTATTCAAAAATAAGACTTCAGTGCAGATTTATTTTCCTATTTGGTCAATTTAAGTATTGCATTTAAAATCCATTGAGCTTTTAGCATGTAATTCAAACATAAAGATGCATAAACATAGCTGCATTTTTAAATAATTGAATAGACTTCACTCCCTTGTTTCAAACAGGGAACCTCCAGTGAATTGTGTAAATGGATGTGCAAATCAACATCAGCCAAAATGGAATCCTGGAAAAGCCTTTTCTTTGTTATGAGTTTAGTAACACATCTTGTAAGAAGTTTGTCTATCCTTTGGAAACTCGAATATTACTCTACATCCTTTTCAGCGTCTCTTCGATTGTCACAATCATAGGAAACCTGTTGGTGATCATAACGGTCATTCATTTCAAGCAGCTTCACACACCAACTAACTACCTCATCCTGTCGCTGGCCGTGGCCGATCTGCTTGTCGGAGGAGTTGTGATGCCTCCCAGCATGATGCGCTCCATCGAGACGTGCTGGTATCTGGGAGATTTGTTCTGTAAATTACACAGCAGTCTTGATGTGACTTTGTGCACTGCATCAATTTTAAACCTCTGTATCATTTCTTTAGACAGATATTATGCCATATGTCACCCCTTTCAATATCACAGTAAAATGACGTCGCTTGCCACACTAGTTATGATTATTATCTGTTGGACTGTTTCAGCTGCTCTGGGGTTTGGCATGGTCTTCATGGAGCTGAATATCCTAGGCATTGAAGATTTTTACTATGAGAACTTTGACTGTGATGGAATATGTGTGTTGCTTCACAGCAGAGAGGCAGCTACTGCAATGTCATTGACCTGTTTTTACGTTCCCGCTTTGGTCATGCTCTGCATATATCTGAAAATCTTACATGTGGCTAAAAAGCAGGTGCAGGCCATTCAGAGCGTGAATTCTGAATCAAAAAAAGAGGGGAAAGCCACAAAGACTTTAGCCATCATCATGGGGGTGTTTCTGACATTCTGGATTCCTTTTTTTCTTTGTAATCTTATCGATCCTTTCATTGGGTATTCTGTACCTCCACTGCTGTTTGACTTGTTCCTGTGGGTCGGCTACTACAATTCCACATGTAATCCTATAGTATACGCCTTTTTTTACAGCTGGTTCAGACATGCATTCAGAATCATTCTGTCTGGAAGAATATTTCAGAGCAATTCTTCAAGAACAATGTTATTGTAAATGTGATATCACAGTGATACAAGCCAAATGTGTTTATTGAAACTTAACGAAACATGACGTTCTGTATTTGTTCATCATGTGTCTTAGCTCTCACATTTCTATATTTTGATACCTGATGGGCTTCAGAATTTTGTCTCAGCAATGCAGAAATAAACTCTAACTGCTATGTTTCCTGTTTCATAACTTACCCACACTGCCAAAACTGTTTATGAGTTTAAAATTAGTGTTGTTTGACTTTTTATTCTGTAAAAATAGCTTTTTGAAGAAAGTACACTTTGAAGAGTGCTTTTGGAGAATAATTTCACATGAAAAAAAAAAGCCACTGAAATGAGACAAAGCACAACCTCTTTTCAAGATTCATTCTCTAAAAACAAGTCTTGATATGTTATACATTGTTTTTTCTCAATAGTTTAACAGATTTTTAGATACTTTATCTGGAAACTTAACACAAAAATACGTTTTTTTTTTTTTGCAAAGCAGAAAAACTGCATGATTAGTACTTAATCCAATTTATCCCAGTCACACAAACTGAAATGAATATTCATAAGCAAACTCATATCATAAAAAGCCTTAAGCGAGTTTGTTCTTGCGTCATTTTTGTGTGTGTATACAGAGTGAATATACACTTAACCTAAACTACACTTACAAGCTCAGTCTTAAAGGCCCTATCATGTCCTATTCACCTTTCTTTAGAAGTCCATTCTAAAGGGAGTTTTTTTCTACAGACATTGTTTCTGAGCTCCCTGAAATGCCTCGATTGTAGTCTTGATCTTTTTTTTCCCAGAGAATTAACCCGTCACAATATTCCTCATTTAAATAACTCCCGCCCAGGGCATACGCAATAAAAGGGCGAGGCCTGGTTGAGTTAGTAGTGTGTTGAAACTCTATGTTTATGGCAAGAGGAGACATTACAGAAACACAGTGGAAGCGGTTGACCAATCACATCACACTGGTCCAACTGACCAATCAGAGCACATTGCACTTTTTGGAAGGAGGAGCTTCATAGAGACAGGACCTGAACAGGGTTGCATTTCCTGTACTATGACAAAACTCATTGCTTAACCACCATATTGTTGACTTTCCCAAAACCGGTCGCACTGTCATTTTAACCACATTAATTAAACAATATAGGACTACTGTTAATGACGTCATATTTGGTGACAGGTGGTGGAGTAATAACCTCTGCCAATTAATTGAATTGAGTGCGCAATTAATGTATTTTCACTTTATTATGGTTAATTTACATACACAATATGAAGGCGTTCATTTTTACAATTGCATTGGCATAAACCCAATTGGCTTTTGGCTTTTTTTTTTTGGCTTGCTCAGTTGGGTACACCTAAATTTCAACAATATTACCGATCTGCCCGTATTGACACTATATTATCATTGAAATTAGCTGGATAACATCACCGTTTTCACCAGAGCGGCTGAACAAATTCTGTGGCATTATTTTCCTGTTAACACTGGGAAGCTGCTTTGAAACAATTGGACTTGTTAAAAGTGCTATATAAATAAAGGTGACGACATACTGTATTTGGTGTAAGCTCTTAAAGCTGCAGTAGGTAACTTTTGTAAAAATTTATTTTTTACATATTTGTTAAACCTGTCATTATGTCCTGACAGTAGAATATGAGACGGATAATCTGTGAAAAAATCAAGCTCCTCTGGCTCCTCCCAGTGGTCCTGTTGCCATTTGCAGAAATACACCGCTCCCGGTACGAAACAACCAATCAGAGCCAGGAGGAGTGTCTTAGCAGTGTCAATCAAGCTTGTGTGCGCACTGATCACACTGCTCTCATGCCCAGCGCAGGCGCGTAGTAGAGGTCTTCACAGAGCACCCGAGACCCGAGGACCCGGGAACCGACCCGGGACCCGTACGGGTTCGGGTCTATATTTTCAATCTATTACTTCGGGTCCCGGGTCTGTTTAACATTGTGTGTAATCAAATCAGCAACAAAGGTGAACTGTATCAAAAGTTTTCTATGATGCTCAAATTGCGTAAAAAAGCTAATATTTCAGGTTGCTCCAGCTAACGCGCAAGTGCAGTCTCAAGCGCGTGTCAAGTTTCTATGGCAACCCGAGCTTCCGCAGTGACTGTAAGCCAAGTAATTTAATAATAATATCAATGAACTATCTTGTTTAATCTTAAAGTTTTGGTGGTCAGACTCGGCTCACAGAGATATATCAAATAAATAATGCTAATGTCAGCGGCCATGGTACCGAACGAGCAATCGTTATTAGTTCAAAAGGGCAAACAGTCAAAGTTATTATGCGAGTTAACTCGAGTCGAAATCTGTAAATTCATTGTCATCCGTCACCGTGGCATAAAGTGGACTTTTGCAGCTGAAATGATGAGTGAATTAAGCATGGTTGGAATAACAAGAGAAGAACTTTTTTCTTAACAAGGATTGTAAAGCATCACAGTAACGTTACAAGGAAGGAGACGACGGCTATAACGTTAGTCTGAGACAAAAAGTTATATTTTTTCGCAACTTGTTTATTAAATTGTTTATTAGGCAGTTCATTGTGGAATATGAGACAATCGGGTCCATGTCGGTTCCAGGTACTACATTTTTCGGATCTGCACGGGTCCGGGTCCAGCTTTTGAAATAATAGACGGGTCCAGGTCGGTTCTGTGTAGCACATTACGGGTCTCTTTGGGTTCGGGTACAAATTTTTGGACCCGTGAAGACCTCTAGCGTACAGGCGTTCAAATTCAAGATTACCGGTGTGCCGCAGCTTTGCTTATGGCGGACAAACAATCCAAACTGCCAATGCCACCTGGTGGCACCTGCTCATAAAATAAAGACGGGTAAACGGAAAAAGACAGATGACAATGACAAAAAAAGACAAAAAGAAAGAATTAGATAGAGCCCAAAATAAAATGAGGGTAAATATCGGAGCAGCTTTTCCAAGATGGAGGGAGCTACGTGTCTTGAAAGGATTAAAAACCGATGCAGAGTTTGCCACGTCGCCTGCCTGATGCTCCGCGCACATCACAGCTTTCTTTTCTCCCCGCCCGTTGACTCCTCGAAGTCACTGTGGGTGTGAATTCCTCGTCAGAGATGATTCTCAATGTCAAAACTCTAGCCGCATAACATATAGATAAAATGTCACACACTGTGCAAAGCAACTATTGAAACCTACCAATTCACTGGCTTGTCATGTTGCTGAAATAATGTACTAGCAAACCTTATTTAGCATTACATATTGATAGAATAATTACTTGCATACTGTAACGTTAGTTACCGTTATATTATCTTACTAGCTATTTATTACTTATAGAATTAGTGCAACATCATAGTTACATTACATGTATTGCAAAATGTTGATGTTTCGTACTAGTGAATGTGCCATAGCTGTTTATCCGCAATCATCGGTGGCCCTGCTCGCTTACTAGCCTGCGCGTTCACTGCAGGCTCCGTTGTGATGGGGGAGGAGCTGTGGAGGGAGGGCTGTAGCGCAGCAGAGAGCAAGGGGGAGTGACCTGTGAGTTGTGCTTGTTCAAATTTTCAGGCTAAGCCAACGTTTTCTAAAAACTCCCTACGGCAGCTTTAAGATATACTCTGGGGTTCACATGCGAATTCGTCAAAAACTGCATTATATATATATATAATATATATAATATATACCAAAAGGTAGACAGCATGCAAACAGCAGTTATTGCATGTCTGGAAGGGTTGAGCTCAACTGCCCTTTCTTTACCCCAGTGCTGAGTGGGAGATGTGTGTTAATTGCTGGTCAGCTGCTCCATGTGAGTTGCCGGGGCGACTGATGTCGGGACGATGGGAGACGGCTGTCAGGTGTGTGTGTTGATTGTTGGTCATCTGCTTCACGTGTGTTGTCAGGGGTGACCGATGTCGGGAGGATGGCAGTCTGCCACAATATATATATATATATATATAATTAAGAGTTCCTTTCACTGGCCAAGCTAAATCCCTGAAAAACAACCCCACACCATAAACCTTACACTTGGCACAGTGCAGTCAGGCAAGCTGTTCTCCAGGCAGCCTCCAAACCCAGACTCATCCATCGGATTGCCAGACAGAGAAGTTTGATTGGTCGCTCCAAAGAACACGTCTCCACTGCTCTAGAGTCCAGTGGCGGTGTGCTTTACACCACCACATCCAACACTTTGCACTGCACTTGGTGATGTAAGCATGCATTGACACTACTCTGTGATTTTACGTGGCCTACCACTTCGTGGCTGAGTAGTGAGGACATTTCACAAATGCTCCTGAGAGCGACCCATTCTTTCACAAATGTATGTATGCCTAGGTGCTTGATTTTTTTCACCTGTGACCATTGAAGTGATTAGAACACCTGAATTCAAGGATTTGGGGGGGTATCCCAATTATTTTGTAGGGAAGAAGAAATCATTTTCACAGGAAATTGTTGGGGGTTGGGGGTTAAATATGTAATTATATTGATCAAAGATGAGTTTATGGGATAAAATTGTCTTCAGGGGGTATTGAAATACTAAGCATTTTATGTGATTTAATTTACACACAGCGTTAACTGGCTGGTATATGATTCAGGATTTAAGAAGATTACAATTTTAAAAACAAATTACAAAGTTATATTGTGATATTTTTCTTTATTAAGATTTAGTGATAACATCCTCCGCTGACAATGAAAAGGTGGGGAAAGTGCCAAATACCACAGATGGGTTTATAGCTAATAAATGACAAGGAACAAAAGGACAGGATTGGGAGGCTATGTGAGTCAAAAGGCCTCAGTTGATTTTTAGGGAATGAAAACACCCCAAAAGTCTTATTTTATATATTGCATGATTTAAACACAAACACAGTGCTAAAGAAGCATTCAATTCCTTACATTATTCAAGGAAAAAATAAATAAATAAATAAATAAAAATAAAGGCAGTCGGACATTTGCATCATTAAAGAGAAAAGCAATTATCAAAACTAGAAAAAATCGAAACGTGGTTATATATTCACATGCGATGAAAATGACATGTTAATGAAATAAGCAGAATACATAATGAAAATAAAAATAAAAAAACGTGCTTCTAAATTTCATAATAGACCCCTTAGAACAATTTATATAGTTTTTTATATAAAAGTTTGGATTTGTCTCTAAACCAGCTGTAAAAGAAAGCATAAATCAAAGGGTTAAATACTGCATTCAAATAAGCCACCCACATTAGGACCTCATATAATAGTGTTGGTATTGTGTGGTTAACAACAGGATCTATGATGTTACACATGAAATAAGGTGTCCAGCAAGACATAAAAACTCCAATGACAATAGCAAGCGTCTTAGTGGCCTTCAGATCCTTTTTACTAACTGATGAGGTTGAAGGGCAGTTATTAATAACACGAACATGTTTCTGTGCAATAACAAAAATCCTGCTGTAAATGCTGACAATTATAAACATGGGGAGGAAGTAAAACAATATTGAATATGTCACTCCGATTTCTCTTCCATGGAGGGCTAAACACCCTCCCTTGCAGGCAACATGCAGCTCCTCTGTTCGTTTTACTTCTACTTTTAGCTCTGAGAATATGATGCCAAAACCAAAAAAGGCAGAGAAACACCAGCTGACCAGGATCATGGCTATGCTCACACGTGTGGTAATTCTGCTGTGATATTGCAGTGGTTGACAAACTGCGTAATAACGGTCAATTGAAATGAACGTGAGGTGCAAAACAGATGCATTACATAGTGTAAAATCAGTGCCGGAGTGAAACTTGCAAAAGAAGTCTCCAAAGTACCAGCACGTCTCCAAAGAGCGCACCATACTGGGGGCATGACAAAGCTGCCCAGGAGCAGGTCGGCTACGGCCATTGAGACGATCAGATAGTTGGTGGGTGTGTGGAGCTGCTGGAAACATGAGATGGTGCAGATGACCCACAGGTTACCGAACACAATTACAATAATTGTTACAGCAAAGAGGAGGTAGAAAGGAACACGAATGACAGGAGAATAGACAGTCTTTACACATGAGTCGTTCAGGGATTCGAAACAGAGGCCGAAAGACTCTGCTGTCCACAGTTGAGTCATTGTACAGGCACTTTAATACCTAGAATGAGAAAGCAACTTGATTAGGCATCTTTTTTGTTGTAAACTGAAATTGTTAAATCTTATATTACCATCTTTTTTTTTTTTTTTACATGCAATAAGAATTTGATAAGTGTGTGTGTGTGTGTGTGTGTGTGTGTGTGTGTGTGTGTGTGTGTGTGTGTGTAATCTTACCACATAAAGACTTCCTGCCTTCTGAGCAGATGATGGAACGCACTGTTTTTTCTTCCTTTTTGAATACTTTCTCACAGAGAGAGCGTTTCTCTGAACCAATAAAAAGGCTTCATCTTGTCATGTGATTACAAGGAATTCCTAATTGGCTTTTGGGTCTCAAGATGTTGCAAACCCAATCTTGAGTCTATTTTATTTTGGAATATGGAAATGTTTTATATGTTATATGGTATGTTTTACTAATGATTAAAAAAAAGAAAGTATTTTAAGGGCCATTTACACTACACCATTGTTTATGCGTTTTGGCTGTTCATTTAGGCTACACAACAGTTTTTTTGGTAACACTTTACAATAAGGGTGCACTGATATGCATTAATTCATGCTTAACTAATGCACAGATAATGATGAGTTAATGTGTTACTAAAGGGGAACTAACCCATTTATTAATGATTACTGCATCCGCGACTAATGAAAATTCTACATGATTAATAGATTAAGTAATCATTAAATTGTTATTAGTTAAATGTGTCATAATGTATTAATTCCTTAATAACATATTATATTAACTAATAGTGTAAATTAATGTGTTAATTACCACAACGGGTCAAAGCCATGCATTTCAACTTTCAGTTGTCTGCTTTAATGAATCATTAGCTAAAGATTTACAAATGTGTCATTATGTCATGACTTTACTTGTTGGGGCACATGACTGTTAACTAATTAATAATTAATTCAAAACCCATAACCACAATTACATATTACTCAATCAATTAGTTAATAGTCATGTTAATAGTCAATAGGCACACCACCTCTACTCCCCTTCTCCCTTCGCAAATACGCATTAAGTAACTCTCTATAAATGATATGTTAGTGTGAACTCGTGAATTGACAGTATACTGGGGGGTTTGGACCCACTACAGACCACAGGGTGAGCACCCCCTGCTGGCATCACTAACACCTCTACGTTGTACTCGGAGCTGTTCACATCCTTGGTCTGGGAATTATGCGTTTCTTTGGCAACACCGTCAATGCATAAATGAATCTACAGTGGTCAGGTGGTACAGCGGTCATCAGATACAAGTAGGAGCTTACAGAAAATAATCTCTATGAGTATGTGAACGCTTTTTACAAGTTGAAATCTCATAATTACAGTAATTACGACATGGCGTGAATGCACCTTTAGTTCCTGATCATGTCATGTGAGTCCCCTGTTTGTGTTCATGTTCTGATTGGTGGATTTGTTCATGTGTCCTATGTGTCTTATTGGTTCCTTGTCTTATGTGTCAAATTTTGATTGGTTCATCACCCATGGTTGTTTCCTGTACTTCTGTACATGCTTTGTCCAGTTCATGTTTATTTCATGTTTCAATTCAAGATTAAGTCTAGTCTTTATTTTGTATTTGTAAATTCTTTGTTTAAATAATCAACCGCACTTTGGTTCATATACACTCGCCTCAGTGGAACCGTGAAATCATGCAAACGTACCCTTTAAAGCTTGATATATACTTTTTTTTATTTTAAATATTTTAAATATTACATTTCTTTACCATGTCTGCGGTCTTCAAGACTTTGTGGATTCTTGTGGTGCCATCAACCAATCAGCGTTGTCATGATGTCACTTTATTGCAGTTTCAGTGATTGAACTCAGCTCTAGAAACATTTGTTTTGAGTTGTGGCTAATTTTTAAACCCCTTGAAACATTAGAAAACGTCTCGGGTTATGTATATAACCCTTTTTCCCTGAGAGGGAACGAGCACTGCGTCGGAACGACGAATTTGGGGATGCTCCCTAAGCATCAACGCATCTGAAGTATGAATGAAACTAGTCCAATCCTGATTGGTGCTACGTCATGACGTAGATGTGACGGCATACCCGAAAGCTATAAAGGGGAGCCCGGCGCACTGTAGCGTCAATTATCGGGATGAAGCAAAACGCTCTCAGGCGATATGCGGTGTGGCGGCGAGGCGCGGTGCTCGTTCCCTCTCAGGAACAAGGGTTATATACATAACCCGAGACGTTCCCTATATCGAGGGAACTTCGCACTGCGTCGGAAGGAATTTGAGCGAGTACCCACTAGGCCACACAAAGGATACGCCTGCCCTAACGTGAAACTTGAGACCAGGCACAATTAGGACTGGAGTACCCTGCCGCCGGGTGTCGCCGGGAGGTGTAAGCTATAAAACCTTATAAAAATGTGTTGAGTAGCCCAACCGGCCGCTTCACAGATGTCCTGCATAGGGACTCCGGAAAGAAGGGCCACCGAGGAGGCCATGCCCCTGGTGGAATGGGCCCTCAAGGCTATAGGTGAAGGCAGATTGCGCACCTGATATGCCAAAGCTATAGCCTGCACAATCCAATTACTAATAGTAGGGGTTGATGCAGGCAACCCTTTCTTGGGTGAGCCAAAACACACTAACAACTGGTCTGATTTCTTCCACTGAGCTGACCTTTCCAGATAGACCCTCAAGGCCCGAACCGGGCATAAGAGGAACAGTCTCCCTTCTTCCGCCGTCACATGGGGCGGGGGATGAAACGCCTGAAGAACCAAGGACCTGACCACCCCGGAAGGGACCTTGGGCACGTAGCCAGGTCTAGGGTGCCGTACCGGTTTAATTCCTCCGGGGGCAAACTCCAGGCAGGCTGGCGTAATTGCCAAGGCCTGAAGATCCCCCACTCTCCTAAGAGAGGTGATAGCTAGGAGGAACGCCACTTTCAGTGTCAGATACTTGGGCTCTGCCGACTCCAGTGGTTCGAAGGGGGCCTCAGCCAAACCCTCGAGCACCACTGCCAGATCCCATGTTGGTACTCTGGTACGGACTACAGGCCTCATCCTTTGTGTCCCACGGAGGAAACGTACAACCAAATGGTGCCTACCCAAAGGTCCATCACCTAATGGAGCGTGGAAAGCTCCAATAGCTGCCACGTACACCTTAAGTGTGGACGGGGTAAGCCCTGCAGAGAATCGGTTTTGGAGGAACTCCAACACTGAAGGTACTGGGCAGTTAATTGGGTCCACCTCACACTCTCTACACCAAGTGGCGAAGACATTCCACTTGAGGCTGTACAATCTCCTTGTAGACGGGGCCCTAGAACTAAGTAGGGTCTCTATAACGTCTGCTGGCAGCCCCTCCTCCCGGTACCTGGCCCCCTCAGGGTTCCCAGAGGTTCCATATCTCGGGGCGGGGGTGAAATATTGTGCCCCCTGCCTGCGATAGGAGGTCCCTCCTCAGAGGGACCTGCCACGGGGGACCCACCAGCAGAGCTATTATATCCGAGAACCATACTCGAGTCGGCCAACGAGGAGCCACCAGAAGGAGACTGACTCCCTGTTGCCGAACTCTCTCCAGAACCCCCGGGAGCAGAGCGATCGGGGGAAATGCGTACAGACGCAGCCTCGGCCACGTCTGAACCATGGCATCCAGCCCCAGAGGGGCTGGATGCGTGAGGGAGAACCACATTGGACAGTGGGACGTCTCTCGAGACGCGAACAGATCCACTTCCACTGGGCCGAACCTCCTGCATATTGACTCCACCACCTCTGGGTGGAGCCGCCATTCCCCGGGCCTCAGCCCCTGCCTCGACAGAATGTCTGCCCCCTGATTCTGTATCCCGGGATATACATCGCCTGAGGATAACAGTTTCTCCTGTGACCAACGGAGAATGAGATGCGCCAATTTGCAAAGGGGGCGTGATCTCAACCCCCCCTGGCGGTTCAGGTATGCCACGACTGCCATATTGTCCGTACGGACCAGAACGTGGTGCCCGCGAAGTTCCAGGAAGAAACTCCTCAGAGCTCTGTAGACCGCCATCATTTCTAGGCAATTTATGTGCCAAGTGGAATGACGGTCCTCCCATGGACCCCTCGCAAAGCGGGCTTCCATGACCGTGCCCCAACCAGTGAGGGAGGCATCTGTTGAAACGGTTTTCCGGCAACATGATGCTCCCAGCACTGGCCCCTGGGACAGAAACCAAATCTTCTTCCATATATTTAGAGCACGAAGGCATTTGCGCGTTGCTCTGATCATACGGAACGGGTTCCCTCTGGAGGAAAACGCTTTGGCTTTCAGCCACCACTGTAGAACCTGGCCTCCCTCTCTGACGGTGGGACCCGTTCTATGGCTCCCTTTATCAGCAAGGATTTTACTTCTTGTTCCATTACCCAAACCTGCTCTGGCACCACTGCAGTCCATGCTACCCCATTGAATTTTGGAGGGGGGTGATCGAACTGCAGTCTGTACCCTAGTTCTACAGTCCGCAGGACCCATGTGGATATATTCGGAAGGCATTTCCATGCGCCGAGATAATCTACTAAGGGAATCAATCTCGGGTATTACTTGAATTTCGTTTTTCGCTCCCTGAAGCGGATGCCCGGCAGAGAGCTGAATACGATTTCTGGTATGTGGACACCCGTGCTGCCCCGTCGCAGGTCTTTCTTGAGGCGACTGGAGCACCACCTGTCCGTGGGAAAACGATGTGACCCGAAGCGTCTGTGACGGCGGTCTTGGAGGTCCTGCCGCAGCTAGGACTTCTTCCCAGCAGCCTTCTTAGCCAGAAGGACATTCCTCAGATCGCCCTTCTGCACCGAAGCCTGCTGGTGAGAGCGCCTCCTCTGTTGCCAAGCTCCCGGAGGAGGGCTCTAGGCGGCGCTCTCCTTCTGCACCTGACGGTGCGAGGAGCTGGCTGACGGCTGAGACTGCCCACTAGTGGCAGCCTTCCCAGGTTTTGGCCGACGAGGGAGGAACTGTCGGAACATGCCAGAAGGCGAAATCGGGGAGTCCAGGAGAAAGGTTTTATCCCTCTCCTTTATCCCGACAGATTTAGCCATAAGTGCCTCTCCACAGTCACCATTGAAGCCATGGAGCGGCCGATGGCACGGGCCGTCTCCTTGGTGACTCGGAGAGACAAATCCGCAGTCTTCCTGAGCTCGAGAATGTCCTCCGGGGAGGGACCCTCGCCCTCGTCGAGCTCTTTTAGGAGGTCGGCCTGGTACGCCTGCAGTATAGATAATGTGTGCAGGGAACTACCAGCCCGACCCGCCGCCATATATGCCCTGCCCACCAACGAAGATGTGTCCCTGCACGGCTTGGTGGGCAGTACCGGGGCTTTCAGGGACGATGCCGGTCATCCAGCCTGCTTGATGGCTGGACTTCCTGTCTCTCTTGTGGCCAATCGATCTTCAATTTGGCCACGGCTCGCGTCAGCACCTCTATAAGCTCCTCTTGGGCGGGTGGGTGCGGTGGCGACATGTATCCCGCACCACCCGCCTCAATGTTAATCTCCTCCGGATCCTCGCACCCGGAGAGGACCAGCATCGGATTCTCCACCCTGAGGGAAGAAGCCGCTTCGCGGGCTTCCACACGAGGTGGAAGAACCTCTGAACTGTCAGAGGAAGATTGAGAAAGTGCCTCAGCAGTCTCAATCTCCGCTGACAAGTCCAGCTGTGAGCCCCATGATCTGCGGCGCCGCGCCGCCTCGGCGGCCGCGGGCCCAGAACCACGGGGCTCATGCGGTTGGCCGGCCTCATCAAAGACCGCCAACCGGGACCGCAGCACCCTGAGCGTCAGCAGCTCACAATGGCTACAGGCGGCTCCCTCGAGAGCCGCCTGAGCATGCTGAACGCCCAGGCACTCAACACACAGAGTGTGTGTGTCCGCTCCCGAAATAAAGCGGGGACACGGGTGCACACATCTCTTGAATTCAGTCGCCATCTCAATATTTCTTTATATATATATAGAATACGGGACAAACAACAATAAATAGACAGACAGTTTCACACAGAGCGTTATGCTGAAGAGCGATAACTGACGCTACAATGCGCGGGCTCCCTTTATAGCTTCGGGTATGCCGTCACATCTACGTCGTGACGTAGCACCAATCAGGATTGGACTAGTTTCATTCATACTTCAGATGCGTTGATGCTTAAGGAGCATCCCCAAATTCGTCGTTCCGATGCAGTGCGAAGTTCCCTCGATATAAGGAACATTAAAAAAGCCAATTCCTTTTCTACCCTTTGTTTTCATGGAGATGGGAATGGAGCTTCTGTATTGATTTTTTCATGTGCAGCTGTTTGCTCTTATAACTCATGGTTAAATATACAGACAGAGTAATTGGACTTTGCCCCTATACGTGTATAAATCAGGTGGAATAACTTGCTAACAGAAGTTGGACTGACACATTCATTTCTTTATGTAGGAAGTATCTCTATTAATATTTTATGAGAAAAGTTGCTGCTTAGAGAGACTATAGTAGCTTCTTCTATTGCAATTCCTTAAAAGGAAAATTCAGGAAGATTAATTTCTCCTTTGGGAAAAAAATCTGTTTTTTGGAAAGCAGTGTAATTTATACCACAGAGTTATTTATAGCCGTTTTACAATGTAGATGTACAAATGTCAACTGAACTATTTGAATTAAACAGATTAAAACCCTCCCATCATTTTCCACAAGAGTTTCCGCTTCATGTAAAAGATTTATCATCGGCTCAAGCTCAGTAGACTATCAAACACTAAAATGGATCTATGTTACGAGGCTTTGAATGGATCCTGTGGGAAGTATGTACGGCCGTACAGTGTCCACTTTCCGATGCTCATCGCTGTGATCTTGATCACCTTTGTGACTGTCATTGGGAATTTACTGGTCATCATCTCCATTGGGCATTTCAAGCAACTCCACACACCAACAAACCAGCTGATTCTGTCTCTCGCTGTGTGTGACTTTCTGCTTGGGCTGTTTGTAATGCCGCTGAGTGTTGTTCGTTCCATTCAGGGCTGTTGGTACTTTGGTGATTTCTTGTGTAAGTTACACACATGCATTGACATTACTCTCAGCACCGTTTCGATTTTCCACCTTGTGAGTGTGTCTGCTGAGCGTTGTTGCGCCGTGTGCAGCCCATTAACGTATCATTCCCGCATTCGTTTTCCAACGGTGCTGGTAATGATCTCTACCAGCTGGCTAATCCCTGCCATATTCGCTTACACGATTACCTTCTTCGAGCTCAACCTCCAGGGCGGAAAGAAGTTCTACGAAACACATGTGCGCTGTGTGGGAGGGTGCCACGTCTTCTTTAGTCACGGTTCGGCCGTGGTCACCTCCCTGGTTTCCTTCTACATCCCTGGCTTCATCATTATTGGGATCTATTCTAGAATCTACATTGTGGCCCAAAACCAAGCGAGATCTATTAATCATCAACTGAACCAGCTAAGGAGATTATCCATCGGGAAGCGTGCAACATCGGGCACAGAAGGCTACGATAACGATTGCTATCGTGGTCGGAGTTTTCTTAGTTTGCTGGACTCCCTTTTTCCTCTGTAACATCCTGAATCCTTTTATTGGCTACACAACACCCCCAATGCTGATTGATGCGCTTGTTTGGTTTGGCTACGTTAACTCCACCTTAAATCCTTTTATTTATGCCTTTATGTATTCTTGGTTTAGAAAAGCTGTAAGGATTATTGTAACTGGGAAAATATTTCAAAACAATAGCAGCAGAAAACAGTTATACTTGTAACTAAGGCCTAATTCGGAGTAGCATAGCCTACTAGCATACTCTTTTATGGCAAAACCTGTTGGTCAATACTGTATTAATACAATCACAACCCTGCACAAACTTGCATGAAGATACTTTTTGCAAACCAAATGCAATTTTGTTTGAAGATTTAATATATTGAATGCAATCACATAATTCTATTAAATATGAAGTGTCTGAGTAATATGTGTTCTTTTATTAATTTGCAGGGCTTGTTTTGTCAGTTTTATGGAGGGCTTGTCTAATCTTTTTTGATATACAAATGAACCATTAAAATGTCTACATTATAAAACCGATCCTAGATAAAGTAAAAAAAATCATGTAGACCTTTGGTTCATAGGTTCACTATGGCCCCATTTACACTGCATGGTTCAAGTGACCAAATTCCAATTTTTCCCTCTCATGTGGCTCAGATCGGATATAACATGTGAACGTGTAAGCAGGAAAAAAACACATGAATTACGATACCCTTGGATCGAATTCAGGCCTCACTCATATGTGGTAATTAAATCTGATATGTATGGATACGTGAATTTGCGTCTACCATGTAAGTGTTCAAATTGGATAGTCTCCAGTAAATGTGACCCATACGTCATTGAAAAAGGGATGGAGGTGAATGACGTCAACTGATGAACAGGAACTGCGATCACATGCAACAAGGGCTCTCCTCTTTTTTCTCCGCCTTACGAGAGCAATGTTTTGCTGACCTTTAAAGATCAGATTTTCCGTGTCAAAGCCTCTTGGCTGTTTCACCAGAATATAGTGTGAATGCAAATATCGGATACGGGACGCTTTTAAAAGATGTAAGCGGGTCGTCAAAAAAATCGGATATAGTCAACAAATCGGAATTGTGCATCAAGGCCTGCAGTGTAAATGCAGCCTAACTGTGTCTCGTTTCTCTCCTCCAGTTGAATTTGTCAGCCGTCTCAATTCGGAATTTAATTCATTAGGGCCCGAGCACCGATGATGTGAGGACCCTATTGGAATTGCTTGGTCTATTGTTCTTCTCCCAAATGGATCACATTTTTGAGGGCATTAACATGCTTGAAAACTCATGAAACATTGCACAAGCGTCAGAAGTGGTGAAAAATTACATCTGATATGGGTTTTAGAATTATGTGTGGCAAAATGGCTCGATAGCGCCACCTACAAAATTTTAATTAAGCGCACGTTTCACGTACAAGTATGAAATTTGGTAGATACATGACATTCAAAAAAGTCCCTGGGAGAAAAATCTGAAAACCCACAGGAAGTGAGATATTTTTAAATTTCTCTGTAAAATGTTTGCTTTTTTTGCCATTTTCAGACGTTGTACTTTAACTAACTCCTCCTAGAGATTTTATCAGATAAACATCATCATATATATAAAATTGTTTATTGTTTATATAAAAAATAATATATGCTGTTTTATTTATTGCTGTTTATATTAGAGTCCAAGGCCATTTGATGCAGTTTTTTTTTATTTTTTGAGGTTTAGATAAATCTCTGTTGATATTAAACTATTTCATTCTACTCATTTAATCTGCTGTTGGATTTGAAAGTTTGGATCAAAGTGCTGGTGTGTGCTGTTTGTCTCTTGGCTGGCATATCATATTACGCCATATTACAATCATGATTGATTGCTGAAATTTGTCCGCCCATTACCCTGTCACCGGTTTGTGGTTTGTCTCTCCTCTGTTGGTAAATTCTCTCCACTGCTGTCCGGGAGCAACACACTAGTCTTGAGGTTTCAGAGATACTCTGACCAACTGGGCCTTTGTCAAAGTCACTCAGATTGTTATTCCTGCCCATTCTCTTGCATCCATCACGTTAATTACAAGAACTGATTGTTTTCTTACCATATAATCTACCCAGATGATCAACGATAAATATTACCTCACCTCTGACTGGTCAGTATGTTGTTAAAAATAATAAATGTGGTGCCAGTGAAAATATTGGCAGAATAAAATGTTCTGATAAGCGAACAAACCAATAAATAAATTAAAATCCTTTCTAGTACATAGCCCATTTTAACGTTTATCCATTCCATTTATCATTTATACTTGTATAATTTTACAAACTTGCTGTTATTGTTAATGTTTTACTTACTATGTTTAGAACTCCATTATTTCTCAGATGTTGTATGTGATTAGATTGAAGCATAAAGAAGTTAAAAGTTTGTATGTCCTGTCTGTCTCCCTAATGATAAAACTTCAGCTCTGTAGGGCATTATGGGTAAACAAGTTGTTTGTGATAATATTGTGACAGGATACAGCTAATAAGCTTCATGTGTTAAGCAGGTGAGAGCTGATATTAACACCTTTGATTGGTCGGACTCCTTTGAGAGTCACTCATATGAAATGGAGGACTGATAACAAGTCTCATGGGTTTAAGACATCATTAAGCATCATTAATGAGGTGTGTGTGACTGGCAGCTGTGGATTTGAAGGCCAAATAGACATTTACTGTGGAAAAAATCTCTGGAATAGTTTTAAATATAACTATACTAAATATAATACAAGCTTTACAACCTCTTCTAAAGGATAGAGAGAGTCAGGTCAATGCAGACGTTATTATATAGGGCTTATAGAGATTAAAAGGACTTTATTGAAAAAAGTCTTATACTGTGAATGCTTAGTTCTCACTGTACAGTCAAATGACAACAGACAGATAAAGACACATTGTTGGGTTTAGTTGGATCAGTGTGGTGCCCCTGTTGGCATCTGTTGGCATTGGTCAGTTCTTGTTCACTGATTAAACATGTTGAATCTGCTTTTCTCGTGACATGGAATGAGAAGTGGCATACTGTAATCTGGTGACTGTCCGCATTGATTGGCAGAAAGTTGGCGTCTTCTGCACATTGTGCGCCCCAAGTATTGACCCAACTCTGAGATTTTACGAGTTGCTCCCAATTGTTTCCACTTTGTTATAAAACCACTAATAGTTAACTGTGGAATAATTAATAGTGAGGAAATTCCACGAATGGACTCACAGTAAAACACTTGAGTTCACTGAGCTCCTGAGAGCAACCCATTCTTTCACAAATGTTTTTTTTTATAATCTCCAGAGTTCATGAAGTTTTTGTAACCAGGTTAATTTGACAGGTGTAGGAGGGTTACTTCGAATGTGAGAGTATATATGGACATGACTGAGCTACTCTGAGTCCATTTATGGAGTTGAATTGGATGAGCAAGTACTATATATTTATATATCTTTGTTTGTATATTGGTCTTTACCAAACTGTAATTTATGAAATTGTTCTTTTTATACTTATGTTAATATTTGTCAGCCTTTTTATGATTACTAAGCAAATCATCTCAGCATCTGGGACAAATGTGATGACTTCAAAAGAAAATGTCACTGAGAATGTGTTTTTCTGCTATCCACTCTTGCTGGACTCCTGTCCGAAATTGCATCGTCTTACTGTAGTTAAAGTGGCAATGTATGTTTTCATGCTGCTGATGACCCTTTCAACAGTTTTTGGGAATCTGCTGATCATCATCTCCATCTCTCACTTCAAACATCTACAGTCTCCAACTCATCTGATCGTTCGCTCTCTGGCTGCCAGTGATTGTCTGCTGGGCTCTTTGGTCATGCCGTATAGCATGGTGCGATCTGTTGAAGGCTGCTGGTATCTGGGAGATGTTGTGTGTAAAGTGCATTCAAGTTTGGACATGACCTTCTGTATCTCTTCCTTACTGCATCTCAGTTTAATATCTGTTGACAGGTACTGGGCCATTTGTGATCCTTTAAGGTACAAAATGAGGGTCACAAACAACAATGTGACTGTAAGTACTACCTTCACATGGGTGTTTTCATTTCTTTACAGCTTTTCTATCGTATTTTCAGGGGTGAACACAATTGGCTTGGAGTCGTTTATCCTGCAGATTTACTGTGTGGGAAGTTGTGTTTTGTTTTTTAACAAACAATGGGGTATTATATGTCCAATCCTCACATTCTTCCTTCCCGGGACGATCATGAGCTCTCTGTATATGAAAATCTTCCATGTTGCAAGAAAACATGCAAAGGTTATGTCAGAAAGAGTGACTGTCACAGCAGCAGGAGGGCTGAAGAGCCAAACCTCTGCACACAGAGATAGAAAGGCAGCAAAAACTCTGGCCATTGTCATGGGTGTTTTTTATCTCTGCTGGCTGCCTATTTTTATTGCAACAATCATTGATTCCTCTCTTAATTTTGTGACTCCAGCCAGTATCTTTGATGCTTTGGTTTGGTTTGGATACTTTAACTCCACTTGTAACCCATTGATATATGGTCTTTTCTACTCTCGTTTTCGAAAGGCCTTTATGATTCTCATATCATCCTGTATTTATAGCTTCATTGACTCAAGCACCCTGACATTTGAATGAATATGTCAGTCATTTATATCAGGATATCATGTTATGCTTCACAATATGGATTTTCTTCCATTTATGTTTTTATGCATGCTGAAGTAATTAATTTGATGACATTGTGGACAATATGAGAAAATAAAAATATGATTTTAGAATCATTGAAATAAACGAATCAAGGAGGTGTTATTTAAGAACCTCCTACATTTATTTAACGCTGTGATCTTATTCTTTATTATTCCTTATAACTGGAAGTAATAAATGCAACAGTCACTTTAAACCTTCACATACCATTTTTTTCCAGGAGACCTCTATTTTAACATTCAAAATCTGTAGCGAAAAGAAGAAGAAACATTAAAATAATAAGATTAACAACTATGGCCAGATTTGATTTACAACATAGGCTATGTTATCTACTAACATGTTCAAATAAAGTATTGACCAAACTGATTTATTAAACAATAAACGTAATATTCTAAACTTTAATCCATTTTTAAGAAACAGGATGAGTTAAAATTGGTATTTTATCAGTTCAATGAATAATTCTAGATACCTTATCTAAACTGTTTAGATTTTTAGAATTCACATTACCTTATTTTCCATTAACTTGTTAAAATGTACAACAGCCCATAAAAATGTGGTCTGAGTTTCACAAACAAAAACGTCTCGGGTTACGAGATGTTGCGTCGAAGACGACACTATGGGGAACGCCTTTGGGTGACAGCGTCCATCACGTGAAACTAGACCAGTCTTGATTGGTGCTGCATCTGTCACGGACCACAAGGGAAATCAAAGATGACAGGAAGAGATGAGGATCCAAATGCAGGGAAATTTAATGCAGAAAACTACTATAAGTCAAGAACAAAATACAACCCCAAATCAGAAAAAGTTGGGACAGTATGGAAAACGCAAAAAAAGAAAAGAAAAAAAGAAGTGATTTCTAAATTTACTTTGACTTGTATTTCATTGCAGACAATATGAACAAAAAATATTTCATGTTTTGTCTGGTCGACTTCATGTCATTTGTAAATATGCATCCTTTCCTGTCATTCAGACCTGCAACACATTTCAAAAAAAGTTGGGACAGTAAAGCATTTACCACTTTGTAATGTTGCCATTCGTTTTCACAACACTTAAAAGACGTTTAGGGACTGAAGACACCAAGTGATGAAGTGTTTCAGGTGTAATTTTGTTCCATTCTTCCTGCAAACAAGTCTTAAGGTGGTTAATACGGGGTCTTCGTTGTCGTATTTTGCGCTTCAAAATGCGCCACACATTCTCTATTGGAGACAGGTCGGGACTACAGGCAGGCCAGTCAAGTACCCGTACCCTCTTCCTCTGCAGCCAGGACTTTGTAATGTGTGCAGAATGTGGTTTTGCATTGTCTTGTTGAAATATGCATGGACATCCCTGGAAAAGATGTCTTCTTGAAGGCAGCATATTATGCTCCAAAATCTCTATGTACTTTTCAGCATTAATGGTGCCTTCACAGAAGGGCACTGACACAACCCCATACCATGACAGACCCTGGCTTTTGGACTTGTTGCTGGTAACAGTCTGGATGATCCTTTTCTTCTTTGGTCCGGAGAACATGGCGTCCATTCCTCCCAAGAAATACCTGAAATACTGATTCATCTGACCACAGTACACGTTTCCACTGTCTGATGGTCCTTCCCAGATGCCTCCGAGCCCAGAGAAGTCGACGGCACTTCTGGACACTGTTAACATAGGGCTTCCTTTTGGCACAGTACAGTTTTAACTGGCATTTGTGGATGTAACTACGTATTGTGGTACTTGGACAAAGGTTTGCCAAAGTAGTCCTGAGCCCATGTGGTGATATCACTTACAATGACGATTCTTGATGCAGTGCCGCCTGAGGATCGGAGATCACGGTTGTTCAGCTTAGGCTTGCGCCCTTGTCCTTTACACACTGAAATTCCTCCAGATTCCTTGAATCTTTTAATTATGTTTTGCACTGTTGAATGTAAAATATCCAAATCTCTTCCTAACTTTCTTTAAGGAACATTGTTTTTAAACATTTCAATAATTTTCTCACGTATTTGTTGGCAAACTGGTGATCCTCAGCCCATCTTTGCTCCTAAAGGATTAGACCTTTCTTGGATGCTGCTTTTGTACCAAATCATAATTACAATCACCTGTTGACATCACCTGTTTCAAATCACATCATTATTTAACCATTTTACCATTAGCCCTAAATGGCTCCTGTCCCAACTTTTTTTAAAAATGTGTTGCAGGTCTGAATGACAGGAAAGGATGCATATTTACAAATGACATGAAGTTGACCAGACAAAACATGAAATATTTTGTTGTCATATTGTCTGCAATGAAATACAAGTCAAAGTAAATTTAGAAATCACTACTTTCTTTTTTTATTTGCATTTTCCATACCGTCCCAACTTTTTCTGATTTGGGTTTGTAACACTGAGAAAAACCAACAAAGAAAACACAGGGAACTGCAGACACCTGCATAACATGAAACAACGACTGACAGAGAACCAGAGAAAGCAAGGACTATAAATACATAGGGAAGACTAACTTAACGAGATAACAAGTGGTGTGGTAAATGGGAAATACCTGGGTAGACTAATCGACAGAAAAACTACAAAAACTCCACAGGAAACAGGATACAGAAAAGAGCACAGAGAACTACAACATAAAACTCCCAGCGAGCGCCAGACACAGAAACAGATATGACAACGTCATATTGAGGACAGATTGAGGGACTGAACAGTAACATCTCTGCCCATACTGTGGAGGTGCACGAAAGGGTGGGCTCTAAGGGGTCAGACTAGTGAACTGTTACGCTTTATGACTAGTCTGAACAGGAAACTGCATGAAATGTCTAAGTCACTCCATGAAATGGATGATAACATAATTCAGCCTCCGATAACACCAGAACAACAGCCACCCTCACCAGACATGTTATCCCTCTCACCAGCATCCCGCTTCTGAGCTTCTCAGAGAGAATGGAGCAAATGGTCTATGCTGGAACCAGACTATCACACTCGATTTCTGCGAGCCCCCAGATATCAACCAAAGAGCGTCGAGCCCCACAACCATCAAAGCCTGTGGGCCCAGCTCGCTCTCAGCCTCCTCCTGTGAGATTTCTTCGGTCACAACGCCAGGCCAACACCCTCCTCCATCTGTTGTAGGTGAACCCAAAACAACTGATACCAGCTCTCAGTGATGTGTGTTGGGTCCCATGATAACAGTAACTTTATCAAATGTTTACAGAACGAGCGGGAACCCAGTGTGCCTGTCTCTTTCTCTATTTCAGTTCTGTTACGTGATAGAAAGTGTAAGACCTTCTCAGACCGTATAGCAAACCCATCTAATCTGCTGCCTATTACATGTCAAACTAAGATTACTGTGGGGAAAAAATTAATACTGTTAAGTTAGCACTTTTAAATATCCGTTCACTTAAGAACAAATCATTTCTAGTCAATGACTTAATAACCACAAACAACCTAGATTTTTGCTTCTAAATGAAACTTGGCTTGAAGAAAACTGCAGTGCAACAGTCCTCAATGAAACAGCTCCTCCTAACTTTACTTTTATGAGTATGTCCAGAGCGTTTAGAAGAGGTGGGGGTATTGCTGCTCTTTTAAAGATGTCTATCAATGTAAGCAAGTGTCATTTGGTGACTATCTGTCTTTTGAATATCTGGGTATTGTGTTAAAAGGTGCTCCACGCATCCTGCTTATCATTGTTTACAGGCCTCCAAAATACTCTCCATCCTTTACTGAGGACTTTACAGAGCTGTTATCAATAATCTCCTCAGAGTTTGATTGTTTTGCCATTGCTGGGGACTTTAACGTTCACAAAGACAATGCTGAATCCAGTACAACAAAAGAGCTCATGACTGTTATTAACACTTTTGATTTGACACAGCATGTACATGGTCCCACACACAATCGTGGACACACTCTAGACTTACTTATCAGCAAGGGTCTAAACATTTCATCAATTGTTGTTAAAGATGTAGCATTGTCTGATCATTTCTGTATTTTCTTTGATATTTCAAACTCTCCTGCCATTGAAGCAAGATCTGTCACTGTCAAAAAGAGAAGCTTAAATGAGAACACTAGTGAGCTATTTATGAAGGCTATATCTCTAACACCAAGCATATCTGCAGACTCTGTTGATTCTCTCCTTGACTCCTTTAACTCAAAAGTTAAGAGTGTAATTGATAATATTGCTCCTGAGAAAGTCAAGAAAAAGAGTGGAAGACAGAAAGCACCTTGGAGAAACTCAACGGCAGTGCAAATAATGAAAAGACAATGCAGGAAATCTGAACGCATGTGGCGGAAGACAAAACTTATAATCCATTATAACATCTATAAAGACAGCCTTCATGATTTCAATGTGGAACTAGGCAAGGCTAGACAGACCTTCTTCTCAAATATTATAAACAGAAACATAAACAACACGCGCACTCTTTTTGCTACTGTAGAGACTGACAAACCCCGAGTCACATTCCCAGTGAAATGCTCTCTGACAGCAAATGCCGTGAGTTTGCTTCCTTCTTCTCAGAGAAAATAAATAATATCAGGAAGGCGATCAGCACATCCGTGAGTTGCTTTGGGTCAGTCAGATCAGACCACAACCTCGGAAAGTTACTATGTCTGATTTTGAAGCAATTGATTATAAAATTTTAGAAGAAACGGTGCAGCACCTTAAAACATCAACCTGCCTCCTTGACACACTCCCACTTCTTTTTCAAAAGTGTGTTTAACTGTTTAGAAGCAGATCTGCTAGAAGTGGTAAACTCATCACTTCTCAATGGGAATTTTCCAAACTCCCTTAAAACCGCAGTAGTTAAGCCTCTTCTGAAAAAGAGAAATCTGGATAACTCCATATTGAACAACTACCGACCAATCTCAAATCTCCCTTCATAGGCAAGATCATTGAAAAAGTTGTCTTCAGTCAGCTGAACAAATTCTTAAGCTCAAACGGATACTTTGACAATTTTCAATCTGGTTTCCGACCACATCACAGCACAGAAACAGCGCTCATAAAGATCATAAATGATATTCGCCTCAATACAGATACAGGCAAAACATCAATTCTGGTGCTACTCGACCTCAGTGCATTTGACACTGTTGACCATAACATACTTCTTGACAGGCTGGAAAACTGGGTCGGACTTTCTGGGATGGTCCTTAAATGGTTCAGGTCGTACTTAGAAGGAAGAGGTTATTATGTGAGTATAGGTGACCATAAGTCTGACTGGACATCCATGACTTGCGAGTCCCACAAGGGTCAATTCTAGCACCACTCCTATTCAACCTGTACATGCTGCCACTGAGCCAAATAATGAGAGAGAACCAAATGGCTTACCACAGCTATGCTGGACGACACCCAGATCTACTTAGCACTATCACCTAATGACTATAGCCCCATTGACTCCTGTGCAAATGCATTGATGAAATTAACAGTTGGATGAGCCAAAACTATCTCCAGTTAAACAAAAACAAAACTGAAATCATTACATTTGGAAACGAAGATGAAATTCTCAAGGTGAACGCATATCTTGAGACAAAAGGTCTAATAACAAAAATCAAGTCAGGAATCTTGGTGTGATTTTGGAGTCAGACCTGAGTTTCAATAGTCATGTCAAAGCAATAACTAAATCAGCTTACTATCATCTGAAAAATATTGCAAGAATTAGATGCTTTGTTTCCAGGCAAGACTTAGAGAAACTCGTTCACGCTTTCATCACCAGCAGGGTGGACTATTGTAATGGTCTTCTAACCGGCCTTCCCAAAAAGACCATTAGACAGCTGCAGCTCATACAGAACGCTGCGGCCAGGATTCTGAGCAGAACAAGAAAATATGACCATATCACGCCAGTCCTCAGGTCGTTACACTGGCTTCCAGTTACATTTAGGATCAATTTTAAAGTATTATTACTTGTTTATAAATCACTCAATGACCTAGGACCTCAATACATTGCAGATATGCTGATTAAATACAAACCCAACAGATCACTCAGATCATCAGGATCAAGTCAGCTAGAAATACCAAGAGCTCACTCAAAGAAAGGAGAGTCGGCGTTCAGCTATTGTGCCAGCCGTAGCTGGAACCAGCTTCCAGAAGAGATCAGATGTGCTCCAACAGTAGCCACATTCAAATCTAGACTCAAAACACATCTGTTCAGCTGTGCCTTTACTGAATGAGCACTGTGCCACTGTACGTCCGACTGATTGCACCTATTCTAATCTATGCATCATCTTAATTTTTATTTTTATTTTATTTTTATCTATATATACACTGTAATAATTTTATTCTTTTTAAATATCTTTACAACTATATATTTCTATTGTCTTCTTATTTTAAAAATTCTCTTTACAACTGTTTTTAATTATCCTGTTTTATTTTTAAGTCTTACACGTGGTATTCTTAATTCTTATCACTATTTTAATTTCATTTTCATGTAAAGCACTTTGAATTGCCATTGTGTATGAAATGTGCTATATAAATAAACTTGCCTGCCTTGCCTAGCATGTGACGATGTACCACGAAAGCTACAATGGCACGCGGAACACAACAGCATTAGCTTGAGATTGGCTGAAGCAATTCAGGAGGTGAGGAAAAGCAACATCTCATCCCCGTCGTAACCAGAGTTGTTCTCTTTCGAGGAAGCACTGCGCCACACTGACTATTGCCTGTCTTGGTGTGAAGCTGTCCAGGCACATCTCAGGACGAGAGAGATGTGATCCCAGTGTGGAAGGAAGTCCAGACTGTAAAATCTTAAAAACGTGTGCAGGAGGACCTCATGAAAGGAAACCCCCAATAGCAGAGCTTTAGGAGATGCCATGCTCATAGTAGAATGCATCCTAATTGGTAGAGGCAAACTACGCACCTCGTAAACCATAAAGCACAGTTACAATATCAAAATATTTGGGAGAGCGTTGCTATAGTGTGACGATATTGTACTGCAATAGCTAACACTTCAAAGTTAATACTGAATCAAAAGTAGTTAACACATCATTTGTAATTTAAATAGTTTCATGACAATATCCAGTTACACTTAAAATAGCTACAAAATATGAGATGATTAAAACTTATACCATTAATCATATCCAGCATGTACAGAATGTTACCTGAGGGATAGAAAGAGAGCAAGGCTTTAGAAAAGAGAAGAGACAAAGAGCCAGAGCAAAGTAGAATAATTAATAGTGGGCCGGAGAGCAGGCTCCAAGAAGAGAGAGAGCATAACAGAGTCAGAGCAACAGTTGCAATTTTCTTTTATCCCTTCCTTGACCATGAGACCAAAACCCAAATGTGAGACATTCAAACTGACCAATCAGATAATTACAACTTCCCCCACTGTAAAGGTGTGACACACATTTTGGCCTACAGGCCTTGAGGACTATCACCAACTCTGTCTTTGGAAATTCCAAATGGCCCTTGAGGGAGTTGAAACAACAAAGCAAATGTCTTTGTTCATTTTCAAATATATTTGATTATTTTCAATCCTACACAAGGAAGGGACAGTGGAACACATTGGGTAGACATTTCCATGCTTCTAAATAGTCTATTGGGGGGAACAGTCTCTCCAAACTGACCTTGGTTACTTTGCAGATACTGAGTTTGGTGCTCTGAATTTGGCTGCGGAGCAAATTTTAGTCTGCCCTCATAGAAACAGGACCTCTTTCCCAAAGCTCTTCTCGAAAGAATACCAGCCCACAGACTTAGGCCATCTCCTTAGTGGTGCAGATAGACAGGTTGGTTGTCCGATGCAGCTCTTTAATATCGTCGGACCAACTTCCTCTGTCTGCTTGGTACACCTGCATGACCAGCCTGACCTGCAAGCCTGGCCCACCAAACACCACCACCTGTCTGGGGTGGAGTGCCATCTGGCAATTACGGGCATTCTAGCTGGCAATCGTGACACAGAGTGAGGTTGGCAACCCCTCTTCAATCTTTAGCAATTTAGTGGGGTCACTTTTGATCCCCAGGTGGCAATATGCCCTGGTTAAGGGTATTTTTCTCAAACCCAAAAATTAGCATCTTCAAAATGGTAGGCCTGTAGTGAATGTGACGTACATAATTCACCCTTGTTATTAAATATGCTTCTATATACTGCAGAGTATTAATGCAGTACTTTATCCTTAATAACTGTTCAGGGACCGTGGTCCCTTTAAGATGTTCTGATGCGTGTTAACGTAACACGGGTTAACACCCTCTTGAGGAAGTATGGTTGATTTTTGTTTTTTGTTATTAAACGAGACACTCGTGTACTCAACGTGAGAAGTTGTCGCTTGTTCTTCACAGCAATTTCCACAGGCCTATATTAAATTATCTGTTCTGAATTTTGATCTGAAACTTCACAGACACACTCTGGAGACAGCTGAGACTTACATTGCATCTTGTAAAAAGGGGCATAATAGGTGCCCGTTAACCTGTTTTAGTTAGTTTGGTATTTCAAGTTAAAATAAATGAAAATGAGATGCTGTGAAATGTTACCTTGGCAACTAGCTGAAATCCTTTTTTTTTCTCTCTCGTTAAAGTTAATTTTATTTTATGCAACAAAAGTTGTTGTGGTTTTAAGCCCGTTTCTGCCACTAAATAAAAAAATAAAAAGAGTAATTGTGAGTCTATATCTCAGAATTCAGACTTTTTTTTTCCTCACAATTGCGAGTTATAAAGTCAGAATTCTGAGATGTAAACTCACAATTGTGTGATATTAAGTCAATTCTGACTAAAAATAAATAAAATTCACGCAATTGTGAGGAAAAAAGTCAGAATTCTGAGATAAAAAGTCGCAATTACTCTTTTAGTTTTTTTTATTTAGTGGCGGAAACAGGCTTCCATAGGATTTGGTTTACTAATAACCCTAATTTTTATGTGAACAACATTAATTCATTCTGCCGTGTACCAACAGTTAATTCTAATGATTATGTAATGGGTCTCCAACCCATCCATTGACCTTATAAATCAGGACACACAGTTTCATCAGTATTAATTTTCTCATTTTAATCTCCTGAGATGATGTTGTTGTAACTATGGGTAACACTGACAGAAGTAGGGGGTTACCTAAAATCTGAGAGTATATATGGACAAACCTGAACAGTACATTTAGGGAGTAAAACTACAGATGGGCATGTACTATATAAATATTCACATTTCTTTTGATATTGGCCTTTATCAACCTTTCAAAATAATTTTGCTTATACTTTGCCTTTTTACAATTAAAGAAATCTTCTCAGTATCTCGAGCAGACATGATGACTTCAAATGAAACCAACACTGAAAATGTGCTTCTCTGCTATCCACTCCGGCTGGACTCCTGTCCGAAAGTACAACGTCTTGCTGTGGTTAAAGTGGCAATGTATGTTTTCATGGCGCTGATGATCCTCACGACAGTTTTTGGGAATCTGCTGATCATCATCTCCATCTCTCACTTCAAACATCTACAGTCTCCAACTCATCTGATCGTTCGCTCTCTGGCTGCCAGTGATTGTCTGCTGGGCTCTTTGGTCATGCCGTACAGCATGGTGCGATCTGTTGAAGGCTGCTGGTATCTGGGAGATTTTGTGTGTAAAGTGCATTCAAGTTTGGACATGACCTTCTGTATCTCTTCCTTACTGCATCTCAGTTTAATATCTGTTGACAGGTACTGGGCCATATGTGATCCTTTAAGGTACAAAATGATGGTCACAAACAACACTGTGACTGTATTTATTACCTTCACATGGGTGTTTTCATTTCTCTACAGCTTTTCTGTTGTGTTTACTGGGGTAAATGCAATTGGACTAGACATGCTTATATTGCAGATTTACTGTGTGGGAAGTTGTGTTTTGTTTTTTAACAAACAATGGGGTATTATATGCCCAATTCTCACATTCTTCCTTCCCGGGACGATCATGAGCTCTCTGTATATGAAAATCTTCAATGTTGCAAGAAAACATGCAAAGTTATGTCAGAAAGAGTGACTGTCACGGCAGCAGGAGGGCTGAAGAGCCAAAGCTCTGCACACAGAGAGAGAAAGGCAGCAAAAACTCTGGCCATTGTCATGGGTGTCTTTTATCTCTGCTGGTTGCCTTATTTTACTGTTACTGCTGTTGACCCTTTTTTGAATTATTTAACCCCAGCTGATGTTTTTGATGCTTTGGTTTGGTTTGCATATTTGAACTCCACTTGTAACCCTTTGATTTATGGATTTTTCTACCCTTGTTTTCAGAATGCATTTAAGATTCTTATATCCTCTTATATCTGTGGCATCAAGGATTTAAATACCTTAACTTTTCAATGAATAAAGCACTCACACTTATTTCAGGCATTACAATATATATATATATATATATATATATATATATATATATATATATATATTTTTTTTTTTTTTTTTTTTTGAAAATGTTTCTGTTTCTCATGAACTTTATGTATATATTACTGGTATTTATGTAATATTTTTAGTAATCTGGTGAAAAAGAAGGGCTTGGACATGATACATGCAGGGCTAAAATAAATGTTGCAAAAACTTTTTTAAAACTGAAATTTTTCAGAGAAACTACAGAAATTAGTTTGAAATATGTTCCAAAAAATATGTAATATGTTCCATTATAATAAAACATATAGTTTTGTGTGCATGTGTGTGTGTGAAATTAACATTTTAAATTGAATGCATTAAACACACTTTAATGGAAAGTTGTTATGTGTGCAAGCAGTGTTTACATCCCTGTTGACAATGGTAGCACTGTATTGATCTAGTGCGCTAGTGTCGTGGCTGATTACACAAGGTAAAGATGGCTTTATGTAACTTTGAAAACATGAATATTATCACAAGATTGTCATTGAATGGATTGGACATACACTATATTGACATACACACATTCCCAAAAGTTTTGGGACGCCTGCCTTAACATGCACATGAACTTTAATGACATCCCATTCTTAATCCGTAGTCTTAAATATGGAGTTGGCCCACCCTTTGCAGCTGTAACAGCTTCAACTCTTCTTGGAAGGCTTTCCACAAGGATTAGGAGTGTGTTTATGGGACTTGACCATTCTTCTAGAAGCGTATTTGTGAGGTCAGGCACAGGCACTGATGCTGAAGCATTAAGAGTTCCTTTCACTGGAACTAAGGGGCCAAGCCCAACCCCTAAAAAACAACCCCACACCATAATCCCCCTCCACCAAACTTTACACTTGGCACAATGCAGTCAGGCAAGTACCGTTCTCCTGGCAACCGCCAAACTCAGACTCAGCCGTCAGATTGCCAGACATGAGAAGTGTGATTCATCACTCCAATGAACACGTCTCCACTGCTCTAGAGTCCAGTGGTGGCGTGCTTTACACCACCACATCCGACGCTTTGCATTGCACTTTGTGATATGAGGCTTGGATGCAGCTGCTCGGACATGGAAACCCATTCCATTAAGCTCTCTATGCACTAATCTTGAGCTAATCTAAAGGCCACATGAAGTTTGGAGGTCTGTAGCTATTAACTCTGCAGAAAGTTGGTGACTTCTGAGCACTGTGACCCTCAGCATTCGCTGACCCCGCTCTGTGATTTTACGTGACCTACCACTGTGTGGCTGATTTGCTGTTGTTCCCAATTGCTTCCACTTTGTTATAATACCACTAACAGTTGACTGTGGAATATTTAATAGACAGGAAATTTTACGAATGGTCTCATTACACAGGTGGAAACCTATCACAGTAACACACTTGAATTCACTGAGCTCCTGCAGAGAGCAACCCATTCTTTCACAAATGTTTGTAGAAGCGTCTGCATGCCTAGGTGCTTGGTTTTATTCACCTGTGGCCATGGAATTGATTGGAATACCTGAATTCAATGATTGGGGTGGGGTATGGGGTGTAGATTCTCCTCTAATCAGCAATCATAGGATTTTGTGGGTATGAAAAAAGGGGTAAATTGAATATACTAATGGGGAACTAATGTAAGGAGAAATCTATTATCTGATCCACACTTCGGAGCAGAAGTAATGGTAATGCGCCAATAAACTAGATTTTCTCATTTTAATCTCCTGAGATGTTGTTTTTGTAACTATGGGTTACATGGACTGGTGTACAGGGGTTAGCTAATATCTGAGAGTATTTATGAACAAGACTGAACTGCTTTGAGTCCATATGGTGAGTTATTCTCTGGATATTGGTCTTCACCAAACTATTATTTACTAAATTATTCAGTTTTTATTTTGGCTTATAAATGTCTGCCTTTTTATGGTTACAAAGAAAATCTTCTCAGTATCTCGAGCAGACATGATGACTTCAAACGGAACTAACTCTGAGAACGTGCTTCTCTGCTATCCACTCCGGCTGGACTCCTGTCCTAAATTGCATCGTCTTACTGTAGTTAAAGTGGCAATGTATGTTTTCATGGTGCTAATGATCCTCACAACAGTTTTTGGGAATCTGCTGATAATCATCTCCATCTCTCACTTCAAACATCTACAGTCTCCAACTCATCTGATCGTTCGCTCTCTGGCTGCCAGTGATTGTCTGCTGGGCTCTTTGGTCATGCCGTACAGCATGGTGCGATCTGTTGAAGGCTGCTGGTATCTGGGAGATGTTGTTTGTAAAGTACATTTTAGTTTGGACATGACCTTCTGTATCTCTTCCTTACTGCATCTCAGTTTAATATCTGTTGACAGGTACTGGGCCATTTGTGATCCTTTAAGGTACAAAATGAGGGTCACGAACAACACTGTGACTGTATTTACTACCTTCGCATGGCTGTTTTCATTTCTCTACAGCTTTTATGTTGTGTTTTCAGGGATAAATGCAGTTGGATTAGAGATACTTATATTGCAGGTTTACTGTGTGGGAAGTTGTGTTCTGTTTTTTAACAAACAATGGGGTATTATATGCCCAATTCTCACATTCTTCCTTCCCGGGACGATCATGAGCTCTCTTTATATGAAAATCTTCAATGTTGCAAGAAAACATGCAAAGGTTATGTCAGAAAGAGTGACTGTGGCGGCAGCAGGAGGGCTGAAGAGCCAAACCTCTGCACACAGAGAGAGAAAGGCAGCAAAAACTCTGGCCTTTGTCATGGGTGTTTTTTATCTCTGCTGGCTGCCTTTTTTTACTGTTACTGCTCTTGACCCTTTTTACAATTATGTAACCCCATCTGATGTTTATGAAGTTGTAATATGGTTTGCATATTTAAACTCCACTTGTAACCCTTTGATTTATGGATTTTTCTACCCCTGTTTTCAGAATGCATTTAAGATTCTTATATCCTCTTATATCTGTGGCATCAAGGATTTAAATACCTTAACTTTTCAATGAATAAAGCACTCACACTTATTTCAGGCTTTACAATAAAGTTTCATTGTCTTTTTAGTTCACATATGCCATTTTGCAAATGTTTGTTTCTTATGAACTTTCTGCATTTATAATAAAACATACTATTTAGCTTTTTTTGTGAAATTAACATTTTAATTTGATTAAAAGGTTCATTTAAATTACTTAATTTACCTCTCTTGATAACATTTTAATGGGTTTACATTAAAAAGCTATCCCTTTAAAAAAACATTCACATTTGTTGCTTTGATTTAAATTGCTTGATTAAGATGCCATTAAAACCTAAATAATCAAGACTCAAAAATAAAACACTTTCTGCTATACTATATTCTGCATACTTTTGTTTCAAGGTTAGTGAAACCTGTGACAAATTACAAATAAGTAAAAAAATATATAATTCAGGATTATTTCCAGGCTATTTACATGGCCGCATGAACAGGCAGGGCCGGCGCTCCGCACACGCACATCACACGCTGCGCGTAGGGCACCACAAGAAAATTCTCTCAACACCCCAACATCTCAAACTCTTTGATACAATACCCTTTGTGAGATCTTGTTTTTAATGTCAATAATAGTGTACGAGCAAGAATGCAAAACCAAATATCTGCACGATTGCAATTCTGCCATTTATTTTATGCAACAGGTCAACAAATAAAAGGGTAATTTTAAGTGATGTTAGTTTTATACACAGTAGGCTATTGTCAGTATTTCCTCTATTTTGCAACAAAATAATAGTTTCCCTGTTGAAAAAAACAGCATATGCTGGCTATGTTTTGAAACATGGCAGCTGGTTTGAACTGGTTTAAGTTGGTCTTTAGCTGGTCATGAGCTGGTTTAAGCTGGTCAAGTGCTGGTCCTAAGAAACTAGCTCCAGCTCATGACCAACTTATAACCAACTCAGGACCAGCTTAAACTAGCTCATAACCAACTAAGGACCAGCATAAACCAGCTGCCATGCTTCCATGCTGTCAGTCATAGCCGAGGCAGATAAGGGTTTGGGCTTGGACTGATTGGGCTTAACGATAGATCAATTGTAGTTCTAAAGGCCTCTGAAAATTACAGTGCTTCTAAAGCCTCTCATGTTATGAAGTCTCAACAGCAAAAGGAAGAGCAACTATATTAAATCCAATAGCAGAGGAGTTTGAACTTGTAGGCTGTAGCAAAACTGAAAACCAAGTACCAGCAGTGGATCCCCTTTGGCAAGCTTAGAGAGACTGGTGGAAAACAGTTGCACATAACATTCTGGAAATTACTTAAAGGGGTACTTCAGCGCTGGGAAGATTAATCTGTATTTAAACTGGGTCATTAATGTAGTAGAAATGTGAAATTATTTTTGAATTTGGTGCCTTCTAGACTGAGAAAACACAGAAAAGGTATTTTTGTCTCATGGGGATGAAAGACAACAATTCCCAGAACGCACTGCTTCACTGCCCTACTCTAGGCACGGCTAGTCGGGTACTGGATTACTGGATCACTTGCCCTCCGCGTTCATGTTCAGAAAATCAGTTCAGTTAGACCCACTACAATTAAAAACTGAACGTGTCTGTTCGATATAATGCGAGTGAACCGTTTGAGCGTCACGGCACAAACGCAGCAGGATTGGATTACATTCATCTCATGAACTGAGGTAAGCGCGGGATTCGCGGCTGCATTCACAGCGCGTGATCAGTCTGGCAAGTGTTCAGTTCATGTCTTTAGAAGCTTAACTGTCATAGGAAGTTCATTTTAAAAGTTAAAACACTCACTTTGCTCTCCACCGCTCCGTTTACATGAATCTCCGCAGCTCCGCGAGCCAAGTGCTGTGAGTGTGATGTTGAAAACATGTGGAAATAGCGCCTCCTGCTGGCTGTAGTCTTTAGCCTCTGGCCGAAAACTCCTCAGATGACTCAAAATGACGATATTTGCGTCATGGGAGGAATTTTTCCAGAAATAAAATACATAATTCTCTCGTCTCATGGTCATATGAGGGGGCAAAGTGCGATAATTTGAATATACTCCTGGGTTTCTACTGATACAAAGCTTAATGCTAATCGCTGAAGTAACCCTTTAATGTCGGGCTTTGTTCAAAGATCTTGTGGAATTTATTGAAAGACAAGTTGGCATCCTAATGGATTCTGTGTTTGGTGATGTTAGGGACTTGCCAAAGCCTGTTAATTGACCATAGCTATGTCCAGAAGGCAGAGTTAAAGGAAACATCTTTGCCACTACCGTTGCACCCATGGAATCTGAGGAAACTTATAAGAATATGAGGACAGAATTTCCACCAAACAACGCTAAAGCGATTCCATTATGTGTATGTTGTGCTAAGCATCATGTATTGGAGCACTGTCTGCTATTTAAAACTATTGTAACGGAATTAATGAGTTAAGTGGTTGTGTTTGACATTTGTGAGCACCTATCAGCAAGGCATGCCTCCTATTTAAGGGCTGGTTGGCTTTAGCACGTCCGGCTCCTTCCATTTCTGTTGTTGACTGTGCAGGTATGTGCCGTTAGCATGTAACAGTTTTGCTTGACTTGGCTTAGTTTAGTTGCAGTGCGTGCGGTATTATTTAAGCCATATCACCCTGTAACCCAAGACTAGTTTCCCAATGAAGCTAAGCAGGGCTGAGCCTGTCAGTACCTGGACGGGAGACTTCCTGGGAAAACCATGGTTGCTGCTGGAAGAGGTGTTAGTGAGGCCAGCAGGGGGTGCTCATCCTCGGTCTGTATGGGTCCTAACACCCCAGTATAGTGATGGGGACACTATAATGTCAAAGAGCACCATCCTTCAGATGAGACGTTAAACCGAGGTCTTGACTCTCGGTGGTCATAAATAATCCCAGGATGTCCTCTGGAAAAAGATTAGGGGTGTAACCCTGGCATCCTAGCCAAATTGGCCTCTGTCCATCATGGCCTCCTAATTATCCCTCTATCCTGATTGGCTTCATCACTCTTTCTCCTCTCCACCAATCAGCTGGTGTGTGGTAGGCGTTCTGGCGCAATATGGCTGCCATAATTTGCATTAATCAAGTCCTGTAGACCTGTAATTCAAACCTTATTGAGGACAGGAGGTAAAGACCATTTGGCAGAGGACACGCCCACTACAATAAGCAAAATATCTTTAAACTCTTAAAAGTTGCTACCTTTTACTTTACTTCTGTGGGAATAAGACCTTTGTACCAGTCACTTCCAAACATGTATAGTACTTTATATTAATTGTTCACAATAACCCATATAGATTTTGGGTGAATTTCAGCATTTGGAGAGAAGAGATGAGGGTGAGGGGAAGAAATGTAAATTAAGGTGGTTGACTTTGTGTGGCTGAGCTTCGGGTGGGGATGCCAGTTCACATGTTAATTCCCTGTGTGGCGAGGTGGACGAGCGAGAAACGTGGGAGGAGACAGCGACGCTGGTGTGTGATTGAGAATTAGTATCACCAGTTAGGCACACCGGTCTTGAGTTCTCTCATGAGGGAGCTTGGAGGCATATAAGGACAAGCGACACAAGTGAAGGACGAGAGAGGACCAGGCTTGGACTTTATGTTATGTTTTGTTTACATTTATTATGTGTGTGCAAGGCAGTCATCTGTCAGGTGCTGTCTGTATTTTTACTTTAATTTAGTTTATTTTGGATTAATGTTTTTTTAATGTTCACCAGTTCCTGCCTCCTTCTTCCCATAACAACATACTGTAAAACTCGGGAGGAAGGAGGGACATGCAGTGGCAGTGTGTCTGGGAACTAGTGGGGGTCTGTGGCATGGTCGACGAGCGAGTCGTTTCTTAGCCCAAATGTCCCGACATCTTACAGTATTACAGTGGCGTAGTCAAAATTTCTTGTATCTGAAACCTGTATCACTCCTTCACAGCAAGAAGTATTGGGAAAATATGGACTTTCTAAAGGAAAAAGAGCTTTGCTTTGGTTGCTTAAGTGCTGGGCACATGAGTCGTTACTGTGGCAAGCGGTTGACTGGTAGGATATGTAGTCAGCACCATTCCACTGTGCTTCATGTTGAAAGAAATACTCATATGTCGTTATCAAAGAGTCAGAGGCTTGGTCATACAGGGGCTAGAAAAGATGGGTGTCTGCTTTCTATCTTTCAAGTCAAGGCCAGTAAAGGAGATCAGATAGTCCAGATGTATACATTCCTGGATGTTGGCAGTTTTGTGACCTTTTTGTACTTAAAGCCTTATCCAGCGGCTTATCCAATCTTTCTGGTAGGGAAACTCAGTTTGTTACAAACTAAGGTACAGGAAAGAGTTGTACTAGCAGAAGTATACTTTCAATTTTAGAAGTGTATGCTATTGAAAATAACATCTATCAGCTTCCACAAAGGTTCAGACAGAAACAAATGCGTGTAAGTTCTGACAACATTGTGACTAAAGGAGATTTGTCTAAGTGGCCTTATCTGGCAAAGGTTAAGGTTCCCTGCATAATGGCCAACATTGATCTGTTAATGGGAAACAATGCGCCTAAGATTTTGGAACCTTGGAAAGTTAAACAGCCATGGGAATGGCCCTAATGCCACGAGAATGACCTTAGGTTGGGTCAATCATTTATTATTTTCTCTAGTAATATATTTCAGGTGCTACGGGGCAACCTCAATTTCCATTACAGGATAATCTCCTGAGTTCATGTTGTTTTTGTAACTATGGGTTACATTGGCAGATGGAGGGGGGTTACCTCAAATCTAAGAGTATATGAACAAGCCTGAGCTGAGACTGAGTCCATTTAACAAATTAGCCCATTTGTGGTGGCATGTACTGTATTTATATTAATCTTTCTTTGGATTTTTGTCTTTACCGTATTGTTATTTATGTCTGGGCTCAATTTGGTTAATATTTTTGTATCGTTTTACATTTACAAAACAAATATTGTGTTTTAATCCTGCATATCAGTCATTATCTGGCGCAGCCGTGATGATTTCAAATGAAACTGACATTTACTCTGAGAATGTGCTTCTCTGCTATCCACTCCTGCTGGACTCCTGTCCAAGAGCTCTTCGTCTTACTGTCCTTAAAGTGGCGATGTATGCTTTCATGGTGCTAATGATCCTCACAACAGTTTTTGGGAATCTGCTGATCATCATCTCCATCTCTCACTTTAAACATCTACAGTCTCCAACTCACATGATCGTTCAGTCGCTAGCAGCTTGTGATTGTCTGCTGGGCTCTTTGGTCATGCCGTATAGCATGGTGCGATCTGTTGAAGGCTGCTGGTATCTGGGAGATGTTGTGTGTAAAGTGCATTCAAGTTTGGACATGACTTTCAGTATCTCTTCCATATTGCATCTCAGTTTAATAGCTATTGACAGGTACTGGGCCATATGTGATCCTTTAAGATACAAAATGAGGGTCACGAACAACACTGTGGCTGTATTTATTACCTTCACATGGCTGTTTTCATTTGTGTACAGCTTTTCTGTTGTTTTTACAGGGGTAAACAATGTTGGTTTGGAAGAACTTATACTGCAGATTTCTTGTTTTGGTGGCTGTGTTCTGTTTTTTAACAAAGAATGGGGCTTAATTTGTGCACTTTTTGTGTTCCTAATTCCAGGAACTATCATGAGCTCTCTGTACTTGAGCATCTTCAATGTTGTGAAAAAACATGCAAAGGTTATGTCAGAAAGAGTGACTGTGGCGGCAGAAAGAGGGCTGAAGAGCCAAAGCTCTGCTCAAAGAGAAGGAAAAGCAGCAAAAACTCTGGCCATTGTCATGGGTGTTTTTTATCTCTGCTGGCTGCCTTTTTTTACCGCCACTGCTGTTGATCCTTTCCTCAATTTTGTGACTCCTGGTGATGTTTTTGATGCTTTAGTTTGGTTTGGATACTTTAATTCCACTTGTAACCCATTGATCTATGGTTTTTTCTACCCTCGCTTTCAGAAAGCCTTTAAGATTCTCTTATCCACTTATATCTGTGGCATCAGTGAGTCACACATCTTGACATTTGAATGAATGTGAAATGATATTACCTTTACCAGACATTTAATTATATATAAATCATTACATCAACATCTGAAGGTTTAATAATAATATTGTAATTTTCATCCTTCAGAATTAAGATTTTATTGTAGTTTTACACCCACTAGTTCAAGTGATGTTTTTCTTGAACACCCTAATAGAATATATTTTTGGCCTGTTATAAGCCTGTTGAAGGGGCCTAGTCTTTTTGTAATGATTTAGATGGAAGTAAATGTAAATCAAGTCAATGACCATCGACCAATACCTAAACCATAGTTTCTAAAATGTAACATGTAAAAGTTATTGTGTTTTTGTTTCTAAATAATAAAAAAAAAAATCTTGGTTTGTCACGTAAAGAATACGATTAATAAGGTAAAGACTAGTAATAGGTTATCAGTATCTAAGTATAATGGGTTGACTTGACGTCAACTGTGACAGTCAGCCACTCTGGAACCTGTGTCATAATAAAACTGGAAGAATGACTTTCAACGACTTTTCACCTCTGAGAGTCACACTGTTATTAAAAGTGAGAAATTATAATGAGTCTCCTGGGTACTCGTGTGGACTAAACACAAACATTGCATCATAAGTAAGGTGTGTGTGTGTGTGTGTGTGTGTGTGTGTGTGTGTGTGTATGAATGAGTGACATTTATGGAAGATCAACCATTTTTAACAATTGCAACAAATTACTTATTTACAAATGTCTGAGAAATTGGCTGATTTTGGCTTGAGCAGAATTTGAGCTTGGGTCTCATGTGTCAAATGTGCCTTGATGAAGTTTTGTCTACATTTAGTCATATTTAAAATCCTATTTGATAGTCCAGTAGCCTAGGCCTACTATTTCAGATAAACATACAACATAGGTTTCAAATTGATAGGTTTCAAATTGTTATGAAGTGTTTTGTGTATACCCTTTGGAAAGAGGTTCAAATCAAAGTAAAGGTCCTTCACATCAGTGGTTCCCAACCACGTTCCTGGAGGCTCAGCAACAGTGCAGATTTTGCATGTCTCCTCAATCAAACACACCTGATTCAGGTCATCCACTCATTAGTAGTGACTCCAAAACCTGATGTGGGTGTGTCAGACAAAGGAGACATGCAAAATGTGCACTGTCGGTGGGCCTCCAGGAACATGGTTGGGAACCACTGCTTTACATGATGGACACATTTATATGTAGACTATACACCGATCACGAATAACATTATGACCTAATACTGTGTTTGTCCCCGTTTTGCTGCCATACCAGCCCTGACCAGTCGAGGCATGGACTCCACTAGACCCTTGAATGTGTGCTGTGGTATCTGGCACCAAGATGTTAACAGCAGATCCTTTAAGTCCTGTAAGTTGCGAGGTTGGGCCTCCATGAATCGGATTTGTTTGTTCAGCATATCCCACGGATGATCGATTGGATTGAGATCTGGGGAATTTGGAGGCCAAGTCAAAAACCTCAAACTCTTTGTTGTGCTTCTCAAACCATTCCTGAGCCATTTTTGCTTTGTGGCAGGAGCATTATCTTGCTGAAAGAGGCCACAGCCATCAAAGAATACCTTTCCATGAAAGGGTGTACATGGTTTGTACATGGTTTCTGATGCTCACTTGCCCACTGTTGTCGCTTTCGGCGGTAGAAAGGGGTCAGCTTGGACACTCTGACTGGTTTGCAGCCCCATACGTAACAAACTGCGATGCACTGTGTATTCTGACACCTTTCTATCAGAACCAGCATTAACTTCTTGAGCAATTTGAGCTACAGTGTTTAATCGGACCACACAGGTTAGTCTTCACTCAAAATAACGCCAACATTTTCCTATTTACATGGAACTTTGCTGCCGTACCATGGATGCAGAGGCGCAATGATATTATGCAGCACCTGAAAATAGTTCCTTGCAAAGTTCCTTGATAATTACGCAGGAATGAGAGCGTAGATCCCAGATATACCGATTTAAAAAATCAAACTTTTCATTTTCCATCAGTCTTAGTACACAATGTAACTAAACACGTCACAGCATGTAAATAGGAAAATGTTGGCGTTATTTTGTCACTTATTGAGCAGTAGGCTAGATGGAGCCGTTTACCTCCAGTCTTTGTGCTAAGCTAGGCTAACGGTGGGTGCGTCAGACAGAGTTATGGCAAACACAGAGATAAGAATAGTATGTATGGACTTACCTAACGCTGGGGTTACTGTGAATAAGGTAAGGTGTGCTAAGTGTTATTTAAAAGATGCTTTAGTAAAAGTGTCTCCACCGAGTACCAAAACAAACTTGTAGACAATCAGCAGTAAGGGGCGTGTCTACTAATGATGGAGAGAAGAGATCGCTCAGTGCACGTCATTATTCAAAAGACATGACACACAGGATGGACATTAGCGTGATGAGAGATGGCAGATTTTTTTTTTTAAAAAGTGGAAAATGTCTGTGGAACAAAAGAAGGCTTACACTCAGGAAAGAATTAGGACCCGTGTAAACATTGGATCAGCTTTCCAGCGCTAGACAGAACTCAAGGAGCGGCAAGGCCAGCAATCAGACACAGAGGGTGCTTTATTTTTTCTCAATATGTGCGTAACATTGGTTTTGTTTTACAGAACTATAATATATACTGGCTTTTGCTTGAATATGCACATGGGTCATGTTCACATGTTTGTTCATTTGCAATCCTATTGTCATTCACTTCAGCGATGATAAGGCCCATTCATTTCCACACGATAAGCTTGGAGAGTCTATAACCTCCTCCACTGTTTGTTTCAAGCATCAGCTCCCAAAGCGTGTTCAAACAGTAAGATAATATACTCCTAATATATGTTTGTTTCCTTTAGTTCCTCTTTTCGTGATCAATACAACCCTCTAATCTGGTCATAATTGTAATATGTTCGTGCTCATGCTATCGAGTTGTTCATGAGAACTGTGTTTGTGTTTTTGGGATGGAAGGGATGACTGTTTCATTGAACATTGACCTGGATTTGGCTACCATAGTAACATGCATTGCTTTCACTTATTGATGACATACACTTATTCACTTATTGATTGCCTGCATTGCGTATGTATGTTTGGGGCGAAGTTATCAAAATAAGACCCTTTTGCGAGACACTTTTGGGGTAGGGGCGTGTTTATTTCGGTGATTTGAAATATCAACATGGTTACCAGAAAGCACTTCCCCTACCTTTGAGAGAAGCGGCGGCAGCACGGAGCCCACGTGAACTGATCATCTCATCCGCTTTAGCAGTTACAGCGCAAAATAAACATGAATGTACAAGGTATGTTAAAAGATAGAGTACTTACAGAAATCCGCACGTCACATGTAATCTCTTAATAAGTGTTTCAACCGCAGAAAGAAGGCAATAAAGCTTGTAAACAATGTCACGTCATATTTACCTCAGAAAAAAACAAAAAACAAAAAAACATATCCAGTGACCATAACCTCGTTAGTGGGCTAGAAAAATCAACTCTAGAGAGATTGAGAGAAGCATTTTGATAAATGTTTTTAATGTTCTTCAATATTTAATGCATAAATCAGTAAAGTTTTTATGACATCCTCCATTTAAATGTTTATATTTCCAAAAACGAATTGGAGTAGAAATATAATTATGTAATTGTAAAGTTATTATTATAACTGGAGTGTAATTTAAGTGTTTATATACATATACAATAATCTTCAGTATTACAGTAATGTAGTAGGCTAACTTACCAACTGACACGGTAGGTTACAGTTTACAACATTAGTTGAGAGATTTCTTTCGTCGAGAAAATTTACCAGGTAGGCCTACTGTATAATAGTCAAATCGAAGCGAAAGCTTGTGAATAGAAACAATCGAATTGTGAAATTTGTCAATACCCAGCCCAGCCCTATATGTGGTGAACACAAACTCAGTTTATTTTTTATTCTGTGACATGAAATTAATCAGTAATATCCTCTTGTGATTTTTTTCTTTAAAGCTTTCACTTTTTGTCATGTAAAAGGCGGTTGATGTGAAGTGTTCTCAGAGGCTGTCAGGAACATTAAACATCATCAGCTAAACAGGAGCTTTCACAGCCTCCATGCGTATATAATCATGCACTTGCAAACTATTATAACTCTAAATTTCAGGGAAAATGTTTTTAAACAAAGATTGAAAGAGTTTTTGGAAACTTAGTGGTGGTGACGTTAAAGTCATGCGACCATGGTGTAATTCATTTGTAGCCTATGTTTAGCTTTTGTCTTATTGTATTTAGGCTTCAAAATTCATAAAAGTTTAGTTCATTTGTGAAGATTATCATGATGAACAAAATATGTAAGAATCATAAACTTTTATTAGTCCAGTTAAAACACATACAGTCCAAATTGCACTATAGTACAGCATTAATAATTCATAAGCAGGCAACAAGCAGGTGAACTAAAATATTGTCTTGTCTTTTATATTGCTTCCCTCAGTTTTGCCCTTTTTCTTTTACTCATGGTCTAAATTTGTGGTGTGCTCCCTCTCATAGGCGGGAAATGAAAAATAAAACAGAGAATTACATAGATATTCATTTTATCGCCACCTGGGGACGCCTCATATACCAAGATTACAACAGTTACTTCATTGTTAGCATATTCAAATATGTTTATGAGGGTCAGGGTGTTACCTGTTTTGGAACCTGAGTGAGTATATATAGCTCAAACTGAGCTGCTGAATCCATAGACTATGTAGTTCCTTATGTGCATGTACTGTATATTTTTTTTGTTTTTTGGTCACTCTTTGACTGCGGTTGATTCACTTCAGAGTTTCAACGATATCTTTGTGATTTTATTTTTTACATTTACAAAGGAAGTATTGTGTTGTGATCCTGCATATCAGTTTATATCAGTTATATAATGACCTCAAATGAAACTGACATTTACTCTGAGAATGTGCTTCTCTGCTATCCACTCCTGCTGGACTCCTGTCAAAGAGCTCTTCGTCTTACTGTCCTTAAAGGGGCGATGTATGTTTTCATGGCGCTGATGATCCTCACAACAGTTTTTGGGAATCTGCTGATCATCATCTCCATCTCTCACTTCAAACATCTACAGTCTCCAACTCATCTGATCGTTCGCTCTCTGGCTGCCAGTGATTGTCTGCTGGGCTCTTTGGTCATGCCGTATAGCATGGTGCGATCTGTTGAAGGCTGCTGGTATCTGGGAGATGTTGTTTGTAAAGTGCATTCAAGTTTGGACATGACTTTCAGCATTTCTTCTTTAATACATCTCAGTTTAATATCTGTTGACAGATACTGGGCCATTTGTTATCCTTTAAGGTACAAAATGAGGGTCACGAACAACACTGTGACTGTATTTACTACCTTCGCATGGCTGTTTTCATTTCTCTACAGCTTTTCTGTTGTATTTTCAGGGGTGAACACAATTGGCTTGGAGTCGTTTATCCTGCAGATTTACTGTGTGGGAAGTTGTGTTCTGTTTTTTAACAAACAGTGGGGTCTTATTTGCTCACTTCTCACATTTTTCCTCCCTGGGACGATCATGAGCTCTCTGTATATGAAAATCTTCCATGTTGCAAGAAAACATGCAAAAGTTATGTCAGAAAGAGTGACTGTGGCGGCAGCAGGAGGGCTGAAGAGCCAAAGCTCTGCTCAAAGAGAAGGAAAAGCAGCAAAAACTCTGGCCATTGTCATGGGTGTTTTTTATCTCTGCTGGCTGCCTTTTTTTACCGCCACTGCTGTTGATCCTTTCCTCAATTTCATGACTCCTGTTGAAGTTTTTGATGCTTTGGTTTGGTTTGGATACTTTAACTCCACTTGTAACCCATTGATCTATGGTTTTTTCTACCCTCGCTTTCAGAAAGCCTTTAAGATTCTCATATCCACTTATATCTGTGGCATCAGTGACTCAAACACCTTGATACCTGAATGAAAATTATCATATTAACTTTTTTTTACTGCTACTCTATACATGAATAAATATAAATGTGTCAATGCTATTGTGAGAAATTATTTGATTGGGCATGCATTTTCTTCTCGAGTCTAACCATCCAAAATGTTAGACAGTATCGTCTTAAAATTGAACTAAAGCTAAAGTATGACTGGACGGGCTAGTCTTTGCTCCCCACATGCATCAATGAGCCTTAGGCACTCATGACTCTGACCAGTTCACCGGTTGTCCTTCCTTGCACCAATTTTGATAGATGCTGACCACTGCATACCATGAACTGCCAACAAGACAGGCCTTTTTGAAGATGCAGTCATCTAGCCATATCTGTTTGGCTCTTGTCAAAGTCATTCTGATCTTTTCACTTGCCCATTTTTTCCTGCTTCTAACCCATGAAATTCAAGAACTTCAGGGGTGCACATAACAAGTGATTCACAGGTGCGCGAGTAAAATAAAAATGTCCTGGGTAAATAAGTTCAGCCTGCTCATTTGCGTACTGACATGGTTCACACCTGTTATGCACAATCACTGTTTTACAATCACTGACTAACTGTAATACAGTATAAGATTTCAATTTGAACTGAATACATAACAAATCTCCCGATTTCAGAGCACAACGCAAATCTGTGACATTAGCTGACACGCTTCTCTCGGCAGTGCTTAAACCGGTGTCATGACTAATCGGGTCCTCCCTCAAAATCGTTTCTTCCCAAACTGACAGTTAATGATTATCCTTAGTATATACGAATGACATTCATTTAAAATATGCATAGCTTACTATATAATGCGTAAGAAAATACATTATAGGGCATAATAAAACCAACTGAACGTAATTTCTTACACTTGATTAACTGTTAATTAAACACATAAATACGGAAGTTATTATTATTATTAATTATTATTACTACAGACCAAATTTGTCACTACACCGGCAGAGCATATATTTAATTAAAAAGATAACTAAATAAAGTGCAATAATGCTATTATTAATTATTTTATTTTTATAGTTATATTTAATGGGTCACACTATGTGCAGTGTAAGCACCAATCCGAACTTACACCCCAGCTTAAATGTTTTAATTAGGAATTTTACTATTAAGTTAAATGCATACATCTTGAAAGAAAGGCTTATTTTTTGAGTGCAGTATCAAGTGGACTTATCCACTGATTACAACAATATGATAATAATATGTTATATCTTCTCCTGGGCCAGAAAGGGTAAGAAAGAGAGAGAGAGAGAGAGAGAGAGAGAGAGAGAGAGAGAGAGAGAGAGAGAGAGAGAGAGAGAGAGAGAGAGAGAGAGAGAGAGAGAGAGAGAGAGAGAGAGAGAGAGAGAGAGAGAGAGAGAGAGAGAGAGAGAGAGCGAGAGATTATGATCTAGGTCTTAATAGTTATTTACCGTTTTGTTTCTTGCTCTTTTGGGTATCAAGGCATTTCCATAGCTACTTAAAACAAATTATTTCTGAAACAGAATCAGTTCTGACAGTCGTCCTCAAATGATCTACCAAGCTGCAAATAGAAATCTTAAAACTGTTTAAATCATATACTGTAATAATCAGAGTTCTAAACATATCTTCTCGTTCACAAACATGCGTGTCCTAAATGTTATTTAGCTCAGAACCTTTAGTAGACTGGACCATCTGGATGCAGTGAGGGCTGCCCCGTTTGAATTGCAGTGTGGGCCCTTCTGAGGTAGAGGCAGAAATGTAGGAGACTATCATGAGCCGCTTTATAACGTTATTCAAAACATGTCTCCGTTATACAAAATTCTGTCATGAAACTCTATATGGCGCAGGCTAATAGGTCCTTCAACTCAACATGCTCATAATCACATCATTAGGGCACAGCTGATTGGTTCCTGCTGTATAAGTAGCTAGTTAGCTTGTGTGCCCAACATTCAAATACATGGGTAGCATTTGCCTTTCAGAAATCCTCTAAAATTCAACATCTTCGATAAGCGCATAGGTTTTTATGCTAGGCTATATCACTATGCATTTTTGAATAATCTGCTTTATCAATTCCTTATATGAAGTAACCACACATGAGGTTTAATTCAGGTGTCATGTCAACAGTCCTGTTATAATGCTTAGAGTGAATTACTAAGCATATTAGCAGCTAGCAAATATGGATTGTTGCATTCATGCAGCAGCAAGTAAGATTACAGAGAAGCTTTGCTGTACTCTTTGAGTGAAACATGCTTTCTCTTTTGTATTCACATTTCTAACGGCGCTACAGCAGTTCCTATTATTTTCGCGCAGCAGCATGGATAAATTCAGATTGCAATGTAGCAAATATCAACAGAAATAGAATGCTAGCAGACGTTGTGGTTAAGTAGACACTGTGTATGTATTCTTTAATTTGTGTGAGATGAGTATGTGTCAGCTAAAGTTTATCATAAATTAAAATGCAATCATGTATTCAATATTATTTACATACGAAGTAAGTACACAGGCAGCTGTATTCAGCAGAATTATATTGGGCATGTAGGTTAACTAGAGGATGAACCAGTACGTTCTCACTTTCAACTTGTCACATATTGATACTTGGTCAGGACACCTCTGCGTCCTGCAGAGTTTAGCTCCAACCCCAATGAAACACAGCTAAACCAGCTAATCAAGGTCTTACTAAGCATACTAGAAGCTTCCAGCAGGTGTGTTGAGGCAAGCTGGAGCTAAACTCTGCAGGACAGCGGCCCTCAAGGACTGAGTTTGGACAGCCCTGTGTTAGATGTCAGATATTTTATTGTCATCTTATCAGTAGATTCACTGCTGTCTCTTAGAATGATATTTATAATTTCAAATTGCCTAGAGTGTGCCCAGGCAGTTTCCATGTATTCCTCAAACGAAAGCCATTAAACCACAGTTGATGCTGTAATGTGTCATGTTGACAAATGCTGCACCGGTTATCTGTGTTTGCGCTCTGGATAACATCAGGTGTTTCCGTATGCGGTGTGTTTTCCAGTGATGGGCGGTGTGGCCGCTCATGTGTATGTTTGTTGATGCTGGGTTTTTGCGTGCTCTTGCAGCTATATGTTTTCATTAATAAATGTTTATGCTGCTGTGAGGACCGACAGTTGGTTGCACGCTGCAGAGTTTTGGAAGTGATATGTGGAATTCACTGTCAAATTGCATTTATTGACATAACTATTGCATAGGACAGAGAAAATATGCCAAAGTAGCAATGTAACTCAGACAATAGATATAATAGAAATATCAGTTCAAAATATTTTGACATTGCTTACACATCTGAATTAAAGCACTGTCACTAAATTCTGGGAAATTTCTGGATTCTGGAACAGGGCTGGGCATTCACATCTAAACATACATTTAATCTATGAAACTGCAAATTATGCATTTTGGTTGTTTTAGAAGGGTGTTTACAGTCTTGCATTTGATGTAGGGGTAAAATACAAGCATACAGTAGCAGCGATACGTATGAAGTTAACACAGCAGCAGCAAGCCATTTACGTCAAATTACTCCGACTAGGCATTGCGGACATGATAAAATGTTCGCGAGAAAATGTATGCGACTCACTTGCACTTTCAACAACACTTTTCCAGGGCTGATGTTTTGAAGGCTGAAGGCACCCATGTGTGTTTCGCGCTGGGTTCAGCTAAACGTGTGTTAGAATCATGGTCATTATTCATCCGATGTCCAAATGACCTCCACATTTACAATACAAGCAGCGTTATTGAAAATAACGAATATGAAATGATGCTAAATCATTATACTATTTGCACAACCACCAATATACTATTGGTGGTTGTGAGGGGTTTCTTTTTCATCTCTATAAGCCTGTAATGTGTTACCATTTGTTAAAGCCACACATAATGCACATATCTAATTTAATTGGATATGTTTGAGCCTTTTGGCTCAGGCACACATAGTCATAGGCCACTAGAGTTAAGCCATTCGGTGTGATAGCTATATTAAATCAGCTATCAGGAGCAATAAAAGCAGCAGCAGCAGCAATAAAAGAAGCAGCAGCAATAAAAGAAGCAGCAGAAGCAGCAAAAGCAGCAGCAGCAATAAAAGCAGCAGCAGCAATAAAAGAAGCAGCAGCAATAAAAGCAGCAGCAGAAGCAGCAATAAAAGCAGCAGCAGCAATAAAAGAAGCAGCAGCAATAAAAGCAGCAGCAGCAATAAAAGAAGCAGCAATAAAAGCAGCAGCAGCAGCAGCAATAAAAGCAGCAGCAATAAAAGCAGAGTTTGAATGCACTTGAATGTAGCAATAAAAGCAGCAGCAGCAACAGCAGCAGCAATAAAAGCAGCAGCAGCAGCAGCAATAAAAGCAGCAGCAATAAAAGCAGCAGCAGCAATAAAAGTAGCAGCAGCATCTATAAAAGCAGCAATAAAAGCAGCAGCAATAAAAGCAGCAGCAGCAATAAAAGCAGCAATAAAAGCAGCATCAGCAGCAGCAATAAAAGCAGCAGCAGCAATAAAAGCAGCAGCAATAAAAGCAGCAGCAGCAACAGCAGCAATAAAAGCAGCATCAGCAGCAGCAATAAAAGCAGCAGCAGCAGCAGCAATAAAAGCAGCAGCAATAAAAGCAGCAGCAGCAGCAATAAAAGCAGCAGCAATAAAAGCAGCAGCAGCAACAGCAGCAGCAATAAAAGCAGCATCAGCAGCAGCAATAAAAGTAGCAGCAGCATCTATAAAGCAGCATAAAAGCAGGCAATAAAGCAGCAGCAGCAATAAAAGCAGCATTAAAAGCAGCAGCAGCAACAGCAGCAGCAATAAAAGCAGCAGCAATAAAAGCAGCAGCAACAGCAGCAATAAAAGCAGCATCAGCAGCAGCAATAAAAGCAGCAGCAATAAAAGCAGCAGCAGCAGCAGCAATAAAGCAGCAGCAGCAGCAATAAAAGCAGCAGCAATAAAAGCAGCAGCAGCAACAGCAGCAATAAAGCAGCAGCAGCAGCAATAAAAGCAGCAGCAATAAAAGCAGCAGCAGCAGCAGCAATAAAAGCAGCAGCAGCAGCAGCAATAAAAGCAGCAGCAACAGCAGCAATAAAAGCAGCAGCAGCAATAAAAACAGCAGCAATAAAAGCAGCAGCAGAAATAAAAGCAGCAGCAGCAGCAATAAAATAAAAGCAGAAATAAAAGCAGCAGCAGCAATAAAAGCAATAAAAGCAGCAGCGGCAGCAGCAATAAAAGCAGCAGCAGCATAGCAGATCTATTCTGCCAAGACCAAACATTTCAACATTGTCATACCCATTACATGCCAAACAGCGACTTTCATGATGTTTCCTATAACAACATCTGATGTTCTACATGTTACGTGCAGTGAGAGAGTCACATAAACCACTTGAAATCTGATCTGTGCAGTCAGACTGAAATTTACAGAAATGCGTTTTGAATAGAATTGCAAACCACATATGAATGTAGCATTTCATGTGATCGATCGATCAAATTGTCTCCACCTGGGGGCACATCATTTCCCACGATTAGTTACTTCACCTCTTAGCATATTCAAATATGTTTATGAGGGTCAGGGTGTTACCTGTTTTGGAACCTGAGTGAGTATATATAGCTCAAACTGAGCTGCTGAATCCATAGACTATATGTAGTTCCTTATGTGCATGTACTGTATATTTTCTTTGTTTTTTGGTCTCTATTTGACTGCGGTTGATTCACTTCAGAGTTTCAACAATATCTTTGTGATTTTATTTTTTACATTTACAAAGGAAGTATTGTGTTGTGATCCTGCATATCAGTTTATATCAGTTATATAATGACCTCAAATGAAACTGACATTTACTCTGAGAATGTGCTTCTCTGCTATCCACTCCTGCTGGACTCCTGTCCAAGAGCTCTTCGTCTTACTGTCCTTAAAGGGGCGATGTATGTTTTAATGCTGCTGATGATCCTCATAACAGTTTTTGGGAATCTGCTAATCGTCATCTCCATCTCTCACTTCAAACATCTACAGTCTCCAACTAATCTGATCGTTCGCTGTTTGGCAGCTTGTGATTGTCTGCTGGGCTCTTTGGTCATGCCGTATAGCATGGTGCGATCTGTTGAAGGCTGCTGGTATCTGGGAGACGTTGTGTGTAAAGTGCATTCAAGTTTGGACATGGCTTTCAGTATCTCTTCTAAAATACATCTCAGTTTAATATCTGTTGACAGGTACTGGGCCATTTGTGATCCTTTAAGGTACAAAATGAGGGTCACGAACAACACTGTGACTGTATTTACTACCTTCGCATGGCTGTTTTCATTTCTCTACAGCTTTTCTGTTGTATTTTCAGGGGTGAACACAATTGGCTTGGAGTCGTTTATCCTGCAGATTTACTGTGTGGGAAGTTGTGTTCTGTTTTTTAACAAACAGTGGGGTCTTATTTGCTCACTTCTCACATTTTTCCTCCCTGTGACAATCATGAGCTCTTTGTATGTGAAAATCTTCCATGTTGCAAGAAAACATGCAAAGGTTATGTCAGAAAGAGTGACTGTGGCGGCAGCAGGAGGGCTGAAGAGCCAAAGCTCTGCTCAAAGAGAAGGAAAAGCAGCAAAAACTCTGGCCATTGTCATGGGTGTTTTTTATCTCTGCTGGCTGCCTTTTTTTACCGCCACTGCTGTTGATCCTTTCCTCAATTTCATGACTCCTGTTGAAGTTTTTGATGCTTTGGTTTGGTTTGGATACTTTAACTCCACTTGTAACCCATTGATCTATGGTTTTTTCTACCCTCGCTTTCAGAAAGCCTTTAAGATTCTCATATCCACTTATATCTGTGGCATCAGTGACTCAAACACCTTGATACCTGAATGAAAATTATCATATTAACTTTTATGCATCTTTCACGGATGATACTCCATCCATGAATAAATAACAAAGGTAATGCTATTTTAAGAAATTATTTGATTGGACATGCATTTTCCTCTCCAGTCTAACCATCCCAAATGTTAGACAGTATTGTCTTAAAATTGAATCAGGACAAAATATTGATTTTTCTGTAATATTTGATGCAGATACTAAAGCTAAAGTATGACTGGATGGGCTAGTGTCTTTGTTCCCCACGTGCATCAATGAGCCTTGGGCACTCATGACTCTGATGCCAGTTCACCGGTTGTCCTTCCTTACACGAGTTTTACTAATCACTACAGGAACTCCCCACAAGACAGGCTGTTTTGAAGATTCTCTGACCCAATCATCTAGCCATATCTATTTGGCCCTTGTCAAAGTGATCTTTTCACTTGCTAATTTTTCCTGCTTCTAACACGTGAAATTGAAGAACTGACTGTTCACTTATGTCTGCCTAATATGTCTTACCCCTCGACAGGTGCCAGTTTAATAACAGGCCTATAATCAAAGCTTTTTGCATCACCTTGTCAATGGATTTAATGTTATGGCTGATCAGAGTACATTTTTTCAAATTATAAATGTAAATTTGTCTCCATCTGGTGGATCAAAAAATATATGATACTTTGAATGTTTGTGTAAAAACTCTATTGAATCCAGCACAAAAGTCACTGCACTTAATCGACTGGCCGCTATAGACAGGCTCCAAAAGGGAGTCAAAACTGCAACCAGACACCTCAGCTCCACCCACATCCCACCTGTGCTCATTTTCAGTTATCCGGGAGTGAAGATGGCTACGGTTGGCTTTAGGTTTCAGGAATGATCTTCAGAAACCTACGGGTGACGTCATGGACACTATGTTCAATTCAATTCAATTGAAATATATTTGTATAGCGCTTTTCACAATACACATTGTTTCAAAGCAGCTTTACAGAAAGTGCATTTCATAAATGTACATTGAAAAATGTTAGAAAAAGTTGTATTAATTTAATACATGATTGTAGCCTACATATTATTTTACAGTCTGGTTAAAACAACAAAACCCTATGTTTGTGTAAATCAAATGACCTAATATAAAAGCAACACCTTAAAGTTATATATATATACACACACACACACACACACACACACACACACACACACACACACACACACACACACACACACACACACACACACACACACACACACACACACACACACACACACACACACACACACACATAATTCCTATCTCAAGCATTATCCATTTGGAGGATACTAATGAGTTAACAATTTGTTAATAACCATTTGTTTTCACATATAGAAGCTAAACTTCATGCTGCCAGACCAGAATACAATTTTATTGGAAGTGATTTATAACAAATCAAAGTTCACAGAGCACTCAAAGATTGCACAAAGCTAGTCTTTCTTTCTGTAATTATAGAGTGAGAGAAATTCCTGCTCCCTCCACTTCTCCCCCGCAGTCACCTTTCCAGTTTTTTTATGGATACAATATTACCTGAATAACCTTTGTAACTAATGACAAATGAGAACATAGGAACAAATGGAAACAGGAAACAAAGTTGAGCAAACAATTCCTTGAGCACGAAACCAAATCAGATTAACTAAGCATAATTGTGACAGAGGGATTATAAAGGTGATGGTTGTAGGTGATTGTATTTTTCAACATGGCTCTGAAAGATGGAGTGAGGTGCAGGCAGTGTCATTTTCCTAGAGAGAGAGACAGACATGTTTTATATCATTATTCTTCGCAAAATTTCTGATGATTGTGTGATACTGACACTGTGCTGATATTCATAAACTCAGCACAATCAAATTACTTATTGAAAAAAGCTTTCATGCAGGTTGTATGCAATTAGTAGAATAAATAAGATTACATTTTTATTTTATTTTTTTCTGCAAAATTGGATCGAAATACTTACTGTGTGTTAAGACACAATCTCTGTCCTGGTAGCTGGCATTGCTAGCAAGTGAAATACTTGTTTTGCTTTGCTTGTTTACAGCAGGTTCACTAAATCTTCATGAGATTCAGTTTAACGAAGAAAGATCATGTGATTATAATTTGACCCAGAAGTGACGTTTGCAGTGTGGCGGTGGGAGATATCTTGAAGCAGATCTTTTCACTTATTGATCAGTTTTCTGTCAAAATAAATAAAACAAACACTCCATGTAAAGAGTCTGTATCCGGATTTGATGCATTTTGGCAAGGTTTAGGGTGTGTTTACATGACAACGATGTACTAAAAATGATCCCCGATCACACGGATCTGCAAAAATTATTAAAATAGCTGTATAATGCATGCCTGTAGTTGGTAAAGAAACACCCCACAAATACATACGCATGCACATGGCGTCACCGTTTTCAAAAATCACTCTTTTAAAAAGGGACTCTAAGCAACAGCTACTGATGTAATGGTGTCATGACAAATCTTGTCCTCCTTGAAATCGGGTCTCCTCAAACTGTCAGTTAATGATTATCCTAAATATGAATTATATTAATTTAAAATGCGCATAGTTAACTATATAATGCGTAAGAAATACATTATGCATAATAAAATCAATTGAACGTAATTTCTTACACTTGTTTGATCTTTAAGGATCTTATTGATCTTTTAAGAGACCAGTTAACAGTGATTTCCAGAGCTGCATGTATACGGTAAGTGCAAATATGTGTATAAACAGGCTAATCACTTATCTGTATGTTATGTTAGTATATAAGCTAACTTATAAAGACTAATAAGACATAAATGGTCATTATAATGTAGTTGAAACAACATTTATCATAACATGATTTTGTACGAATTGTAATCAGGCACTAAAGAGAGTACTTATTAAAAGCAATTTGAACCAATGAGATCATTTAGGGTACTAAAGGACACTTGACCCAATTTGTCACTAGGGCTGCATTCCAGTTAGTTTTTATCATGCCCTTCACTTGTTAATTTCCCTTCGTCTTGTTGACTCTGATGTGCGTCATTGCTTGCGTTGCCTGAGTGTCCACTAGTGGCAGAACCTTTGCCATGGGCTGAATTGGAACGGCCTAAGCCCTTGATCTCTTAGAATCCACTGTGTAGTTGATTTATTATAAGTTTTCCCCTTACAAAATCGTTTAAGGCAGCATTCTTTATGTATTCAGGTGTGTTTGGGTTGTTTTAAATATTTGTAAAAATAATTAAAAAATCATAGAGTTGTTTGTGGTAGGGTGTCCCTTGTTATTTACATGACATTGTTTTTAAAAGCCAGCACTTTAAAACCGTTTTCAAAAACTTGCATTTTCAGGCTCCAAACAAGCAGTTATCAATTAAATGAGCGGCAAAATTGCATAAAAAGTGATCAGTTTTCAGTTTTCAAAACAGTGTTGTGTAAACTTAACCCATGTTAATCTTGGTTCTAGATTGCAACATTTAAATCATTTGCTGTTTACTGCCATATTAAGTGGGTGTTTCTGATGAAAGTTTCCTTACCAAAGCTTCAAGACACCATGATGAAGATTCCACCTGCTCCATACGACATCTGTAAACATTCAGATCTTTTAATACACTTTGATCATTGTATTGTGATAGTAAAGTAGTAGTAAATTATTCTACAAAAAATGTCTTTTAAACCATATTTATTACAACAACAAAACAAAACGTACACGGATTTCCTTTGGGAAGACACAAGATCCCTCTCCGGATAGTTGCCAAACAATGGACAATATATTACTTGCTACAAGAACTGTAACCATGCCAATTATGTTACAGTTCCCTCGCTGGCAAATATCTGCCTAAGCGTAATTTCAATTCACTTTTCAATTCATTATGATGGAGTTGGGGAGATGGAGGGATGCCAGGTGTTTTGGCATGGCATCCCTCCACCACCTGAACTCCATCATCATAATTTAGGCATCTTGCTACCAGACTTTTCCATTTAGTTGCTTCCACGAGCCGTCCACTGCAGCAAGCCAAATACTTTAACATTAATATCTTAAAGATTATATGGGCAAACAAACTTGTGAGAGTGTTTTCCAGTCCTGCTCTGTCCCAACACCGGCCACTCCCATCCCACCCAAATGCTTCACGTTCTAGATCTAGTCTCCCTTATTATCCACAGCAGATTTAACCCATCAGCTTTAGGGGTGCTGCGGGATGCATAATGAGCAAGACCGAGAAACACTGTAAAAATGTATATATATATTTACAAATTTTTATTTTAGATATTTTTTTTATTATTTTATTAAATTGTATTATTAAAAATATTTTTAAGAACATTACAGAAATTAATATAATTTTTGCTATTGATTAATGACAATATTTATCAAACTTTTATTTCAAAGAAATGAACAAATATATTTAAATATAGAATTCAAATAATTTGCGATCCTATGGAACCGAAAACAACATGAAGTCGTGAGATTTTTTTCAATAACATTTCTATCAAATTGTAAAGCTCTGCCATATTCTGAAGAGTTTGATGAGTTGGTTTCTTTGAAAGCACCAATATATATTCCAACACATCGGCCAGAGCTTGAAAAAATAGGAGTTCCACTGTCTCCTGCTTTTCCTGCTTCAGAAATAACAAATTCATATTTAGATAACATTTTCTTTTTCATGTATAAATTAGTTTTTTTAATGATTGTGCAGGATTTTCTTGCATAACACCCTGACTCTAGAGCATAAAAATAGAGCTTGTCATTTTCACATAACTCGCCTATTTCTATGATTTGTAGAGGATCTAAACATTCTTGTAATTGTAATAAAGCAATATCATGATTTACAAAAAGATTATTAGGAATGGAAGGTAAGGTATTGTGGCATTTAAATATTAATACATTTTCATAATTTGGGAAAAGGACAAAAATGTTACATTTTTGGAGATCCTTTAAAAGATGTTTGGTTGTCATGATAAGTTTGTGTCCGTAATAAAACCCTAGACCGTACTTGACCTCACTTTTCTCATCTAATGGCCAAAGTAAAATAAAGCAGGGAAACTGATGTTTTAATTTTACATTGTTTTTTGGCATAATTTTACCATTTTGGATAACTAAAGGACCGGATGTAGATTCTAATGTTTTTAAACTGTCATCTAAAGTTTTATTGTAATAAAAAGTTGAAGCAAAAAATGGTATTTTTAATTTATCCCCATAAGAATATAGACTTGCATTAGTAAATGAAAAAGTATTAGTAGCTTGACAATAATTTTCATAAATATTATTTATATTGTCCATTGTTTGAATCAGTTTTCAATCTATGAAAACAACAGATATGATGTTATTAGACAATAAACACTGCACTCTAGTGCTGCAACTTAAATTACAATAAACATTTGTTCTCTAATGATGCGTTTTCCCTGGAACAATAATATGCAAGAACTGTGTTTACGATTTCATTAACAGCTCATTGTAAATTATTATCTATTAGACATCCATTTTTGTTCAATCTTACAAAATATAACATCAAGTGAGTTTAAATCACAAAATAATTGAATATTTTCCAAGTGTAATAGGTTTAAAAAATACCTTTCAAAAGAGAACCGATGTCAACTGCAACTATGAAGGTTACCTGGGCGTGTTGGTGGTTTTATAGAGGATCTGAACTAATCATTATTCATGGATTGTTACATGGGAGTTTCTTTCAGAGTAAGGTGAAACTTACACTTTATTGAGGGAGCTGTGTCTGGGAAGACAACGAGTAAAAGTGAAACTTAGTTGGATAATCCTATAATGACATGATACATGATTCTAACCAACACACCTTATATTGCTTTTTCTTGGATTTATCACATTCTGCATTTCAAACAACGAAAGAGCTGCCAAGCATATCGTACAAACATTTTATAGATCAGTGTGCCGTCAGTGCCTTCCCTGAGATGTCTAAAACTACATTATTCAAAAACAAAGTCGATTGCGCAACGCTATGCTTACTGTAGGTGGAGAAAGAGGCTTTTTGAAGTCAGGCGGTGTATGATAGGCATCTGACTGGACAATGCAGCCAAATGTCACACACATGCTCTGACACATTAAACTGGGGTTTTCAATCAGATGAACATTCACTTGAAAGGTGTAAAGTTTTCATGCTGTCAATGTTTAAGTTCTCTGTTGTTAGCCTGCCCTGGAGCTATGAAACAACATACCATTGGGCCCTTCCCTATAAGTGATCTTCCGGGATCAGATGAGATCAGGTGTGGTCAGGGTGGTATGAATACAAGTGTATTCCAATACTTGGGACTAAATTGGCCCATTTTAGTGTATAAATATACTATAAGTGTAAACTTTGAGTACACATAGTTTTCTTTAAGTGAACTTAGCATTATACTTATAGTTTATTTAGGGCCTGAGCACAGATGGTGTAAGGACCCTATTGGAATTGCTCAGCCTATTATTCTTCTTCTCCCAAATTAATAACTTCTTTGAGGGCCTTAACATGCTTGAAAACTCATGAAACTGATCTTAAGGCCTTGATGATGTTATGTTGTGAAGATCTTGAGTTTTCATTGAAGGGCGTGTCTGTGGCAGCCTGGCAAAGTCTGATGTTTCGCCATGACACAGGAAGCTGTTGTAAGTCAGGCATACAATGTCCGATACGCCCCAAACTTCACATGTTTGATAAGAGTCCTGTCCTGAACACATCTACATGCCAATATTAGTTAGTCATAGAGCCACCTGCTGGAAACAGGAAATGGCATGCTTCACACTGTGATTAACTCCTCATTGAGATTTTATCAGAACAGCATCATGTTTGGTCAGTCTGATCTTAAGGCCTTAGCGATGTTAAATTGTGAAGATCTTGAGTTTTCACTGAAGGGCGTGTCTTTGGCGGCCTGGCAAAGTCTGAGGTTTCGCCATTAAACAGGAAGTTGTTGTTACTCAGGCATACAATGTCCGATCGGCCCCAAACTTCACATGTTTGATAAGAGTCCTGACCTAAACACATCTACATGCCGAAATGAGTTAGTCATGGCACCACCTGCTGGCAACGGGAACAGGCATGCTTTACAGTGTAATTCACTCCCAGAAACACATTTAAATATGCCATCAAGTGCCAAATACAAGAGTTTTTCAGGAGGTTGCCGTTTGGATTATGGTGTTGGCTGTAACACATTTAGTCTCCTGTACATCAGTTGTGTTTCAGTTTCTGTATGCTTACAATGACTGAAAGGAATTACGGAAGTGCAAGCTGTCATCCTATATCACCTACGGCAGTATGCTCTTCACGACAACCATGCTGAGTCTCTGGAGCATTGAACCTTTTCTTTTAAAGAGCATGTGCACAAAAAAGAGCAATAATTGTAACATCATTCTGATTTCATTCTCTTGGAGCATTGCAGCAGTCTTGGCATGTCCTTCGCTGTTTTCCAGAGAGGTCCAATATCTTCAGTGCATTGATGATTCCAAAACAACTCAAGACGGGCGCTACAAGGCTGAAGGCTGTCATTGTCATGTGACTTCTCCTCAGGTTAGTGGTGCCAGCTTTGGTAATGTTTCTCGGCTGCTGTGTGGCATCATCTAATGCAAATTATCAAATCAAATTATCTTAACTTTGCTTTAAGCCACTGTAAACTACAGCCTGGGTACAAATATCTCAGAATATGGACTTCCAGCAGCTACTGAACTGGCCACAATCCACCTCTTTATCAGCCCACTCATTTGTATGTTACTGGGACGCAGTTTTAAAATAAATTGGATAGAGCATGACCCAGATCACAATGATAATACGGTGTGTAATGAGAGGGAAATGAGGCTCTTTTTTGAAGCAGTAGAAAAATAACGTTGTAGCAACTCTAAAATACACCAGGAAGGAATTCTATATATTGAAACTTAAAAGAGGATTGCTTCTTGTAACTCTAATCTGAACTCTGGAATGTCAAAACCAAGACTCTTCTTAAAATTAGTGGTCCAATTTAAATGCCACAGTTAAAAGCTTCATTTGTTCAAGAACAACAACAAGTACACTTGCATGACTATTCTCCTATTGGTCTCATTCCTTCTTACCAATCAAATCTTTGCGAGAATAAGCATTGCTACGGAATACTGTTAACCCAGTATATATATCCTATTGTATAAATGAATTAAGTTTATATAGCGACCTTTTTTATATTAATGGTGTATCATAAAATTGTTGATGTGTTGTCATAATACTTTCTTTTATGTTCAAATTTAACCATGTATAAACTTTGTATGTCTAAACATGTTTATGGTGTAATTGATATAATACAAATTAATATATTATTATGTTATGTTGTTTTTCAAATGAGAAAGAAAGAATATACAGTTATCCAGAGTAATAATGAGAGAATTTCTGTGTGCATTGGGACTCAATTATGAAGCATCATCATAAGCAGATTGATTTTGCACAAGAGTAGATTTAAATATGATTACAGAGGATTTCATTCTGCACATGTTACATGAATGAGGCCCACGATGCAAGAAGCAGACACAGAGCAACTGTCACCCTGCAGTAGCTCTAAATGTGCATGGGATTCAAAGTGTGTTAAAGCATTCAATAGATAATGATTCATCTGGCAATCATCAGAGCACTTCATAGCTTCTTTAAAAAATATAATTAATAAATATCTATATGTAACATTTACATTATAGCTAGCTAGCATTAAATGACATCACATGTGCTGAATAATTGCATTAGTAATTGCAAAAAGTGGGTTATGACTGTTGACACCTGCACCATGTGCTCTGCGGTGAGCATAACATTTCCTGTCAAGGCTGAACTTTACTTCTTATTAGGTTCTGGTTTGTGCAAACCACTATGGATCACTATGTTAAGCCAAACTGTTTGCTTGTCTTTTAACATGAATTGCAGTTCAGGGCTGGGGGCTTTGAGGCATCTGCTAGTCCCCTTTCTCAATCTATGTATTTTAAATTTAAAAATGTTTTTGTAAATGTTAATATTCACATGTAAATCTGATATTATTATGTTTAGTTGACTACATCTTTGTATTTTAAAGATATTTTTTTCAGGGTTTCACACAGCTCATTTAATGGTAGAACAGGGATGTCCAACCCTGCTCATGTTTAGCTCCAACCCTAAACACACATGAAAAAAATCTAACCAAAGTCTTCAGGATTACTTAGAAAAGTATAGGTTGTATTATAAATGACATTATATCATATATGATTGGTGGAGCAAACCCCCACAAGACAGTTCAGCAGTGTAAAAATACTATAAATACAAATAAATTCTATAAATTCTGTCATGAAACTCGGGTGGGTTGGTCCTTAAATCAATTTATTAGCAATCACATTGTTATCTACATTGCCCTCCACTGATATTGGCACAACGGCAGCTGTGAAAATAAATCTGCATTGTTTATGTAAAATACATGAAGACTGTTTTTTATAGGCTTTGAAGACACATAAGTTGAGAGTGACTCTTGCACTTGTTGCTTCTTGCTGAGAAGGACCAGCACCACAAAAACAAATTGTATTCTTTGGTACAGGACTAAGTCACGCTCAACTTATCTGTCTGTAAAGCCTATAAAAAAACAGTCGCAATGTATTTTACAACACTTCAGCTTATGATTATATATTTTTTAGAATTCTTTACCTAACTTAGCATCCTCCCACAGTGGTATATTCTCGCTATTTTTAACCTCAAACAAGCCTATTTCTAAGGTACTGGATGAGTGTGGCCATCAGTCAACAGTCTCAGTTCTCAGAAATTTGTTTGCAGGTGTTAAAATATTTGGGCAATAGCTCAGTCTGCACTTATAAGGAAAAAAACAACCCAGCAGCTGAAGTACGTATCTGAAGCATTTCAAACGGCAGTGTGAGGCTTTTTGCATGGGGTAAGTTATTCTTTATTTTTATATGAGCCAGTGCATCAAAGATATATAAGGATGTATTCACACCTGTCTTGTTTGGTTCGATTGAATCAAACTCAAGTTTGTTTCCCCCCTTGGTGCGGATCTTTTGGGCTGGTGTGAATACAACAATCACACTCTGGTGCGGACCAAACAACCGTACTGAGACCCACCTGAAGAGGTCCGGTTCCAAACAAACTTTTGTTCGTATATATGACATATTAGGGATAGCGGTAACACTTTACAATAAGGTTTATTAGATAACATTAGTTAACTACATTAGTTAACATGAACTAATAATGAACTGCACTTATAAAGCATTTATTTATCTTTGTTCATTTCAACATTTACTAATGCATTATTAAAATCTTGTTAGCATTAGTTAATGCACTGTGAACTAACATGAACAAACCATTATCAGCTTATTAACAAAGACTAATGCTGAACAGAGGTGTTGTTCATGGTTAGTTCATGATAACTAATGCATTAACTAATTTTAACTAATACAACCTTATTGTAAAATATTACCGGGATAGCACTACACATAGTATGCAGTAATGTTAGTCGTAATAATAATCTGTTGATCTGGTACACTGTAAAAAAAGAAAAGTTGAGTTGGTCTGTGAAAGTGATTTTGTGCCTCTTTGGGATAACACCACGATGCGCCATTCACCTTCAGAACGCAAGCTTCTGAAGGGCATATAAATCTGAAGCAGTGAGTTTAGGTGTAGGGGTGCAGAGCCAGTTGTTGTTCTGTAAACAAACATCAGTGCCTTGACTTTGATGCCAGTGGCTGGAACAAGAGCTTGGATGACAAGTTGTGTAGCAAGTTCCGATAGGAATGGCCTGATCATCCCAATGCTGTACAAGGCAAATCTGCAAGATCGGGCAGTTCTAGCAATACGGTCTGTGAAGTCTAACTGAACAATTATAACACAAAGGATGGGCTGGCTGAAACCACGAGCACTTCCGTCTTGGCAAGGTTGAGTTGAAGATAAAGGTCATCCAGGTGAAGGTCGGAAATTTTCATCAAGCAGGCTGAGATGCAAGCAGCTACCGGCTGATCATCCGGCTGGAATGAAGGGTAGAGAGATGTGTCAGGATAGCAGTGATAGGAAAAGCCATGTTTCTGAATGATTCTAGTTACAATTACAACAAAATACTGTACAAAACAGCTGCATGAAAAGATGTAAACAAAGAATTAGTTGAATGAGAATAACAGTGCACTCATTCCTCACCTGCATTGCAATGATCTGCCGTAGTTCTCCAGTCTTTCTACGTGACCTGAAATCACACACAAAAAAACATTAATAAATAATACAAATAAAAAATAGGTCTATTACATTAATTCAAACATGCCAGCGTATTTTTATATTATATAATATTGAATATATTTTTTTTATTACAAGCTTTTCAAAAAGTTTTATTTTACATTATTTATTAAGTTCTCGCAAATCTTTTGTTGCAAATCTAGCTTATATTTTAGTTTTTAAAAGTTCACAAAATGAATTTTCATGAAATTACATTGAACTTTCAGGTTGAAATGACATTGAAGAGCAATATTAATCTTGGAACACTGTGGACTGGACTGTGTTATTATTGATACCAATACATGAACAATTTAACTAACAAAAGATCTTTGTTGTCTTTTTACAGGGAATCAAAGTAAATTACAATGGATTCATCAAATTTTCTATTTAACTATGATTCAACTATTGATATTGAAAACTACTTTAATGAAAACTCCAGTATAACTTATGATGAAGTTTCTTTCCACACAACAGTCCACAACACATGTTTCTCTCAGGTTCTTTGCCTGTTTTTGCTGGTGATCAATGTGATCATCTGTTTGCTGGGCCTTGGAGGAAATGTGGTGGTTATCTGGATTGCAGGGTTTGGCATAAAGAAGTCAGTCAATACTACCTGGTACCTGAGCCTGGCTCTATCTGACTTCATATTTTGTGCCTGTTTGCCTTTTAACATTGCCTACAGTGTCACCAAAGACTGGATCTTCGGCCTCTTCATGTGCAAGGTCACGTCCTTCGTCATGTTCCTCAACATGTTCAGCAGCATCTTCCTCCTCGTCATCATTAGCATGGATCGCTGCTTCACCGTCGTGTTTCCTGTTTGGGCAAAGAATCACCGCACTATTGAGAAAGCTTCTGTGTTAATTGTACTCGCATGGATCATCTCTGCAGCTTTAAGTATCCCATCTATTGTATTCCGTGATGTCCAGAATCACCTGGGCACAAACCGATGCATGAACAACTACAAGTCCAGCCAGTACAGCCACAAAATCATTGCAATGAGCCGCTTTGTTTTTGGATTTGTGATGCCGTTCATTCTCATCATCTTTTGTTATACTGTCATCATCCTCAGACTGAGAGCCACCCAAAAGGCAAAGTCCAACAAACCGTTTAAGATTATGACGGCTCTCATTCTGACCTTCTTCCTGTGCTGGCTGCCGTACCACACATTTGTGCTAATCGAACAATACGAAACATTCAACACTGAGGTCATCACTATTGGACTGAGCATTGGTACCACTTTTGCTGCTGCTAACAGCTTCCTAAACCCTGTTTTGTACGTCTTCATGGGCAATGACTTCAGGAAAAAGTTCAGGAGCTCCATCTTATCAAAGATCGAGAATGCTATTGGAGAAGATGGCCGAACGATCAGTCGCTACCTGGCTCGTTTTAGCTCAGTGGATGCAAGGGGATCTACTCATATCTAAAGAATAAACTGGAAGTAAGTTATTTTGCATTAGGGCTGTCATCAAATTTAGTTCCTGGAGGGCCACTTTCATGCAGAGTTTAGTTCCAAACATAATTTAACACACCTGAGCCAATTTATAAAGATTAGAAACCTTTAGGCCAGTGGTTTTCAAACCTGTTCTGGAGGCACCCCAGCCCTGCACATTTTGTATGTCTCCCTTATCAGACACACCCAATTTAGTTCTTGCAGTCTCTACTAACAAGCTGATGAGTTGAATCAGGTGTGATAAATGAGGTAAACATAAAATGTGTTGCATTCAGGTTTGAAAACCACTGCTTTAGGTAGTTCACGAGTTCACACTTACATATCATTTATAGAGAGTAAATTTAAATGTGTATTTGGCGTGCTGTCCTGGGGGAGGGCTTCGAGCTCGGATCGGACTTGGCCTGAACCCGGAGTACCCCCGTGTATGTAAGTGGTTAGGACTAAAAAACAGTGGTTAGAACTGTTATAAAAACATCATATGTTTTGGAGCTGGTTGGAGTGGAGTTTGAAATGTGATTTAATGCAATTATTTAGTATGATTAATTGCAAAAAATAAATAAAAATAAACTAAGGACCCGATTTTCGAACAGCTTGTGCCGAATTCAAAGCTGAATTTTCAGCATCATTCCTCCAGTCTTCAGTGTCACATGATCCTTCAGAAATCATTCGAATATGATAATTTACTGCTTTAAGAAACATTTATTATAAATATCAATGTTGAAACTTGTGGCAAGTTGAATTCCTCAGCTTGAGACGGAAGCACAATCTCTGACCTCAATGGAGTCGATTGTCCCACTTCAGGTCCAGAGACTACTTAACCCTTATAGACAACATCGCCTAATGCACTGCATCATTTTGAATACAGGTAAAACATCTGTGAAAAAATCAACACGGAAAACAAAGTACACAGCGGTTTCAAGATGTGTTTTTACCAGTTAGAACTGCTTAAAATCTTAAAATAAGGTGCAACAACCAAACATATCTAACCAAAATCATGTACATAGATCAAATGGAATATGATAACCCATCCTGTGTGAAAGAAACTGAAGGACAGCTCAACATGATTTTAGGCCAGTCATATGCCTATTATAAACTACATGGAAATTAACAATATGCTGACTTCTGATGACACTTTTTGTAATATATATTTACTGATTTACGTTTGCCACAATAATGCAACGTCTAAGAATTATCTTCATTTGAGGCTTTGCGATTAGATTTTCCTTGTTTTATAGTAAATTAAACCATCATTATGCGCAAATGGATTCCTGATGTAAGCAAGCATTCTTTAATCTTTATAATCATATGTATAATGACTTAACTGAACATTTCTGTAACTAATAAACATCATTGTTTGACTGAAATTATTGTGCTGTGTCCTTCATAACACACCCCACTTCAGCATCCTCCCACAGTGGTAAAGGCAGCAGTTTGACATGTGTTGTTCACTCAAAATGGCACTATATTCTCTATATTTTTAACCTCAAACCAGCCTGATCAGATGAACAGAGCCATTTTAAACAGGACACTGACACAGCGCGTGTCCTGGTTAAAATTGCTTATTTATCTGGATTTAAACACTCTTGAAAACATTTAGGATAATGTAAGTCAATAAAATATGTAACATTGTTCTAGTGGTTTTTGGATATTTTAATCCAAAAATCTTGCATAATGTGCCTTTAAATTTATGATGGAAAATGCATGAAGTACTATTTTTTACATTTTATATGAAAGATAATCAAAGACATACATCTACGCAAGTTGTGTTACAAAATCTGAGGTTAAGATGTAAAAAAAAATTAGCTTTCAGTAAGTTTTTGTTTGGGTGATGTACCAAACATTTCCACTAGATAAAATCTGCCTCCTATTTGCTGTAACTTTTGACCGTGAGCAGTACAAGTGTGACTTTTTTTCAGGACCATTTAACCTATTAACCTCATGTCCATTATTTTTTTTCTTTTGTGTGTGTGAGTGTGTGTGTGTGTGTGTGTGTGTGTGTGTGTGTGTGTGTGTGTGTGTGCGTGTGCGTGTGTGTATGTGTGTGTGTGTGTGTGTGTACATGGTTTTCTTGCCTGGTGGGGACTTCAACCTGACTGCACACAGACTCATGGGGACTCGTGTCACCGTGGGAACCTAAATTGAGGTCCCCATGGGCACAAAAGCTTATAAATCATTCAAAATGAATTTTTATGAAAATGTAAAAATGCAGAATGTTTCCTGTGATGGGTAGGTTTAGGGGCAGGGGCAGTGTAGGGGGATAAAATGTACGTTTTTTACGCATATGGTGAGTCACCTTAAGGATAGCGCACCAGACGTGTGTGTGTGTGTGTGTGTGTGTGTGTGTGTGTGTGTGTGTGTGTGTGTGTGTGTGTGTGTGTGTTCACATAAGAGACAAAGCCTTTACCAAGTTTCAATAACAAAATGTAAGATGAACAAGATGGGCAAGTTTGTCCATGATGATTTACCATCTAACATTCACAACCACAGAGAAGAGGGGGTTTAGGGTTAAGGTTTGCATTATAGAAATAATAAAATCTGAATCACGTCACATGAAATTCACATGAATTAAATATTTATGCTTAAAAGGATAAAATTAAGTTAAAAACCTCTGTAACATGAATTATTCACATATGATAGGATGTAAGGATGTGCTGCAGGCTAATTGACAGTTGCTGTTCTGAAACATTTCATATGAAATAATATCACAAGCTTCTTTTCTTAAGGGTGATTAACAAGAAATCAAATTTCACGTAGCACTCGGACAGTGATTGCACAATAACTTTCTGCTATTTCTGTTAAGAGTGAGAGGGACACTCCTTACAAAGATATTCCTGCTCTTACCTGTTTGTATCACAGTCATCTCACTTTTCCATTCAATAAAATGCCACCTCAGCAAGAGGGAAACACACACAAACATTTTTTTTAACCTACTATTGTTATAAAAAGCAGTTTGAATTGGTAAAACTAGTTTTTTGGTATTGTGTCTCAAACTTTGGTATACAGTGCATCCGGAAGGTATTCACAGTGCTTCACTTTTTCCCAGTTTGAAATGTTATAGCCTTATTCCAAGATTGATTAAATTCATTATTATCCTCAAAACTCTACAAACAATACCCCATAGTGACAACGTGAAAGAAGTTTGTTTGAAATCTATGCAAATGTATTAAAAATAAAAAACAGGGGGAAAAATTGTATTCACATGTACTTATCACATTGCCATGACACTCAAATTTTAGCTCAGGGTCATCCTGTTTCCACTGATTATCCTTGAGATGTTTCTACAACTTGATTGGACTCCACCTGTGGTAAATTCAGTTGATTGGACATGATTTGGAAAGGCACACACCTGTCTATATAAGGCCCCAACGTTACCAGTGCATGCCAGAGCACAAACCAAGCCATGAAGTCCAAGGAATTGTCTGTAGACCTCTGAGACAGGATTGTATCAAGGCACAGATCTGGGGAAAGGTACATTTCTGCAGCATTGAAGGTCCCAATGAGCACAGTGGCCCCCATCATCCGTAAATGGAAGAAGTTTGGAACCACCAGGACTCTTGAACAACCATCTCTGCAGCAGTCCACCAATCAGGCCTGAATGGTAGAGTGGCCAGACGGAAGTCACTCCTCAGTAGAAGGCCACCTGCACTGTAAAAAAAAAAGGTTGAGAAAACTTAAGTTTAAGGCAACCAACTGCAGAACATTTTTGAGTTTTTTCAACTTATTTGTTTCAGTTATCTCAACTTTTTTCATGTTAAATAGTTGAATAAACTTTAAAAGCTGAATTTGTCATACAAAACATAAGTTGGATTTTTTACAGTGAAGTTTGTCAAAAGGCACCTGAAGCACACTCAGACCATGAGAAACAAAATTCTCTGGTTTGATAAAACTAAGATTGAACTCTTTGGTCTGAATGGCAGGCATCATGTCTGGAGGAAACCAGGCACTGCTCATCATCTGACTAATACCATCCCATGGTGGGGGCAGCATCATGCTGTGGGGATGTTTTTTTAGTGGCAGGAACTGGGACACTAGTCAGGATCAAGGGAAAGTGCTGTTTCTGTGCTTTAAAAACATTTTTTCAAGCAAACTTGTTTCATGTTGTCATTATGGGGTATTGTTTGTAGAATTTTACAGGAAAATAATTAATTTAATCAATTTTAGAATGAGGCTGTAACATAACAAAATGTGGAAAAGTGAAGCACTGTGAATACTTTCCGGATGCACTGTAATAGCTGTGAAAGACTTGTTATAAACAAAGGACACGTTTTGCAGACGACGTCACACTGAGTGAATCAACTTACAATGGCTCTAATTTACATGTATTTATTTCTCCCCCCATCCTACTTCCTAATGGCTGTGACCATTGAAAATATACCCAAAACCTATATGATCTAAAAATGAACAAATACTAAACAATATATATGTGTTTGATATCATTGGAAATGTCTTAGTGCGACTGGTACAAATATCTCATCCCCACAGAAATATTCAAGAAGATAATAAAGGTTTTAAGAGTTTAAAGAGATGTTGCATAGTATGGTAGGTGTGGCTTTCAACCATTTGGTCTTTTGTCAATACAGGTCTGTATATACTGTCTGTATCAATACAGACAGTGATTAAATGTAAATTCCCTTTGTTAACATATGTTACCATTTGAAAGAAGTTATTGTCAGGTCTGAATACTTAAGGCAGTGTAGCAGAAGAGTCAGGGCGCAATTTTGTATTCAGATTCGCCCGTAACGTTGTGTCCAGCCAACGTTACGTAACCTATGGAAAGTCAGGAACGCATCTCTTTACTTAAGAGTATTCGATGTTTTGAGGATCTTTGAATTGATTATGTAATTGGAATTATACCTGACTGTTTAATAAATTGTTACATTTTGATTTATTCTGACTTACTCTGGAATTATTAACGATCTCTATGAGATCATGAATGGGTACTTTCCACAAAGGGTTAAACGGAATAATTAAATGTGTGTCTAACTATTAAATATGAATGACCAAATAACCAAATTGGCATTCTAATCTAAATTCTAAATTATAATAAAATGGAGTCAGATAAAGAGGAATTGGAATTAGATCCATTTTGCCCAGCTGAGAACATCGAATGCGCAGATACCTTCGCCCGCTCTTCGCTGCCGCCATTGGAGCGATTTCAGCGGCCTTACAGCTGTAATCTGCAGCAAATTCAAATAAATCTTCACCTTGTCCTTAAACTGTGCCAAGTGCAAATAGTGCAGTTACAACCTGGGCCCTGTCTGAAATGGAATGCCATCTTCTGGTTATAGTGGTAATTTAATGTTTTTTTTTCACCAAGTGTTAGTTTTATTGTGAAACTTAGTTTTACAAATGGGGACAACCTTTGAAGGATGAGCAAAAATGTTTTTGGTAATCACTTTGACAATAACAGTTGGATAATATTCAGATGTTTACAGTCTGATGATGATGAGCAGAGACAAACAAGGTCAATAGTCCTTATTTTATTAAAGAAAGTGAACTCAGATCATTGAAACAGCGTGTAGAACACAATAATGCTAGACAATGAACTGGAGAAAATGAAGGGCTTAAATACACAGGGTGATAAACTTGACCAACAGGTGAGACTTACTCAAAAACCATAGAAACAAAAGAAGAGCAACAAATGGAACAAAGGAAAACATGTAACCAAGGAAATATGGTGGAAGGGCTCATGCATAGAGGAGTGAACAGCTGACGAGACTCCACTGTTTGAGCCCTTTCTAGATTTACCTATTTCACAAATGTTGGCCTGTTAGATGGACAGTATCAGAAGTGAAAAATTAACACAAACACATTGCAATGCCCAACATCATTTTTATCCATTTTTAAATATTTTTATTTTTATAAATTAAGGAGAGATTATAAAGTTGTGGCTTGACCCAAAAGTGATGGTTGTATTGTTCAACATTTCAACTGAGAGATGGAGTGAGGTGCAGGCAGTGTAATTTTCCTATAGTGAAAGAAAGATAAAAAAATATCTTGAGATCTTAGTTATTTATCATTTTGCTTCAGCCAAAAGCCATAAAACCTCCACACCAAATACTGAAGGAATTCATAGACAAATAAATTACTTTGCGTAAGCTCAAAAACATATCAAAGTTCAATGAGAAGAGCGTACTTTATTGGATCAAATACACTGCCAAAACACAGACTAAAACATTTTTTTTAAATAATTTTAAATCAGTTTAAATAATTTTTGATTAAAAAAAACTTTCATGCAATAAGTAAAACAAATAACATTTCATTGTTTGATTTATTGTTATATCTGCAGTATTTGATTGAAAGACTCACTGTTGTTTTGGGCGAGACACAGTCTCTCTCCTGGCAGCTTGCATTGTGCTGGTAGGGGATATAATTTGACAAAGAGAGATCGTCTGATCATAACTTGACCCAGAAGTGACGTATGCAGTCTGGAGGTCATTCTAGTTGTTTTCAGCAAAAAAGAGAGAGGGAGAAAAATATCTTGAAACAGAACTTCATATTTGTTTAAAACTGTCTGTCAATATAAATAAAAAAAGAAATACATCTTTGCAAAAATTCTAACACTCTTAACACTAAGTATTCATCTTGTTTGTAACAGTTGAAGTATTTTTAAAGACACATTATTTGGTAACACTTTATTTTAAAGTATCCTATAGATACATGTTACACGCATTTAGTAATAACAGTAAATTGTTTGTGTCATCGCTACAGTAAGTAACATACGTAACTAGGACACTGTAAAAAATGTGAAACATTCCTGTTCCAAACAATCAGTAATAATTTCAATTAAAAAAATGTCCACACCAAAGTTTTCCACATTGTCCCTGCACCACATTTATGTTGATTCCATATGCTCCAGACCAACATACCACGTCACCTGTAAAGTACATTTGGAATGTGACAATTAGTGAACTGTCAGTTAGTGACATTTTATTAATTTAACATATTTTTGTGAAAATTATTCTACAAAACATGTGCACAAGTTGTTTTGACAAACGACTTACAAGGTTTTGTTGTGGGTAAGACGAGATCTCTCTTCGGGTAGTTGCCAAACAATGGACAATACTATTGCTATGAGAACTGTAACCACGCCAATTATGTTACAGTTTTTCCTTACTGGCATATCAAATGTTAGTAGATGTTTGAAAGTGTTTCTCAATCCTGCTCTGTGGCTTCCCCACCCAACCCTGCACTGCCACCTCCATTCCACTAACACTTCCTTATCACCAGGAAATATTCAAATAAATCAAACTAATGCATTAATCCAGTTTTTATATCATTAATTTTTATATTATGGTTTTTGATCATATTTAGAATTTTTGTTTTTTAATATAGTTTTATTCAGTAATTTTAGTTGATTTTATTAAACTTAAAGTTAAGAAAATGAGAAACATTGCCTTGACATTTAGTTAGTAACTTAGTATATATATATATATATTGGCATTTATTTTGTTTGTAGTATTGGATATATATGAAAGTATGAATATATATGAAATATAAATATAATAATTTGTATTTTTTAATTTATATATGAAATATATTCTTGATTAATTACTAGATTAAAAGGTTAGAAGAGATTAGAAGGTTCGAAGTCCGGAGATGTGGTTAAAAACATTTCTATCAAATTGTAAAGCTCTGCCATATTCTGAAGGGTTTGATGAGTTGGTTTCTTTGAAAGCACCAATATATATTCCAACACATTGGCCCGAGCATGAAAAAATAGGAGTTCCACTGTCTCCTGCTTTTCCTGCTTCAGAAATAACAAATTCATATTCAGATGACATTTGATTTTTCATATTAGCATTTGGTCTTTTAATATTACAATACTTTGGTGCAAAACACCCCAACTCTAATATAGAAAAATGTAGCTCAACATTTTCACATAATTCGCCTATTTCTACTTTTATGTTTTGTAATGGATCTAAACGTCCTTGTAATTTGATAAAAGCAATATCGTAGTTTAACGGTATGGGAGTGTGTTCTGGAACTATTTTCTGTGATTTATATAATAAACTATATTCATGAGTTGCGAAAATGACATATATGTTATCATTTTCGTGATTTTCTAAAACATGTTTGGCTGTCATTACGTGGCCAGACCCACAATAAAGCCCTAAACCTCTGCTCTTCCAACCTTTGTCAATATCCGATGACCAAACTAAAATATAACAAACACTTTGGTTTGTAAAATGTCTATCATTACAAGGCATTATCTCACCATTTTCAATAACTAATGGATCAGATTTTAACATCTTTAAACTTACAACTAAGATTTTATAAGAACAAAAGGATATATTAAAAAATGGTATTTTTAATTCGTCCTCAATATATATTTTTTTCCTGTTAAATTTTCCTGTTATATTTTGGAAATTTAAATTTAATTCCTTAAGTAATTTATTTAATAAGCTAATAATATTGTCCATTGTTTAAATCAAATCTGAGAAAACAAAACATACAATATACTGAAGTGCTGCCAATACTATTATTATGTAACTTTTCCATAGAACTACTAGAAGAACGGTGTTTGAGATGATTACTTATGATGAATTAACCTGTTACATATTTTTTATTCCATCTAAACCAATACAACAATGTAAATAAAGTTCTTGCTTAATTCACTAGAAAGAACAACATTTTCTAAAAGTTGTGTGGAAGAAGTAAAAGATTCAAAACCATACCTTATATGTAGCAACTACAAAGAGTACCTGGAGGCTTTGGTTATTTATAGAAGAACTACATGGGAGTTTCTTTTGGGAGTGGAACCAATCATTCTTCATGGTTAAGTACATGGGCGTTTTTTTGAGTGGAAATGAAACTTATGATTATACTGAGGTGACAGTAAGGAAGTGTGTTGTACTACAGGATAAACAGTTAAAAAGAGTTTTTACCTGAATTAATTTGTTGGTGTAGCATAACATTATGTAAGCTAAAAAATCTAATATTATGACTTTGTTTTATCTGTTTAAAAGACACACTGAATAGTTTTTTTGGTAATATTTTTTTGCTTAGCTGTTGTAGGTAACTTATCTTTGGCTAAGATTACGAAAAATATTTGCCACATTTATTGTTGGTTATCCTCTGTAAATGTGATGTTCCGTTTTGTAACAGCCCCTCTGTGTAATGAACACAATGCAAAATCGGGACTTTATATGGCTGTATTATTTAACATGCAAAACTTGAGTCACTTATAAATATGCCAACTGCTGTTACCTCAAATGCATTTTTCACAGAGACATTAAACTTGTCAAACTTGAAATTTGAATAATTTGTTTTCTGATTAGTTCTATTTTAAGAAACATACAGGAAGCATCAAAAATGAACAGACAAGCCCATGATGATTATATTTTTTATTTTATTTTTCAAACTGCACCAACCACAAATAACATAGATCTATAGTCTAGTAGTCAATATGTGGCTATTTTCATATCCTACATTTCAAAGGAATATAAATGACTAATTTTATAATTTTACAATATGTCCCTGGCATGGACATTAGTATTGAATTTAGTGTGTGTGACATATCTGAGTTTAATTTTATATCCTTGTGTTGTGTGCCTCTTATAGCCTACCTGTTATGGATTATTTATTTATTTTTAAGTGAACCAGCGCTAACTATTGTTCCTCGCTAATACAGGATCCCCATCTACGCGCGAGGTATGAGTGGTCTCCTCAGGACAAAGTGAGAAGCGAATCATCCACTCTTAATTCACAGCAGCAATAGCTTATTTGCGAACTTTTCCGTCCGCTTGAGGTGCATTCAAAACAAAGGCGTAGTGTGATGACGTCAAGTTAGAGCGCAGAATCTTGGGACATGTGGTCTTCACCTCCCAGCCGGTGGAAAAGAATCGGGACAGGAGGGTAGCAGGGGCGAGTGCTGTGGAGCTGAGCAAGGCCGCTGGAGAGATTGTTACACAAAAAACACTTGGCTCGCAAGCAACGGGACTTCTATTATTTTGAACGGACACTGTTGCTGGCGCAATCTCCGCTTTTCCGGTCATGAGTATGAGGTAAAGCAACTCTGTTTATTATATTAGATACATTTAAGTGTGTTTAAAATTATGTTATGACATTACTCTGTGCGTTCGCTCGGCGGCTGCTGTGACACTTGTTCACACTCCAGCGAGAGTAAAGCGGAAACGAGGGTAACGCAGATATGACGCAATTGACAGGCGACTCCCTGACACGCTATGCTCACACGTCCCAGTTCATTGGTAAACATAGCAATTTTCTCACAATTTACAAATAGTTGGAAACATTTGGGATATTGTAAGAACTCAACTGAACAAAATATATAACACTGGCCTAGTGGTGTTTGGATATTTGACTGCAAAAATCCTACATACAGGTCCTTCTCAAAAAAATAGCATATTGTGATAAACGTTCATTATTTTCCATAATGTAATGATAAAATTAAAATTTCATATATTTTAGATCCCAGCCTGGTTCATTACTCAAAACCGCAATCATGGGTAAGACTGCCGACCTGACTGCTGTCCAGAAGGCCATCATTGACACCCTCAAGCGAGAGGGTAAGACACAGAAAGACATTTCTGAACGAATAGGCTGTTCCCAGAGTGCTGTATCAAGGCACCTCAGTGGGAAGTCTGTGGGAAGGAAAAAGTGTGGCAAAAACGCTGCACAACGAGAAGAGGTGACCGGACCCTGAGGAAGATTGTGGAGAAGGACCGATTCCAGACCTTGGGGGACCTGTGGAAGCAGTGGACTGAGTCTGGAGTAGAAACATCCAGAGCCACCGATCAGGAAATGGGCTACAGGTGCCGCATTGCCCAGGTCAAGCCACTTTTAAACCAGAAACAGCGGCAGAAGCGCCTGACCTGGGCTACAGAGAAGCAGCACTGGACTGTCGCTCAAATTTTGCATGTCATTCGGAAATCAAGGTGCCAGAGTCTGGAGGAAGACTTGGGAGAAGGAAATGCCAAAATGCCTGACGTCCCAGTGTCAAGTACCCACAGTCAGTGATGGTCTGGGGTGCCATGTCAGCTGCTGGTGTTGGTCCACTGTGTTTTATCAAGGGCAGGGTCAATGCAGCTAGCTATCAGGAGATTTTGGAGCACTTCATACTTCCATCTGCTGAAAAGCTTTATGGAGATGAAGATTTCGTTTTTCAGCACGACCTGGCACCTGCTCACAGTGCCAAAACCACTGGTAAATGGTTTACTGACCATGGTATTACTGTGCTCAATTGGCCTGCCAACTCTCCTGACCTGAACCCCATAGAGAATCTGTGGGATATTGTGAAGAGAAAGTTCTGAGACGCAAGACCCAACACTCTGGATGAGCTTAAGGCCGCTATCGAAGCATCCTGGGCCTCCATAACACCTCAGCAGTGCCACAGGCTGATTGCCTCCATGCCACGCCGCATTGAAGCAGTCATTTCTGCAAAAGGATTCCCGACCAAGTATTGAGTGCATAACTGAACATAATTATTTTAAGGTTGACTTTTTTGTATTAAAACACTTTTCTTTTATTGGTCAGATGAAATATGGAAATTTTTTGAGATAGGAATTTTGGGTTTTCATGAACTGTATGGCAAAATCATCAGTATTAAAACAATAAAAGACCTGAAATATTTCAGTTGGTGTGCAATGAATCTAAAATATATGAAATTTTAATTTTATCATTACATTATGGAAAATAATGAACTTTTATCACAATATGCACATTTTTTGAGAAGGACCTGTAGTGTACCTTTAAGTTACATTCATAGAGGGTATGCATGGAAGTCACTTTCCCGCCGGAACACGCCCCTCAGCCTGACTGAGCGGCAGAAGAGCTGCTGCATGACTGGATTTAATAGGGGAACTGCGAAAATGCGAGTAAAACAAACAAGTTTCAGTTTAAACTAAAGGTTGGACTCAATATATAGTGCTCCTTGCAACTTACCAAAGATCCAGGGATCCATGGATGTTGACATGAACGTTTCCTGACATTTATATGTGCCTGATTTCGATACCAGTGAAATACATAAATCAAATTTGCCTGTGAATGCTTTGAATAATATATATTATATTAATAATATACGTAGGTCTAAATCCGGGTAACCACTTATATCAATGTCATATCATCACATCAACTCGTCCAACCCTAAAACTTGTATAGTTTTTGTCAGTGTTTATTTAAAAACATCCAATCATATTCATGCAGAAGGTGTTAATATTTAATTGACGAGTTGTCAGTACAATATTTAACAATATATAGCGTATGATTTTACCACAAATTTCAACATATTGACACGTTTCGCTGATTAGGGTCGAGTTTCTAAATGATTAGTATTAATGTTGGCCCCTTTAAGAGCTGCGCACTCCCTGTTGAGCCATCTGCGTTGTAAGTGCGCCTCGAGTACCCCCGCGTATATGGGTTATAATTGTCATTTGGTTGCTCTTTAATGTTATTTTGTTTACTAAGTAACGCTGTGGACTTAGAACGTTTGTGACGTACAGTTAAACGAGTTGCACGTTGTAAAAAGAGCGAGCTGTAAAATGTCAGTCGGCTCTGTGAAGTCTAAGTTAACGTTATCCCTATTTCCTCCGGAGACAACGCGTCAAAAGTTGTTTCTGTGAATCACAACAATCCATTTGCTTCTGTTTTCTGTAGCTTTCGTCAGTCTTTAATGATATACCTCAGATTCACAGGTCATCTCAGGGCTCTGTCCAGTTTTAGATGTGTTTTGAGTGTTTTTTGCGGCATTCGCTGAAAACAAATTCTGCCGCTCAGTTGAGTTTTGCCTCTCAGTGAACGTAACCGTAGTCACTCTGGCCGGCGGTGACGTCACGCGCATACCCTCTATTCCATGTGTTAAGACCGGAAGTGTTGGCACTTGGCAGGTACGACAGGTAAATACAGCAGCTAGCTAACTGAGTTTGAAAAAAAAAAAAAATCACGCCCATAAACTGGTTTTAATTCAATAAGATTTTTTTTTGTTTGTTTTTGAAGCACATGGTGTATATATATATTTAAATGATTTTCCTCATTTGGAATATAACTTCTGAATGTTTAGTTTACAAGAGTTCATTTTATATATGTGTCAACAAATTTACAGATGCCATATATTATATGTAAATATTTCATTATATTTAATAAATTAAATATAATTTTTTGGGATTATATTTAAATATTCATATTACACCATAATAAATAATTAGACCATTGTAAATTTCCCAAATGGCTAGAAATGTCTTCACTAAGTTTAATAAAATCGTAAATAAAACCATAATAAAACTATCAGAATTTATATTTAGTGAACTGAAATGTACTCCTACCTTAACAGATTAAATGTTTGATGTCAGTGTGAATGATGAAATTTTGATGCTTTTATTTATGATTTAGTAGAGATATTTTTAACACCACTTGCAAATTTTACATCAGGGAATACTAAGGCAAAAATAATGGTGTGATATTAATATTTTGTCAAAAAAACTTTCTGCAATTCAGAAAATTCTGTATCCTGTAATTCCTAGTTAATTCCTAATTATAGTCGGGTTATAGATCTATTATTTTTGTATTTACGATCATAGAGATGTTTGAGTTTAAATCTACTTTATTGACTAATTGATTGTCCCCCAATTCTAGATCCCATTGGAAAACAGAAATCCGAAATTTGAAGTGCTGGAGATATGCAGTTCATGAAGTAACCATAAGGTGGCTGTGTAAACCTGTAGGTAAGTCAGAGCCTTGTCCGCAGCTGCTTCATGCACACTCTCATGACTGTAGCATCTCTGCATTTACTCCCCATGTGCGTGCAACTTACGCTTATGAAAGCACCTGTTTTTTATTAGAGCGGTAATCCAACTCCAGTCCCTCTTAAGGAAGCAGAGGAGAGATAGAGGTGAAAGGGTGAGTGATGCTAGAACTGAAGGATGCAAACACTGTGGGCCAGGCGCATATTTGGTGGAAGTGTGTTTCTGCTTAAAGACCAGATCGCAATCTAATTGTTTGTTATTCGAGGCAAACAAACCAGTGCACACGCACCTTGACGGCGGTCGAAGTTGAGAAACGCTCAGGTCATCTAATATGCTGGAAGTGGAAATATGTGCAAAATACAGTCAAACCCTTGTCGTGTCAACTTGCTCTTTGCATAAGCATCATTCCTGACATGTCATGTAGTGTGGAAACCACAAATGATTCCATTGCAAAAGTCACTGTTCTCCAACCAGATTTACAGCTAATTCTGGACCAATGCGAGAGTTGGTAAATCACTCTGACCGTCCTATGGCTGTTTGTAGGGCCTGTTCACTCTTCTTGCCATCTACAGAGGGAGCAGTGTGCGTTTGTGGAAAGAGAAACCTTACGCTGACCTGTGGAACACGCTTCACCAATTAGCAGCCTTACTACAGGATCAAATGGAATTGAAAACATTCACTGACGAGACTGCCTCCCATCACAATGGTCCATTCATGAAAGCCCGGGCTGCTGCCTTTTTCCCCTCATTCTTCCTTTCTTTCATTCTTTCCTTTTTTATGAATGCAAGTAGAACCTGACCTTTCTCTCGCACGCAGCTTAGTGACGGCTTTATGAGTCAGGCTCAGGGTTTGGAGAGGTTTCACGCTTGGCGCTGGTACAGTCCATCCTGGTTTTGCACCTGAGAGATGCTGCACTCTGGCTTAAGCAGTGCCATTCGGTCAGCGACTGCTCTGGCCGCAAAACACAACGTGCCAGGGCGGGTTTGAGCATGTGTTTGAAAAATACACAGTAAAAGTCAGGCGCTTGACATTTAAAGACCCCATGAAATCAGAATTAGAGTTTTGTGGCTGTTATTCCATGTCTGTTAGCTTTGAGGCCTTCAACTTTAGCTTTTTATAGTCTTTGTCTTCTGGTAAAAAACACCCAAAATATTAATGACTCATCCTGCACTACACAGATTTTTACCCATCCCACTAATACCACTAGTACAAATTGCAAAACATGTTAAATAGACCTTTTTCACAGCAGCGCCATGACAGATGAAAGTGAGGCTACGAGGGACTATAGAGGATTTGTATTTACGTCACTTTCCCGCCAGAACACACCCCATCAGCCGGACGGATTTAATTGGGGAAACAGCAAAAATGTGTGTAAAACAAACGATTATCAGTTTAAATTAAAGGTTGCCCTCGATATAGTGTTACTTGCAACTTACCAAAGATCAAGTGATCCATGGATATTAACATGCTCCAGGATCGTTTTTTTTTTTCAATCTCAATTTCGACGCCAGGGAAATACATAGAGCAAATTTGCCTGTGAATGCTTTATATAAATACAATATATGTAGGTGTATCCAGCCCCAAAACTGATTAAAAACATCAAATTATGCGGGATATACAGGTCCTTCTCAAAAAATTAGCATATTGTGATAAAAGTTCATTATTTTCCATAATGTAATGATAAAAATTAAACTTTCATATATTTTAGATTCATTGCACACCAACTGAAATATTTCAGGTCTTTTATTATTTTAATACTGATGATTTTGGCATACAGCTCATGAAAAACCAAATCTAAAAAAATTAGCATATTTCATCCGACCAATAAAAGAAAAGTGTTTTTAATACAAAAAAGTCAACCTCCAAATAATTATGTTCAGTTATGCACTCAATACTTGGTCGGGAATCCTTTTGCAGAAATGACTGCTTCAATGCGGCGTGGCATGGAGGCAATCAGCCTGTGGCACTGCTGAGGTGTTATGGAGGCCCAGGATGCTTCGATAGCGGCCTTAAGCTCATCCAGAGTGTTGGGTCTTGCGTCTCTCAACTTTCTCTTCACAATATCCCACAGACTCTCTATGGGGTTCAGGTCAGGAGAGTTGGCAGGCCAATTGAGCACAGTAATACCATGGTCAGTAAACCATTTACCAGTGGTTTTGGCACTGTGAGCAGGTGCCAGGCCGTGCTGAAAAACAAAATCTTCATCTCCATAAAGCTTTTCAGCAGATGGAAGCATGAAGTGCTCCAAAATCTCCTGATAGCTAGCTGCATTGACCCTGCCCTTGATAAAACACAGTGGACCAACACCAGCAGCTGACATGGCACCCCAGACCTACTCTACTCCAGACTCAGTCCACTGCTTCCGCAGGTCCCCCAAGGTCTGGAATCGGTCCTTCTCCACAATCTTCCTCAGGGTCCGGTCACCTCTTCGTTGTGCAGCGTTTTTGCCACACTTTTCCTTCCCACAGACTTCTTGATACAGCACTCTGGGAACAGCCTATTCGTTCAGAAATGTCTTTCTGTGTCTTACCCTCTCGCTTGAGGGTGTCAATGATGGCCTTCTGGACAGCAGTCAGGTCGGCAGTCTTACCCATGATTGCGGTTTTGAGTAATGAACCAGGCTGGGAGTTTTTAAAAGCCTCAGGAATCTTTTGAAGATGTTTAGAGTTAATTAGTTGATTCAGATGATCAGGTTAATAGCTCGTTTAGAGAACCTTTTCATGATATGCTAATTTTTTGTGATTTTAGAATTTTGGGTTTTCATGAGCTGTATGGCAAAATCATCAGTATTAAAACAATAAAAGACCTGAAATATTTCAGTTGGTGTGCAATGAATCTAAAATATATGAAAGTATAGTTTCTATCATTACATTATGGAAAATAATGAACTTTTATCACAATATGCTAATTTTTTTAGAAGGACCTGTATAATAATACAATTTATAGGGTATGATTTTACCCCAAAATGATAACTGTAATGCATGTTTTGCTGCCTGGAGTCCAGTTGTTTTCATGAATTGCAGCGATCCATTTGCTTCTCTTTTCTGTAGCTTTCATCAGTCTGTAAAAATATATCTCGGATTTCTTGTCAAATCTGTTCTCAGAGCTCAGTCAATCTCAAAGCTCTTTCCTATTTTATATGTGTTTTTTTTTCACGGCATTCAAGCTGAAAATCAATGCTGCTTTACAGTCTTTTTGCCACGTAACCACAGTCACTTTGGCCAACAGTTCAAAAACACATTAAATAACAGAAAAACCTGAAGAGATGCATGTCTATCCCTCATAGCCTTCTGTTAAAAGTCAAAGATGGTGCTGCTGTGAAGCCTTGGTCTATGTTCATGGTTGTGATATAACTAATGCCCATTGGCTAGTTTGATCTTACCCAAATATCCAGATTCAGTTGTAAATATGTTTAAGTGAAACTTTGCTTTATATTTGTACAGTTTAGGTAGTATATGTAAATCAAGTGTGCGGCACAAGTCCTGAAAAGTGTCAATCACCACCTGCAGTAAAGGTATTGATCCCCGTCCTCTTCAAGTAATCGAATGAGATGCGAGCTAAACTAAAAATCTAATTACACCACAAATAAACCCCAAAAAAACAGCCGTCCAACGACCGTTACTGAAATGTTTTTGGCTTTATTTTTCTACAGTGGAAGGAAGCAGAGACATGCTGTCCATCTTTTTTTTTACAGTCTATGATTGTAAATGAACAAGGAGCACTGTGGCAACAGCTGTAAGCGACAGAGTTCTGCTTCGCGTGGTTGGGCGGAACTGACAGAACAGTGTTCTGTCGATTTGTCCTACCATTAAAACAGTAGGTAGCACAATTCAACAGCAAAAATTGCTACCTATCAGATTGTGCTACCAGCATCAAATTCATATGATTTGAGGCTTTATTAATTTCCATACCTACCCCTACCCTAAACCTACCCTTCAAACTATGTAAATGTTTAAATATTAAATATTGATGTGCGCATGCATAGTAAGCCCTGGTAGGACAATCTGGCGGGTAAAATGAAATGTCAGGACAACTGCAGTTTCTAAAGCAGGGTGTTCATGGTCATCAATTTTGAAATGTTGACTACAAACACTGAGGTTTTTCAGATTTTCCGTCGCTGCTTTCTATCCATATTTATGGTTCTTCACAGCCTTTAGCCACTGCATCCTTAGCTGGATCCTTTACTGGAAAGCATAAACGAAAGTAACTCACTCCCGCTAATTGTTTACTTTTTAAAATCTTACAATACAAGTCGACACCATTATAACTGAAAGTTTGATAAGAAGTATTTCCTATTAAAGTAAGGCGGTATTTGACTTGGTTGGTAAATGTACCCATAGCAGACTGGTGGGAGTGGCCTTAAATGACAGCATGCCCAGTGCATAATGGATGTTGAAGTTTTTCTACCTATTAGGCAAAACACCTTTCTACTGTATAGGCAGCAAAGTTTTATTGAAAGCCCATTTTGCCAGTGGCGAAGTACCCCTTTAAGTCATGGGAAGAAAATATTTGGAAAATATTGGACACATGCTTTAAAATGATTGCTTTTGTTTTGATAACTTTTGCCATTTTGCTAAATTCAACCGCACGCATTTGATTTGCACACATTTGACATTTGAGCCAGTAGGGATGCATGATAAATTGGTACTTTATCAGTTATTGATATTAGTGATTATTTAAAATGATTGTATCACCAATATTGGATATATATTGGTCCCATTTCCTACATTTATGACTGTTCAAAAATTTGGCAGTAAATACTTTTATATTAAAGCATATTTCTATTTCAGATCATTTCTGTAATCTTGCAACAACAACAAAAAAGTATCACA